>CAHIKZ030001335.1:4037500-4285000 GCA_903632075.3 Acanthosepion pharaonis | reverse complement strand
TATATATATATATATATATATATATATATATATATACTAATACTACTACTAATAATAATAATAACAATACTCGTTTGAAAAAAAAAAAACTCAGATCGCTGAAATTGTAGATGTGGCAAAATAAATCGGTACCCGAAGAAAAAAAATAGTAAATCCTGGTTATTTGATTAGAGGGTTTCTTTTTTTTTTTTTTTTTTTGTTTTTCTGTCACGTGCTTTTATGCTTATTAGTTTTTAATGGTTTTATCAATAAGTACTGTCTCGTCATTTCCTTTTTAGCCAGCTTACCTTGAAAATCCGTTTAGGTGAAACTTAGATAGGTTTTTCTGGCTCGTTAGAATTTATTTATATATATATATATATATATATATATATATATATATATATATATATATATATAAGAAAAACAGACCACTTTAGGGTACCGTTATAATAATTTATTTCATCAGAGCCCTTTTAAAGGACGCCGGATGATCAAATAGCACTTCAAAAATGAAATGAAACGAAAAATATATATAATATAAGAGGCTAATGGTTATAATTTATTACATTGGAAAATATAAATCACGATCCAATTCATCAAATTCAAAAGCCTGGATTCTATCCTCTTGGGAGATTATATATATATATATATATATATATATATATATATATATATATATATATATATATGAGTGTGTGTGTGTGTGTGTGTTTAAGAAATGAATACTTTAGACATATGTTGTCTATTTTTTATACTGATCCTTTCTAGTTCTCTAATCAGTTTCTTGATGTTAAGATGAAATTCGTCAAGAAAGGCACCATAACGTTTCTTTTTAGCCCAAGTACTCTGAATATTTTTCGATCAACACGATACTACACGACGAAAATAAACAAAAACTTCAAATTCTTGAGGCTCAATATATCAAAAACAACCAAACAACACTCAACAAAATTTATTACGAGTGTATCAGCTACGTACTGAAGTGCATATAACAAACATTCAATGCCATTTTATATTTCTTCAAATGTGTGTTCAGCAGTCTTATATTGAAATGCTTGTTTTGCAAAAAACTTTCCATAACTATAACGGATAAATTAGTAAATTTTAAATAAATATAACAAAGCCTGCCTGAGCATTTTTTTAAAAAATCACCATTACAACGGAATACAGATTTTATCGCGCTTAAAATAAGTTTGTCTTTATAATTTACCGAAGAAGATGATCTTAGGAAAGATCGAAAGTACTCGGGTTAGAAAAATCTCCGACGCCTTCTTTGATGAATTTCATCTCAACATCAAGAAACTGATTAGACGTGTAGAAAGGATCAGGATAACAAAAGACACGATATGTTGCGTAAATACACACGCATACATATATACATGTTTGAATGAAGATATGCTGCCTAAATACACATGCGCACACACACGCATACATATATACATGTTTGAATGAAGATATACTGCCTAAATACACGCGCATACACACACACCCACATATATACATGTTTGAATGAAGATATACTGTCTAAATACACATGCGCACACACACTAACACGCACATATATACATGTTTGAATGAAGATATACTGCCTTAATACACACGCGCACACACACCCGTATACACATATAATTGAATGAAGATATGCTGCCTAAACGAACACGTGCACACACACACGCATACATATATACTCTGTATTGAGCACATTTTTAAAAATAGTGTTTTTGGTTACTTGAAGTTTATTCCATTTATACTAACCTTGTATTTATATACATATACATATATATATATATATATATATATATATATATATATATATATATATATATATATATATATATATATATATATATATATATATATATATAAATGAAAGTTATGATTAATTAAAATTTTATTTAAAACAATTATTTACGAATTAACAAAAATCGTAAATCTCAGCTAATTTTTCTTTTTTGTTCAGACAAATATGAATCAGATTGAGTGCCAATCGCAACAAACAGAAAAAAAAAACATCTACTGTTGTTCGTTTGGGTGAGCGAGTTCAAAATTCTGTTTGTGTTTTCTCGAATCATCCTCCTTTAACTATAAACATGTACTCTGTTGCTGTTTTCGTTCTAAGATCGAACCGCACACAAACCCGCCGCCAGAAGTCGACTATGGGCCTCGGCAACAAGCTGCAATGAATATTACAGCAGATCCATTGTGCTCCTCTGTAAGTGTGCCAGCCAAGATCTTCGACCTCTGGGGCGAACAACCTCTACTTTAGATTGTTTCTTTTATGTTCCAGAGTAAAAAGCAGAGATTTGTTCGAGTGACTAAGCCACGTCGGCCAGATAAAAGTAGAGTTGAAAAGCGAATGTCGAGTCGACGTAAACAGGTATAAACAAATACAGAGAATCAGAGAAAGAAAGATGCTTCGTGTAGCTTGATATTACGAAAGCAAAACCAATACAATTAATAGTAACAAGTCGCTGGCGGCAGTGCTCAGAGCTAACTTCCACTATTTACGGACTGTTAGAAATATTAAGAGCTTGCTTGATTGAAACACAAACATCGTAATAACACTTTTTCACTGATGGTCACTCTTGTAAATGAAAAATGCTTTGAGCCAATGATCAAATGAATATAATCACTAATTTTATAACGAATTAATTTTATATTCAAAAAGTTTAATTCTTATATCTGTTTTACGAATATGAATTTAAATGTTAAAATTCTTTTTTTTCATTTTGTTTTGTGGTCAGTCTTTTCTTTTTGCAAATTTAAAACTGACCTCTTGGTTTTAACTTTCTAGATCGATTTAAAAACAAAAGTGTCTACAAAGACCCATACATTTTCTATTTATGTTCGAGCTAATATCCTCATAATTACTTGTATTAACTTTTTTTTCACCCCAAGCAAGGCAGGAAGCCACTAGCACACAAGGGGTTACAGGGAGTTGGAGCGAGAGCAAATAGGAGTGATAGAGGAAAGGATGAAGAGAAGGATAGGGGATAGATCAAGGCATCTGGAGACGTCGATTGACATTATATTTGAATAGTTGGAGATTATAGCTATCAGGGAAACAAGAAATGGGGAGGGAGTTCCACAGGCGAGAGGTGCGAGGCATGAAGCTATTGGAGTAGAAGAGACGGCTACATTTAACAGTTTCGACAGTGAAAGGGTGTGAGCGAGATGCTAGCCTAGTAGAACGCTTACATTCATGAAATCTGGGAACCAGCGAAAGCAGCTCATCGGAGCAGTTACCATGAAAGTATTTGTAAAAAAGACAGAGGGAGGCGACGGCACTTCTGTGAGAGAGCGACTGCAGACGAGATGCCAGATCAAGGCCCTATTTACCACTGGTTGATTCCGCACTGGATCAAAATAAAATTGGGAAATATCAATGATTTTGATCTAAAGATTGGAAATATCCATTTATAAGTCTGGCGCAATAGATTCTTCCTCTCCCCTGTATGTCTTTTTAACTGACTGAGTTAAAGTTACAACAGGTACGAAAAAATCATCAACATAATTCTTGAGTTAGTTACACGTCCCACCACAACCAAATTTTAGGTTGTTCAGAAAATAATATCCGATAAAGCTTTTAATTGCATTTTAATATGTTATTATCATAGTTGCACAAAAATATATTACCCATTCCTAATATTGTGTTCTTTTTGTTAATTTTATTTCAATCTCTTTCAGGATGTAACTGAAAAACATGATATACCCGTCATCTTGACCATGAAAAAAGAAGAGATGAATTTATTCTTTTTGAATGACTTCATGCCTTGATCATAAAGTTTCTCAAACTGCTGCCAACATTAACAAAACCTGGGGGTGGGGAGGATCCACTTATGATCAAAGAGTATGGTGCTGGTTTCTGAAGTTCTGCAGTGGGGATACGAGTCTCGAAGTTCACGGTAGTAAGAGGCGCCCAGTTTTATAAATGAATATTTACATTTCAACAATATCAGAGCATCTCAAGAAGATTGATAAAGTGAAGAAACTCAATAAATGGGTTCCACATTAGCAAGGTGAAGAAACTCAATAAATGGGTTCCACATTAGCAAAATAAGGAATCTCGATAAATGGATTCAACATGAACTCCGTGGAAGTTAAAGAATTCGACATTTTTTATGTGTGTTCGATGCTGCATCTGCGAAATTTGAATGCTCCATTCCTTGATCGAACAGTGACACGTGATGAGAAATGAATCCTTTATGAAAATCCTAATCGACCGGTTCAATGACTTGACGATGACAAAGGACCTAAACACTTTCCAAAACTGAAATTGCACCCAGAGATAATTGTGGTGACTGCCTGATAATCAGCTATTGGCGTTGTCTATATCAGCTTTCTGGGAAAGAGCATCACTGTCGACGTCTACTGCCAGGAACTAGATGAAATGCGGCTGGTACTTGTTAATCAACGAGATTCAATTCCTCTTCATGGTAATGCTCCTGGCTACATGTCACCAGGGTGACACTGCAGAAGCTAACCGAGTTGGGATACTAGCTTTTGTCACATCGATCATATTCCTCTGATCTCTCGCCCACTGTCAGTCTTTAAGTGTTATACCAGAACATTACCTATTCTATTGTAATAGACTCTTCAACAGATAATAAATAGTAATAGTAGTGGCCAGTTGAGCTCAGTGGAGTTGAGTGAGTCAGTCGATGTCGGACATTGAAGTATCAACCATCACAACTAGATTGCTGCGTCATTAACTCTCATTTCAAGTTCCTAACGTTTTGTACGTCGGACCCTTTTAGGACCGACAGCGAAATACAAGCCTCCACTGTGAAAACTATTCTACAACATTACGCCAACAGACATTTCGTTGCAAAGAAGATGCAGTTAATGCATTCAGAGGTCTCTTTGTGTGCAGACATTTAGAGTTTTATGTTAAAAGGATAATACTCACATTTGCTTTTTATTGCGAATGGCAGTGTTTGAAATTGTGTTTGTTTTAATTTAAAGAAGTTTCATATATTTAATAAATTTCACCCCGATACGATATAGGCGTGCTTGCTTTTGGTTTGGTTTGATTTGTTTTACGACATATCAACCTTAATGGGTTATTTAATCCCGACAATTTTTATTGCTGGTAATTTTTTCTTACTTTTAAAAATGAATACCTGGTAATATTTTTTTTTCAAAAATGTATTGTTGGTAATAATGTTTCTTCAAAAATGAATTGCTGATAATAATTTATCCAAAGTATTTCTGGTATTAAACCTATTTTTACACTTTCATAGTGTTTTGACCCCAGTTTGGGGCGGGGGTTAACTATTTGCCCATAGTTGGGACCCTAACTATTACTACCCCGGGTGAAAGTGGATCTGAGAAAACCAGCAATTAAGAGGTGCTTCCACGCTCCTCAAAACCTCCAGATCATAGGCCTTCCTGTTGGACGTAGTTTATAGCCTTACCCAGGACGCGGATGTAGTTTATCGTCATACACAGGACGGGGAGTGCTTGCTTTTTGCCAGTGTTCATATTAGCATCAAGATTACGCTAGAAATATAAGTACTTGTCGTAATTTGAAATCTTAAACACGAACTAGACTGACTGCTGGTAAAGGGGCTCATTCATATTAGTCTAAGATTATATCCATGTAATATATTATGTTGATATCGAGGCTTTTACATTTGAATTACTATTATGAGGATTTATTATTACTCATATTATTTACATTCTGACAAATATATTCACCTTTGTTACTATCATAACGTTTCAGCCATTGTGTTTTCAGGCCTTCTTCAGGTATATGTTGCTCTGGGTAACCTTCAGGGAAGTTTGATCTGACCTCTTTGTTTAAATTCAGCCGTGCATTAAAATGAGATGATGTTGTGGCGGACTCTCACCCCATTTATTTAGTTTTGTTTAGGAGGCCAAACTGATGTGAAGAAATGACAAACAAGACTGATATATATAAACAAATACATGTATTAAACAAAACATTTACAAAGCACATAGACAGTTAACATTGTGTTTGTGTGTGAACATATATGTGTGTGTGTGTGAACGTTCGTATTTTGGAGAAGTTCGTAAGAGTTCGTACGTACGTATATGTTGGAATGTTCTTTAACGTCTGACCGCAAGGTCAAGGCGATAATTTTCCGGGACTACATTTTGCAGCAAGAACAGAGAAGAAAGAGAGAGAGAGGCAAACTCGTGTTTGTTTATATAGATTGCGTAATCACGTGTCAGGATCAGAGCGCTTTGGCGGGAAACTTCACTTAGTCACAAGATGGAAAAATATATTGTGCGTGGGTGAATTGCAACGCCCACTTGTGTGTTTATTGACCAATTAGAAACCGATACTTCCTGAAAAAATATTTATTAAGCTAAGAATGATCTTGGGATCCGATTCTCCCAAAAATGCACAAAATCTATAATATGAAAATATAGCGATTTCAAAATTGTCGCATAAGATAGCAGCGTTGATTTCTATCCAATGAACGATTGCTATTGAAATTTGAATTTGTAAGGGTGTATGTGTGTGGGTGATGATGATGATGATCATCAGAATGTAGTAATTGTTGGCTCTTTCGTTGAACCGGGTAATAAAAGCTTATATTGAGTGGAACAACGGCGAGTTCTTATTATGTGTTGGGTAGTACTGAATAACAACAAAACGAGATTGGACGTTGGTCATCATCTTCACATTATCAGTGGTCGTTAGGTGATCAAATTGCAGACTAAAATCCTGAGAAGATTAATAATGACCAAAATGAACGGAGAATCAGAAGCCATTTAATAAGATTTGTTCTTTTTCAAATGATTTGTGATGCTATTTGGATTCATTCAAGTAAAGGACAAACATTGAAGGAGAATCGATTGTAGTAAACAATGAAAGAATTACATAAGCAAAAAGATAAAAACGAAAACAAGACCATTTTTTCTCAAGTCTACAAGCGAAAAACAAAAATGAAAATAGCTTTGCTTTGAGCACAAGCTAACGCGGTTTCGTGAAACAGGAAATTAGAATCAATGAATTATGTGGAACGCTCTACCGGAAGTAAATAAGAAAAAAAGAAAAATAAGAACGGAAGGGTGGAAAGAATGAAAATAGTGTCTAATAAAGGGCGACTACTTTGGTATAAGTGTAATACAGTGCCCTTACAATAAAGCGGTTTTGAAAGAACTAAAGCAAGCATTCAGTTTACGGATGCACAGATCTACTTTTGAGGTCACTGCTTGTTCAAACCCAAATTAAAGCGAGGAAAAAAGACGGAAAATGAAAGAACCAAACGTGTCATCATTCAAGGATATATCTCACGTTTTATTTGCTCTTATTTGTTTTATACCGCGTTCTTTTATTTGAAGAATTTTCTTTAATATACGTATTTTATTCAGCAAGCAACAAAAGAAGTTTCGCGTATTTATTTCTTATGAATAGAAAATGAGTTATACATTGAAAAATAAACCAATTCTATGTTGGAATGGAAGAAAAAAAAAACCTAGACATCCCTTTCTGACGTCTTTTACTTACCGGAATATACTTTATTTTGCTATTTTTTTCAGTTATTTACGATTAACACGTACAATCATGTCTGATTGTAGGTTTTATGAGCCTTGGTATTTAATTTGAAAAGGACTAATGTTTTTAATCGATGCACAGATTTTATTCAAAATGACTAGCAAGAAAATGCGATTTATTTCTTGCAAATGAAAACAACATTGACGACTGCAAAGATATTTTAAACCATTTTTCTCTAATACATACATACATACATACATATATATATATATATATATATATATATATATATATATATATACTCACTTATAGGTTTGGTACACATGGAATAAAATTCCAATAACCAAAAACACTATTCTTCAGAGAGTGCTCAATACTGAATAGAGCTAATATATTCAAATTTATAACATAAACGTGTTATTAGACCACGACAAAAGTTGCAATTTTGTTTCAACACTGCTTGTGCCTTATCAAGTGACTAGAAACCAGTAGTTTTGAAACAATATTGCAAATATGTATAATTTTATATACTAACAATATGTGGAATCCTAACGGATGAAACGCGTCACCAGAAAATTTCCACTTTGTCATATATATATATATATATATATATATATATATATATATATATATATATAGCGATACAGTCTGTCTGTGGGTGACTATTTATGGTCTCGAAATAATTCGATTGAACTCCCGGAGTGGAAGGGTGATTTTATAAACAGTGGCTGCTGCTGCTTGCTGTAATGCTCTTCTACTCGAATCGAGTTCTTCTAGTTGCGGACGTCTTTAAAGTAAGAACGATAAAATTTCCCTTCTGCTCAACCTAGCGACGATAGTTTGGGGTGGAAGCTGTGACTGATGCCAAATTGGTCGGGTTTCGATCCCGGCTTGAAGCAATCAGATATCTAACCACAATGATGAGCTGTGATACTGCGAAACAGTCTGTCTGCGGATGATATATATATATATATATATATATATATATATATATATATATATATATATATATATATATATTATAATAATTGAAAAAAAAATTAAAATGTTCATACACTCTGGGTTGTATATTAATATTCTTTCGTTTTTATTATTATTTCATTTAGATTCCTCGACTAGTTTCGACCAGTATGGCCATCATCAGGAGAATAGAAAAACCAATACACGAACGAAACAATAATGATAGACTGTTTTTGTTGCATGAAAAATTTCAAAGCAACGACTAAATCGTGTATGAGAGACGTGGAAGTGAAAATCGCGTCGCAGCTCGTGACGTCACAAGTGACCACGCGAGAGTGAAAACGGGAAGTACTAAGTATGGGAAGCCGTTGGTATAAACTTCAGTTATCAATTATAGACATTTGTTGATATATTGAAAATTAATTGTTGGTGATTTCCTTTCGTCTTTCAATGATAAGGTTATTAAGCTTATCAGACAATATGAAAGAACTTAAAATAAATAGACAAACTTGTCTGTATTATTTAATAAAACATGCATTAATGAAAAATTGCAGCCTATACATACATACATACATACATATATATATATATATATATATATATATATATATATATATATATATATATATAAAGACGTTCGACCGCTAAAGAATCTGGAAAAAAATTCTGTTCACTGTACCGCCCAGTATCTATCTAACTCCTCTTTATACCCTCGACCTTTAGAAGAGCCAGATCAGACCAAAAATGGAATATTGCTGGGTAGAGTCTTCCCACTCTTATCCTTTTAGTCTTGATAAGATCTAAAATTAGGCGATGAATTATTTTCCACCCTTATACACTTTTCTCACAGACGAAACGTCGGAAGCCTTTCGTTGCTTTCTCGTTATTTCCATGGAAAATGTTCAGATGGGCTGCATTTTTTATTTCCACCGGTTTTAACATTCATGGCTTACAACCATATCACGGTGAAATACTCGTTCCCGTACGATCACCAAAGTTACGCAACATCAAGCACAAGAATACCTCTACACTTGGATTTGCTGGTGGTGCCATGGATAATTTCTCGGATTTGTTAATCGGTAAGACTAGTTTAGATTCCCGTTGGGTTCGTTGTATTCACTTTCACACAAAATACCCTATGACTCTACTTCTTTCCACCAGCTATGGGTTAATTAGTAAGATTTGTATTACTAAATTATTATTGTTTTCCCCACTCCAAATCTAAATTCTTACGATGTAAAAATATTTTTTTGGCTTTAAATAAACTGCAAAGGATTTCTAAACAGTAGAAATGAATCAGTCAATGAAATTATAACGTTCACGAGCAAAACGCACTTTGTAGCAAACCACTCTCATTCCGTTCGTATTTCACTGGTGATATGTAAGTTCGACTCAAGTAGCTTCTTCCCACGAAACACTGCGTTGTGGAATTTATCACTATAATCTTTGCTTCCCCGATCAATACCATCTTAATGTCAATCACTATTTTCTCCACATATCCGCATAAACTGTTCCTCTTAATCTGTATCCCTCTACCTTGAATGTCTCTTGAGTCTGATACAAGGTGAACATCATTGTAAAAGATAGAACCACCTGTTACAGAAATATACTAAGTGCTAAAAGAGACAACCGCACCAGAAACAAGGGCATCATTCGATGGGTCATCCGGCAACAAACTTTATGTTTAACTGCTAGAAGTCTTAAGGCATTGATTACGGATAACCAAAAAAAAAATTTAAAAAAAAAACTGTATCGAGATTCAATTTCTACCCACTTATCCAAAAAATAAAAAAAAAGTAGATCAATGGATCCTTACCTTGGACAGAGAGGAATGGAGAATAAGCGTGTTTGGATTATATAACTCTCATAGCTCGGATTAAAAAAAGAAAAAATATAAGGGAGAAACCTCACTATACATAGCCTTCGTTGCCCTAAATATTAATAATTGGGACATCGTCGATTTGTCTTTGAATTCCTTATGTTTGCAGACATTACGCGACACTCGATCTCCATCTTTTTACAGCAGGAGTATATTGTTGATATTTACTTAAGCGAACATTATGGCGACCCAAAGCCATAATGGAGAGACTCATGGTAATGATCGAACTTAATACACACGCCTACGCTTTACTTTATTGACTTGTTAACTATAGCTACATACGGAAAAATTCGATATAGCATGACCTAAGCAAACTTGACTTCGAATACAGCACTCCGGTTTTGGCTTATCGTTGTTATGAGTAATTATCAAAATGTAGATTTAGTGTACGGCTCTCCACATTTTCCTGTCCTTTGTGGATTTTAATGAATTTTGTCATGTCTCCCAAAACCTGTTTTGCATTCAATTTACTCAAGCACACTTAGTATGTTTTGCGCTGCTTTTACTTCAAGTAAAATAAGACAGCCATGTTCATACATTAACAGAGCATGCGCAATAGGTTGCTAGCTATGAATGTTCTCACTGAATCCGTAATATCTCGTTATCGCCATCACTTCAAACATTAAATGAATATCTCAAAGGGGAATGCTATATTTGCATGTAATGACAATTTCAAATTTTAAGGGAAGCATTTAAATTGATCAGAAATGACAAAATGGAAGCTTACACAAGGTGATTTCGTTATTCCAATTAAAACATGTCTGCATATGTGAGTGAGCTGTCAGCAGATTTAATATCATGGAAAAACAGACAATATGTTTTTAAGAGGCATGTATTTCAGAAAAATAAACGAAGATTTTATAATATCCACAAAGCTTTGTTAAAGATGTTTGTATGTATCTGTGTTCGTGCAACTGTTCAAACAATTTAATACACCATCCTTAATATCGTGTTCAAATCATACACAAGTTGAAAAGCATCAAAATACACTGAAAGACAGTTACGAGGTTTCAAAGATGAAATTGATACATGGTCACTTTTTATTCATCTTTTGTCTCCTTATCAGCATTTGATAAATAGAGATCTGTATTCCGTATTAAAGAACTTTCTTCTTCTTTATAGGCCATATCCTTTCAGGACATAGGCGATCATGGCTCTCCACAATTTCCTGTTCCTTGTAGCTCTAAATGAATTTTGTCTCTTTGTCATTTCTCCCAAAACCTGTTTCCATTTACTCAAGCTCATTTGGTATGTTTTTCGTTGCTTTCCTCTGCCCCACCTGCCGTCAATCTGTCCCTGTGAGTATCAGATTTTCCAAGCCCTTCTTCCCCATTATGTGATCAAGAAGTTTCAACTGCCTCTCCCTGATAATAAGTATAAGTTTCCTCTTTGTTTCCAATTTCTCCAACACCTCCTCGATATACACTTGTTCGGTGAATAGTATCCTCAGCATCCTGCTGTAGAACTGCATCTTATTAAGAGCTAAAAGGGATAGGAAATTGTGGAGACTCATGTCTTGAAAGGATACGGCACATAGAAGAAGAAGAAGAAGAAGAAGAAGAAGAAGAAGAAGGAGGAGGAGGAGAAGAAAGGGAAGAAGAAGAAGAGTTTGAGCTAAGGGTGACAGGAACCAAAAGGTAGCACTTTTCAAATCCTTTTTCGTGTATTATGCACCCTAAAGAAAGTGAATTGAACTTCCGACATTCAATAGAATCAATCTTGGCTCTACGCACCATTGATCAAAAGGAGTGCGTTTCAAAAGTGGGGTGACAGTTTGATGTAGAACTAATCACATACCAAAATCTTACTAGTATCATTGTTTTTGGAATAGGGCTGACATCAGCGTAATATTGCATCGCTGTCGTGAGAGATCTCACCACAGCTGGGTGAAAATATGGACTTTTGCTGATTGCAAAAGCGAGATAGCAGAGACGGATGGAGAACTGAGACATTATTTTGCTTCGTTGTAGAGAATATTGACACGCCAGTCAGAAAATGAGTAGAACAACCAAAGCTGCCCTTTTCGCTTGTCATTGGATGCTGTAGGGATACGACGTGTCTCATTTCCTCCAAGGGGGAATTCTTCCTTCCAAGTGGACCCCGTAGGCCAGAAGACAACACAGCATATACATGTCCTGAACTGGTTACAAACCAACAAGTAACTCTTTCCCAATGTATCCCTACATATCCAATATGACTTTACACAGACCGTACTTAGAAATAAAGGGATCTTTATAAATATACGCACTTTATATAGACTTAATATATACTTATATATATATATATATATATATATATATATATATATATATATATATATATATATATATATTCATATTTAGAAATCATAAGTGGACCATAATCATAATAAGTGAATCGTAAGTGAAGAAATGTAAAATTCATAAGTAAATACTTTTACTTTTTACACACTTTATATATTCACTTTATATTCACTTTATATACATATATAAATATGAATATTTGGAAGTGTGTATATAAATTCATTTAGGTCTATTTTAATTGGTTGAGTCATGAATAATTTCTCTTTTTGTTTGTTAAGCTCCAAGAATAACGTAGAATTAAATTTTATTCACTTATATATTCACCATTACTTGCAGGCAGTGAGTTGTTACTATTTATCGGGCAGCATTTCGATATATTTTCAGTAAAATTCTACAGAATTTGATGCAAAAATATTTTCGAAGAACTTTTAAATCTGGTTTTCTTTAACGAAAAATTTCCCCCATGAAACTTTTTTTTTTCAGTGAAAAAGTAATAAAATAATAATCGGTTGGTGCGTGGTCAAATGAATATGGCGAGTGGAGTGGAACAGAACAACCAATTCCATTTTTTTTCCAAGTAATTTTTGCTGTAACCGTCCTTATGTTGTTATATAATAGAACAACGATTCCCTTTAATCCACTGTGTATGCTGCCATTGCTTTATAAAAACTAAAGTATGAAGATATATAATAAGTTATGATAAGGTATAAAAACTAAGATAAAGTGAACTCCAAATTTATTCTTAACCACCTTGTATAATTATTCGCTAGTTTGAGACAATCATCATTACAGTTGGTCTCCAATAATCGAAATTACTTATGACGCTATTTAATACATATTTCTTACTTAGTTTTGCTAAGGCAACAAAACACTGCTTTTGCTATACAATGCCTGATCAAAAGAGTATCGGTTCTGTTGCTGCAGTAAGGGAGATGAATTCTGCAGAATGAAGCCGCTTCACACTGATTAACTTTGTACTCTATCAGCAATACACATTTTCGTTCATTTCCGTTGTTTCTAGCAGCGCTTGGAAGGAAAGTGTGTAGCGTGTTATCGTTTCAACACATCACAGTGGTTCCATCAGTCACCATGGCTTGTGCGGAGGTTTTTGGCCAGACACAACATTTCTCAGGCCCGACAACCACCATATTCTCCATATCGCGACTTTTGCCTCTTAAAATGTCAAATCCCATTTAAAAGCTACATGATTTTCAAAAATCCTGCTACTTGCTATCACAAAAAAGAAAAAAGAAGATTTCTAGGAATTCTTCCATCAATCAAGCCACGCTGGATAAAGTGTGCAGCTTCGGAAATGGACTACTTTGAAGGAGATTAAATGCCGAATTGATATGTGTTGTAATTTTATTTTTATAGAACCAGTACTTTTTTTTATCAGTTCCCGTATGTAAAATATTCTCTGCAATTTCATTCCTATCTCTCTCGTCACTCGCATAAATATGCACAGGTTCTACGAAATATCTCCATAATAAACCCCCATCTTCCACACCCTTATTGCCACTTCGCTGTGGAGAATAGAGCCGCATCGTGACCACAGCAGGTGTTGTTGCTGTGGATTATGTAGCCAGTTGGTCTTTACAGGGTGGAGTTACCAGCGCTACGCCCAACCGTTTTTGAATTCAGAGTTCTCCTCCTCCTCCAAGACTGGTTATTAACGAAAGACCAGTTTGTCTTGTTATTTAATCCACATCTAAGGGGCTAGAAAAGATTAGTATCTTTCACAAGAGTATTTGTGCAGACGTGGATGCAAAGAACTCTGCCGGAATTTGAACCTGGCACGCCGGTTCTAAATTCCTCTCCGATAAACGCTGCTCTACGCATAATGCGTCATAAATTAGCGGCTTGGGAAATCGCCTTGAAGACCTCCCCATACCACCACCACCCAGAAGAAATTGAAGAGGAAGAAACAATGAAACAGACCCGAATCTGGATGCACAGTTCGTCAGAGTAAGAAAGAAAATCTCCAAGTAGACAAAGAAACCTCTATCTCCTCCACCTGCTCTGGTATCTCTACTGTTGAAGAGTAGCAGGTGGGGAGTAGACCCTACTCGAAAAATGGAGCAGCCGGTGAATGCGTGACTTGCACTGAAAATGAATGAAAATTCCTGGAACAATTTCAATGAGACCAAAGCCATTTTTTTTTCAATAGAAAAAAAAAAAAAAAACAGAAAAGATTTTTGCCTCTCAGCAATTTTCGTTGAAGTTTTTTATGACATTTTGTAGCAATATTTGTGTCAGACACCATCTGTATTTTATAATAAAATTGACTTATATCTCTTTATTTAAGGTTCTTTTTTCCGTGCAAATCGTATTAAGTACTTCCTTGAACTTACAGCACGATCTAGTTTCGCTGGCCAATATACCATCCTCAGTATAAATGTACAGAATATATTTTTTAATAAAATTAAAGAAATACTCTATTTCTCGGGCTTGTTACGCCATTAGATAAAATCCCTCGTAGACCGATAATACTTCTCGCTTCCCTATCATAATGTTATTTGTATGGCTTCTGTCTATATCAATATACAAAGACACACACACACACACACAGACACACGCACACACACACACATATATATATATATGTGCGTATGTTTGTGTATGTATAAGTGTGAATATAAAATATAAACTGCATAACGAGATATTAGCAACTGTATATGCGTGCGATAGCGTCCATACACATAAGCAAATAAGTATTTATTTAATTTATGAAGCAAACGAAACGTTGCTCAGTGTAGTTAAACAGAGCTATGAAGTATGTATTAATAAATGCACATATACCTATGTTTGTAGTACAAGTTAATTCTTCATTGTTTCCCTAGATATATATATATATATATCAAATATGTGGTGCAGTTCAATTTATATTACATGAATCATTCATACAAAAAACAGATTAGTTAATGATATAAATTGTTTGTGAAGATGTATTCTAGCCATTTATATCATTAACTTAATTAATCTGTTTCTTGTATGAATGATTCATGTAATATATATATATATATATATATATATAGAGAGAGAGAGAGAGAGAAAGAGAGAGATTTGATAAATAGATAAAATAAACACGCATATATATACATATATATATATATATATATATATAGATAGATAGATAGATAGATAGATAGATAGATAGATAGAGAGGGAGAGAGGGGGATTGAGACAGAGATATAGGGAGGGAGGAGCAGAGTAGTGTAGAAAAAGGAATCAACATTAGATAGCGACGGTCAGTTCTACACTTCACTGCGATTTTCAGATCAATTACCATTACTTCTTGCGTGGGCTGCATATATCACGAGTTCTTTATATAGGATACTGTGGGATTAAGAGAAATAGGGAAAGAGAAAATCCTTCCTTCCCAATTTCCTTTATGGCTAATGCTAAGGAGGCACAGTGGAGTAATGGATAGCCGCTTGGATTGAGGAATCGGAGAGCCGAGTTCTAATCCTTTACATTGACTTACGTGCTAATACCCTTGGCAAAAGTGTGAATCCACTTCTTCTTCTTCTTCTTCTTCTTCTTCTTCTTCTTCTTCTTCTTCTTCTTCCAGCTATGGATAAATAGCAGAACAGACTGGGTTCTATAGCCTTGGATGGCAACTGGTCTAGGAGAAGGCCAACTTTGAATTCAAATCCGGAGTGGAGCCCCTAAGGCGGATGGACGGTACTTTGTGCTACCTTCCGGCCACTCCTGAAGCCGCGCTGGTACCAAACTGTATTGGTTTATCCTCTCCTTTGGACTCTGCTAGCAAGGCCGAAATGGGGAACTAGACGTCTGGGCAGCCCTAGTTCTCCATATACACCGCCCAGGCTCGTGGCGCACGGAGCGCTACTCCATCGTCTCTCGAGACGGACGTGTGCCGACGACGACGACGACGAATGCTGAGGGTTATTTAATGTCACCTCCTCTAGATTACTTATTTATGGTATTTGGGTTGTTGGAGCAAGTTTGCATGTAAATGGACTAGGTTTCATGGCCATGACCTCTAGATTGCTTACCCACACACATATATATATATATATATATATAATAAAATCACTCCAGAAGGCGTGCTGTAACGACAGACAAAAAAGTGCTCATTACTTACTGTCAGAGTCTAAATATAACTTTCAATAATATGTTGTTGCTACGACGGTCGGCCATGACTAGAAGTTTCATAAATCTTAGGCACGCAATCTCCAGGCAGCCGCTGATGTTATTCTTTTTCTGTACCATCTTTTGCATTATGGATATTTTATACTCTTGGTGATTTTGGTTGGTGTGTACACTGTGTGTATAAATGTCATACTAGTCTTTTCTAACGCGTTACGAGACTTCTAGTCGCGGCCGACCATCGCACAAACGCTATGTCATTGAAAATAATATATATTTATCAATTTATTCATTTATATCATTTTTGTTATTTTCTTTCGTGTATCTCATTTGTCTTTATATTTTTCTATTATAAATAATGCGTATTAGAATTAGGTTATGAGGTTTTAGTTATTTTTTATCTAATGTGGTTTGAGACAGCGCAGAAGGAATTTGTTTTCGTGTATGTATTTAGAATTGAGTTGTAATCCAAATAAATACATAAAGAAAAGGTTCAGTGTATTATACTTATTTACAAGGTCAGCATATCAATGCAGAATCAGTAAGGATCGAACCCACTAATCAAGCGAAATGATTTTGGTGAAAGGCTTATTACCTAATTCACTCTGGCTTGTAGCGAAATAATTTTCTAATGTCAGTCCAATCTGGCACAAGATAGATCGTTTGTAGGGTACTTAGAAATAATCAAAATCACTAAGCTGATGAATTTGTTTGAAAAGCTTGTTAACCATCACTATGTTTGGCGTCTAATAAGGAAGCATGAATTAAGCAAAAGCATCTCCATTTAGACGTATTGAGGGTAAGAGGGACCGAAGGAATCCGCCAGTAACATACATAATGAATTTGTATGAATAGATAGCAAGGTTGGAACAAAGTGGTATGATAAATAGTTAGACATTGCTTATAACACGTGACCGGTAGTTATGAAGACCAATGAACGCCCACATCATGAAGGGATACAGCACCTATTAAGATGAAAGAAACTATGTTGCATATAATACTGTTTGGACTGGATGTAGTGTAACACTATAGTATCATGGCATTAAAAAACTATTTACTAGCTAAGTGTTCCATAACACCGAGATACAGTTTTCTCCGTGAAAATGCCAGGAATGGAAAAAAAATGTCTGAGTTTAAGAACAAAGAACTCGAAAATTTAAGATATATAAATTAAACTAAACCATAGCATACTTAGGACTGGAACATTCACTCACTGTTATGTTTAAATCAAGTATGTAGTATTATGACGTAGATAAGATAGATCACAAAAAGCTGGTCAGTTTTAATTACTCACTGATGTGTCTTTATAGTCTTCAAGTTTCAATGTCTATTCTTGAATCCTCAAAGACAATATTTTTTCTAGACGCTTGAAAAAATGTACAATGCGGATTATATTGCGTTTTCTCTTGCTTCAGTTCTTCAGACAAAAATGCTACATTATAGACAACATCAATGACAATGTTCTTTTAATTTATAAGGGCAGTAATAATAGCATTGTCTCTAGAATGGAGCGTAATGAAGAAGGCAATGATCACGAGTTTGTATGTCAACTGACTGGTCAAAATCTCATCCCTACATGCTTGCTAAATTCTTCTAATTCTTGCAACCGTCCGAGTGTTTTCGCGCTTGGTCACCTTGTTCAAGTTGGCGAATACTGCCATAATCCTTGCCTTCAGTTCATCTTTCGTGTTTGAAGGAGTTTTGTTTTGTCTCTTGCTCAACTGCGCCCAACACATAATAATAAATGGGTTGCAGTCTGCGGAGTTAGATGGCCAGATATCAGGGGAAATGTAGTCGCTGGAATTGTCTGAGAGTGATGACTGGGTTCTTATGCTTATCTGGCATGGTGCAGAGTCCTGTTACCAGATATAGATTCTTCCAGCAGCCACCCTCTTGACCCTGGAGCAGCCCTACATCCTCAATGCACTTGATGTAGGCCTCTGCGTTGTGTCTAAAGCCCTGGATAACAAATTCAGGAGTTCTTTTCCTATCTGAACGATCAGAGTTTTCCGAGCTGCCGTACTGTCGTAGTCACCATTAGACTGATTCATCAATTTCGGAATTCTCTGCATTGTTCTCAGATTAGCACTCAAACATTATGAAATATTCGCACTGAAGCTTCCGGCACGAATGCCAAGCAGTACAGCAAACCGTTTCCAAATTTCTGGCGGAGTGAATTACGTTACTGTTCTCTTTTTCTCACAGGCGGTGCCCAACTGACCCTACTATACTCTGCAGTCGACAAAATGAAAAAGATATAACGAGCATGCGCAAAATAAAAAAAAAACAAAATAGCGACGATCTACTCATCGTAGATGAACCAGATATTTTTTGTACTTAAATCAGTTTAATGCGTAATCTAATACCGTGAAACATTACCCCTGATTATGCAACCAAACTAGTTCCTGGAACAATGATCAAACGACAATTGAATCTGAATCTGAACTTTCGAAATATCTGATTTTCCTGGACAACACAAACCTTCGTCGCCTCGCCAGTGCTTTAGTTAAAAATTAACGACATGCTATTACCTCAGACGGAGAGGTGTCCATTGAAAAGACAGTTATCATTTAATAGATTTGCCTTTAAGCTTCATCATTTTACACACAAAATATCAATTAATTCTTGGCGTATTGTTCCTATTCACTGGCAAAGAAATTACATTTAATGTACACACATAAAAATAAAACATAAATAAATGTGTGTTTTGCATCTGAATCTTAAATAAATAAATTGAATTGCAATAATATTTATTGAAAAGTGCAACGACATGTATTTAGGGCGTAATATTTCATTTCGATCAAGCGTTAAGTGTATAATAATTCAATGCGAACAACTCACGTTAGATGATGTCGCTTTTGATTGCAAAGTTTGCAAAATTACAATGAAGCAATTCGTGAAGATTTTATTTCATAATGAAATAAACAAAATATATTTCATTTAGTTGATTTTATTATTACTAGCAGAGGGAATAAAGTGGAAAGAAAAAGAAGATGAACAAAGAGTGAAGAAAGGAAATTAAGAGAATAGGAGAAGCGTAAAAGGAAGAGGAAAACGGAAGAAGAAGAAGAAGAAGAAGAAGAAGAAGAAGAAAAGAAGAAGAAGAAGAAGAAGAAGAAGAAAAGAAGAAGAAAAAACAACAACAGCAACAAAAAGAACGTCGAAAAGAGAAAAGACAATTAGAAAGAGGAAATTTGGAGAACAGAAAAATGAAGAGGAAGGTGGATGAAGGGAAGAAGAGGAAGCTGGAGGAAGAGTAGAATGAAGATGGAAAAACAAAAAGACACGAAAGGGGAAATTGGGGGAATGGACGAAGAGGGGGAGAACAAGGAAATATGAGAGAGAGAGAAA
Source organism: Acanthosepion pharaonis (assembly GCA_903632075.3). Taxonomy (NCBI): domain Eukaryota; kingdom Metazoa; phylum Mollusca; class Cephalopoda; order Sepiida; family Sepiidae; genus Acanthosepion; species Acanthosepion pharaonis. The sequence goes on along the minus strand of CAHIKZ030001335.1, from coordinate 4,264,962 downwards.
AACAAGGAAATACGTTAAAAAGACAAAGTAGTGATTAAGTTAAAAGGAGTAAAAGGAAGAATGAAATCGGCGTAAGAAAAACGATAGGAAATTAAAGAAGAAGAAGAAGAAGAAGAAGAAGAAGAAGAAGAAATAAGCATTTAAGTTAAATTAAAAGAAAGAACTCATGATGGTGAAGAGAAGGAAAATATGAATGACAAAAGAAAAAAAGAATGAAACTGAAAGAAAGGAACATAAACGGCGTGGCATGATACAACGATTGATTTTTTTTACGTTTTATCAACCCTTTGTGGTTTATTTAAATCCGAAAATTATTTTGAATTGGAAGAATATTTCTTTATTAGCGAGTGGATATTGTATTAAGAATTTTGTTTGTTTAGATTAACAAAGATTTTTCCAGATACAAGTCCTACTATTTAACTGATAACTGGGCAGAAAAGATGGATTTATTACTTTCCTAAAGCGTAAGCAAATGAACCCGACTGGAATTCGAACTCGATCCTCAAATTTCTCCTTCCGAGTCGCAGCCTATTATACTACCCGCACATCCGTGTTACAACACTGCATTTGTTGAACACGAAGGAAGACTAAAATATCAATCACACTTCCCAGGTCCTCTTCCGGGAGTTACAGCTTGTTTACTCGAAACGATTAATTAAAGTTAAGAAAGAGCAAATAAGTGTAACAACAAAAAGAGGGCGAGGATACTGAAAAGAATTCTGGTGTTCTATTGATAACGAATGTTTTATTGATTAATTTATTTTGGTTTTTACAGCTTATCAACACTTTGAGGTTATTTAAAGTTAGAAAAAGACTTTTAGATTGTAAGAATCATTTTTTAGAGATAATAATAGTTTAGTGATACAAGTCTTATGAATTAACCCATAGCCGGGGAAGAAGAAGTGGATCCATACATTTACCAAGTGTATTTTTGCGTAAGCGAATATAATGAACTCAACGGAAATTGGGATTGTGAGACATTATCCATTATCTGCACATCCAAGCGTACAACACCTGGTAATCCCAAGCAGTTACCCATCTAGGTACTGACCAGTCTCTACGTTGCTTTACTTGAGAAGCATGAGAATGTGTTGTTCATGATGATGGTCGTCTTTGAGTATAGAATCCAGAGGTTAGCAGTGAATATTTCGAAGACAGTAGGGAAGCGTAGTTCAGGTTACCAGTGGATATCCCGGTAAAGTAGCAGAGCGTAGTTCAGTAGTTATTCCTTCTGTTCCTCTTCGCCTGACAAGCTGACACTGGACATTCGGATAGAGTAAACAAAATGGCCGCCTTTATACACGACGGATTGAATATTCTACGTCTTCTGATTGGTTAAGCTTCTATTGGTGGACAATAAAGTGAGTCGAGACATTTGGGTTGGCTCACTAGTCTAATGTATCCAAAAATTGTAACAGAATGAATGTCACGTGAACTGCAACATATTCCTACCTGGTAAGATTTATGAAAGGAATTTATATCTTTTTTTCAAGTTTTTTTTTAAATATTTAACTTAAGGAATAAAAGTATTTTAGAGAAAAGTCTATAATCCAGGAATCAAGGGATATCATTATTATGTATAGCTCAGGAATGCAGATATCTTGTAGATACTTATAGCCTAGGAAAGCATGAATTTTGTAGATATATATAGCCCAGGGCTGCACGTATCTTGTAGATACTTATAGTCTAGGAATGAATAAATCTTGTAGATATATATAGCCCAGGGCTGCACGTATCTTGTAGATATTTATAGCCTAGGAAAGCATGAATCTTGTAGATATATATAGCCCAGGGCTGCACGTATCTTGTAGATACTTATAGCCTAGGAAAGAATGAATCTTGTAGATATATATATATTAGGGCTGCACGTATCTTTGAGATATAGCCTAGGAATGAATAAATCTTGTAGATATATATAGCCCAGGGCTGCACGTATATTTAGATACTTATAGCCTAGGGATGCTTGTACCTTGTAGATATGTATAGCGCAGGAATGCAGGTAACTTGTAGATAAGTATATCCCAGGAATGTATGTATTTTGTATATATATATATATATATATATAGTCCAGGAATGCGGGTATCTTGTAGACATGTATATAGTTTAGGAATGCTTGTATCTTGTAGATATATATATTTCCTAAGAATGCAGGTATGTTGTACATTTGTATAGAGCAAGAATTGTAGATATCTCAGAATTAAGATATATTACAAAGTTGTGTATGCCTACATAAATCTTCTGTCTATGTGCCGTGTCCCTTTAGGTTGTATATTATCATGGCTCTCCACAATTTCCTGTTCTTTGTAGCTCTTAGTAAATATTCTCTTTTTGTTCTCGCTCTTAAACTCTTTTCTGCCATCCATTTACACTCGCTCGTTAAGTAGTTTATTCACTGCTTTTCTCTGCCCCCTCTTCTCTCTAATATATCCTCTGTGTGTCAAATTTTCTAAGCACCCTTTCTTCATATTATTTCCTCGACATATTAACTCTCTCTCTCATGCTAATTATAAGCGTGCATTTTGTTTCCATTTTCTCAAAACCTTCGTCATTGTTCATATGTTAAGTCCATAGTATCTTCAGCATCCTCCTGTAGAACAACATTTCTGCTGCTTCAAGTTCTTTTTTCATCTGTAAGGGGATTGTTCAGCATTCACTAGCATATAGTAACCCCTTGCGTCTCGGTGGCTTTACTGCCTTGCTTGGAGTGAAATTGATTTGAAATATATGAATATAGAATATTGCTACAACTGTGTTGCTTAGACCGAGTAAACTATTCGCGAGAAAGGTTTCTCAATCGAAACTGACAAAAGTATCATTGTTCTATCAGAATACTTAAAGCTTCATTTACCCGAACACAAAGCATATTTTATGCTATTTCCTTTGCTTCTTGAATATCATACATCATGTCTGATATGTTTGTGTCCTAAGCTCATTTTAAAACGATATTTGGTAATCTTCAGCGACATAAAGGCAGTGTCCGGTTTGGTCAAAATTCAGTCCTTTGGTGCTGAAACTGGGGTAATCTGTACAGGGACCAGGTTTTTTACATTTTTTGGAAGGCATCTTTCGCTATCCCAGTTCGCCTTCGGATTTCGGTGTAATATTTTTTCCTCTTCTGTTAAAACACTTCCTACATATTTATTCATTTATTTTACTTGCTTGATTTTGTTATTTCCAATTTGTAATTCGCATGTTGGTTTGTTCCTTTTGCCAACCATACAGATACCGTCTTACAAGTGATGCTTCGTCCTTCTCGCTTTCCTTCACTATTTTATATTATAGTTTCCTTCCTATGCCTTCTATCAACCTTGTGTCGTCTGCATATCTTTGTTGTTTTAATTGTGTCCGCCAATAATGAGGGTTACCCGGATTGACAAAGGTAAGACTTCTAAATCTCTGAGAATCACATCAATGTTTAGTTTATGGAATATAGCAATATGGTCGGTGAGAAAAAACATCCTTGTTTTACCACCGTTTCTATTTTTTATATTTACTGAATTCAGTATCTGTCTATATTTCTGAGATGAGGTGTTATGTACACTATTTACATTATTCGGACTATTGTCCTCATCTTTGTCGTCATATTTATCACAACGTTTCGGCCGTTGTACGCTCCGGACTTCTTTAGGTGGCTGGAATGTCGAACTAAACCCTTTATTTCGCTCGCTGGGGTAGACTGTTCTAGTTTAACGTGCTATGTCTAGGGCACATGACACAGTGGATAAACGCGATAGTTACATCCAGTGACAGGATCAAAAGAGAGTTTAATACCTGGTTAAGGCAGTGAAGAACCTGGAGAGGGGAATTAACACGAGATAACTGATAACTGACATTCATTAGACATGACACCTGGAACTAGAATAGTCTATCTATAAAGGGTTCAGTTCGACATTCCAACCACCTGAAAAAGGCTAGAGCGTACAATGGCCAAAACATTGTGATAAATATGGCAAAAAGATGAGGACAATCGTAACTGTAATAGTCCGAAGAATGTAAATAGTGTTACTGAATTCATTTTCTATCTATATGCAGGCGGTCTGCTTCCAGTACAATTTCCAGATTATTCTAATATTCTTCCCAAATATGGCAAAGTTACCGAGTAGTTCCAAAAGTTCTTTTTGACGTAATCAAGTGTCGACAAATGAATTGGAAGAAATCTAACCATTAATCTAAGCAAATCCTGAAAAAGAGCAAATGATTTCCATCACATTAGGGAATCAAACGAAACGGTCTCTTTTTCAGATAGGAAAGCAAAACTGACCGATATTTAGAATTACAGTTGATAAAAATGGATGGTGATAAAAACTGAACGAAGAGTAGTTTTTAAACCGATCCAATCTCGGTTGACAGATGTATTACATCCTTGGTTTTAATTTTCAGTAGATAGCGACGCATTAATTGATTCAAAAGTTCCGTAGTAAGAATTCAAGACAACAAGTTCAATCTGCACACACGGCTACATAAGAATACAACTGTATAACATCAGGATAGTTTCGGTGCTTTTCGCTACTCACTTAAAAGAATAATAGTAATAATATCTTCAAAGCTGAACTGGAGCACTTGAATCAATCCAAACTGATTTTAAGAAGAATTTGAAAAAATATGGACATCCGAGAAAGAACCAAGACAACCCTAAGAACAATATTACAAAAGCCATCTAGGATATTGAGAAAAGTGCTGATGTTTTAGATTAGGTGGGTTGATTTTAGATATGTCTATCCTTGTTGGGTTATTTAATTTTGAATGTTTGTTATGGCACACAGTGAGGACAGCATTCGGTATTTAATAGTAATGGTCAATCAATCTATACTCTATAACCATTATCCACACCAAAGCACCTATTGATGTATTAAAATACTTGCTGTTGTATAATCGTCAGTAAAAGCCACCAGTTTGTAATCTGGATAAATACAATTAATTATTATAACTGAAACATTAGGAATGGTCCCAAAGGTTCTTATAAAGATGTCTAATGAATTAAGAATCCAAATTAATAAAAGCAGTCAGAATAATGATGAGAGCGCTGGGATTTTAAGGACACTTACTCTTATCTAGTGAAAGGACACCAGTTCTTATTGGTGTGAAATCTTAATGAGTACAAATAATAATAATTATAATTATATTTTATTATTTCAACATTGAGGAGCCGAGTTGTCATTTCAGTTCCATTAGAGGCCATAATTACGACTAGTGTGAACATTCGATGTTTAAATGTAGATAATACGCGTGAAATGCGATTATATAAAAGGTAGGAATACAGACCACAGGGTGTCATAGAAATTGAAAACTGTGAAATTATGAAATCCAGGTTGACCATTCGATCCTAGTCAGAAGACCGGATATAGTCGTTGGGGAAAAAGAAAAAGAATATTTTCTGACCCTGATAGATCTCTGTGCCAGCAGAGAATACGGCGAAGATGAATGAAACAGTAATATGTGATTTAAGCCAGGAAATACCAAAGGTCTGAATCGAATCTAATGTCCATCAAAAATCTTTAGCCCATTACCTGCCATGAGCCCCATTTGGGGATCTGTTAAGATTAAACTCACTACATGTTATTCCTTGAATTTACATTGAAATGCTTACATACATTGCATTTGCAGAGGTATATTTTACAACACTTAGCCTTTAAAGTTTTTATTATTAGCCGTAAGAAGACACTTTCTGTCCTAATTTTACATTTCACGAGTAGAAAAATAATGACTATTTTGAAAAGTATTTTCTTTAATTTTTCTAATCAATATTATTTTTTGATGTTTCATACACATATATATTTGATGTTCTAGTTTCTATTAAAACGACAATGGTAACTACTGAAATTAAATATAAAGAATAAATAAACCCCTAAGACACCTGTCTGGGCCAAAAATGCGCATTAAAAAATTTTGGCAGTTAATGGGTTAATCTAAGAAGAATTAATCTGTGGTGATCATATATATACAGTAGGTTCACATAAGAGATGCCAAAGTTTTTTTTTTTATTATTTAGTTTCAGTTTAGAAAGTTAAGAAATCTCGGATCCCCAACGGCTGACCTAGAAAGTGGCCTAAAATCAACCAAGTACAGAATCTGGTTTCAAACAATGGTCCCACTAATATAAGAAAGTGAACGTAGCTGGACTCATGATATACACATACACAAGATAAGCGGGTAAATAGGAAGTTATATAAACGCCCAAACCACTAGGAGAGAGAAAGCATTTACACCCAGTCGAGAACGTTGACCGTTCGAAAAATGTCCCCAATTTACATGCGCCCGTTTCGACCGACTTTAATTTGACATTTTCTATAGGGAAATACATTTTCTGTATGAAAAACTTAGCTTCGTTATGTTAGGAAAAAAAAATGAAAAAAATAATACGAAGAAAAAGAAGGATTTTTTTAAAAATTTAGGAACGTACCTAGAGTAACCAACCCACTTCCAAGCGTACTCAGAATAATGTTCCAAAAGAATATTGAAACTCTTTAGCCTACATTAGTAATACACTCTTCAAAAGTACCAAAAAGGGTACTTGAGATTTAAGATTAGAGCAAGAACTATTGAATAGCTAGCGTGATTATACACATATAGGTATAATAGTTGCCGCGCGGATTAACTTGCCATTTCTCCGATAAAAGTTCAATGAAATCGCATGTGACCAACCAATATAACGGAAAACACACAAAAATAAATCTAATAAATTTTTACCGATGACACAAAAACATTATATCACATAAATTGTAAACAAAATGAGACGATAAATGCGTGAAACATTAGGCATAAAAAAAAAAAAAAAAAAAAAAAACAACTCTCCGGCATTCGTAAAAATTATCAAATTCAGGAAGAAACATAATCATCACCATCGTCACTACCACCACCATCATCATCATCATCACTACCGTCGAGGTCACCGCCGCCGCCACCACCACCACCACTATCATCATCATCACCATCGCCGCCGCCACCACCACCACCAAAGCCGCCGCCACCACCATAATCATCAACACCATCATCATCACCATCATCACTACCACCAACACTACCATCATCATCACCACCACCTCCACCACCATCACCACTACCTCCTCCACCGCCTCCACCACCACCATCATCATCATCATCATTCATTCATTTATTCAGGTAGCTACATCTTACAATTGTGGTTCATGGTGACATTCAAGGCAGAATAGTGCAATATCTTCTTTTTGTACAGGGGATGTTGGGGTTAGACCGTCTTTTTATGTCAGAAGCTAAACAGACAGGATCTACAAAGCAGCGAGTGGTCTGAATTCTCCTAAGCTGTTTGTCAACCAAGGCAAAGAATAGCGGAGGTGGAGAGAGATGGATCTATAGCTTTCCCAAGGACATTAGCATGTAAATGAATTCATTAGTATGCTTAGTATTCGTCGGTAGAAGCAGACATCGTATGACTAAAATCAAAACCTTCACAACAATGATAAAACATAATCTTCTTTTAGTTTTGACTTTTGAATTGATTATTATGAATAAAGTCATTTTGTGTATTTTAAGTAGTTTAGTATGATCAATTTTCTTTGCGTTACGAATCTGTCCTGGGTATGACGATAAACTACATCCGCGTCCTGGGTAAGACAATAAACTACATCCGCGTCTAGGGAAGACGATAAAGTATATTCGCGTCCTGGGTAAGACAGTAAACTACATCCGCGTCCTGGGTAAGACTGTAAACTCCACCCGCGTCCTGGGTAAGACGATAAACTGTATCCGCGTCCTGGGTATGACGATAAACTACATACTACAGCAAAGCCTCTGATCAGGTTTTCAGGGGAATGGTACCACCTCTCAGTTTCTGGTGTTCCCAGATCCACCCTGTGTCGGGGTGGTAGCACCTGTCAGAGACCCAGCTATGGGCAAATAATTATCCCCCTCCCCAGAAGGGTCAAAACATCTATGAAAGTATAAAAATTGGTTTTAATGCCAGCAATACTTTTTGGAAAAATTATTGCCAGCAGTACATTTTTTGAAAAAAAAAATTATTACCACCAATACATTTTTAGGAAAAAATATTACCAGCAATATATTTTAAGAAAAAATTCCAGCAGTACATTTTTGGAAAAAAAATATTGCCTTTGAAAATAAATATTACCAACAATACATTTTTGGAAAAAAAAATATTACCAGGAATATATTTTTGGGAAAAAAAATATTAGCAGTAATACATTTCTCAAGAAAGAGAAAAATTCTTACCAGCAATACATTTTTGAAGAAAAAATATTAGCAGCAATAAAAATCTTGTCAGCATTAAATAACCCACTGAGTTTGATATGCCGTAAAACAAAACAAAGCAAATTTACGTTACTAATGAAAGTTTTTATACAAAGGAAGCGGCTTATTTGGCTTATTTCAGGAGACAGTAGTTGCGATAAAAATAACCGGCTAATAATAATTAATTAAAGATATGAAAATTGGAACAAATTACATTGTTATAAATTAATTTTTTAAGATATTAAATTTATAGCATCCGATTTATTTGTAAGCTTTTAAAATAAAAAGCGACAATTCGAAATTCATAAACATTTGGATGAAAATTAAATTTGCTTCACATATTTTGGGAACACATCTTTCAAGAACAACGATTTAGTCGATTAGTCGCTTACGTGTCTATTTAAAAAACATGACCCAAGTAGGAATGCATTGTTAATTAGAGTAAACTGATCATCATAGGTTACTACCGACAGAGTAGGGATGGTGTATATCTCTTCCTTATGATTTCTAACTGATTTTCTGGGATGAAGAGTCATCATTATGCAAATTATATACACTTGGACTATTGTCTTCTTCCTTGTGGTTATTATTTGAACATTTTAGCCTTCAAGGTTGTCGAGAATATCTAAATGAGCCTTTTTATTTAATCTACGGAGCTGGAGTATTCTCGTCTTCTTGATCATATCTCTAGGGATGGCTTGGTTTTATTAAATGCTCACTATCTTTTCACTGAGTATTAGTCTTCGTTGTCTGAATCCAGAATTAATCTCACAGTTATTCTGTCACGGATTTCAGGAACCTACGCTTTAATTTAATAGACTTCTCTCAAATAATTAATAACACTGATTTTAAGTGGGGTTATTGTTCTTGTAATATAGCAACAATTCTGAGCATATAAAGCAATGAATCTTCAATTTAGCGTAAAATGTTTATTTATTATAGTAGTTACAAACAAGAGAAATGGGATATTTTAATAATGCATTGAATGAATAATGCTTATTTTATTATAGTGGATTGTTACAAGCGAGAGAGGGGAGATGGGATATGCTTATTTTATTATAATGCATTGATTTGGGATATGCTTATTTTATTATAGCGGATTGTTACAAGAGAGGGGAGATGGGATATGCTTATTTTATTATAATGCATTGTTAAAACGACAGGGAGATTTATTTTTTATTATACTGGATTATGGGATGTGGATTATTTTACAAGCGAGAGATGGGATATGCTTATTTTATTATAATGCATTGTTACAAGCGAGGGGATATGCTTATTTTATTATAATGCATTGTTACAAACGAGAGGGGAGATGGGATATGCTTATTTTATTATAGTGAATTGTTACAAGCGAGAGGGGAGATGGGATATGCTTATTTTATTATAGCAGATGGTTAAAAGCGACAAAGGAGATGGGATGAACTTATTTTATTATAGTGGATGGTTACAAGCGAGAGGGGAGACGGGATATGCTTATTTTATTATAGTAGATGGTTACAAGCGTGAGGGGAGATGGGATATGCTTATTTGATTATAGTGGATGGTTAAAAGCGACAAAGGAGATGGGATGAACTTATTTTATTATAGTGGATGGTTATAGGAGGATGGATATGGATGGTGTTATTTTTTATTATAATGGATTGTTACAAGCAAAGGGGGAAATGGGATATGCTTATTTTTTATATATGGATTGTTACAAGCGAGAGGGGATGATATGCTTATTTTTATTATAATGCATTGTTACAAGCAAGAGGATATGCTTATTTTATTATAGTGGATTGTTACAAGCGAGAGGGGAGATGGGATATGCTTATTTTATTATAATGCATTGTTACAAACGAGAGGGGAGATGGGATATGCTTATTTTATTATAGTGCATTGTTACAAGAGAGGAGGGATATCCTTATTTTATTATAGTGGATTGTGGGATTTATTTTTATAATGCATTGTTACAAGCGAGAGGGGAGATGGGATATGCTTATTTTATTATAGTGGATTGTTACAAGCGAGAGGGGAGATGGGATATGCTTATTTTATTATAGTGGATTGTTACAAGCGAGAGGGGTATCCTTATTTTATTATAGTGGGATATGCTTATTTTATTATAGATTAGATGGTTATTTTATTATAGTGGATGGTTATAAGGAGAGGGAGATGGGATGAACTTATTTTATTATAATGGATTCTTACAAGCAAGAGGGGAATTTGATTATTGGATTGTTACAAGCGAGAGGAGAGATGGGATATGCTTATTTTATTTTGGATTATAAAGCGTGGGATGGTTATTTTTATTTTAGTGGATGGTTACAAGCGAGAGGGGGAGAGATTTTATTATAGTAGCATTGTTACAAACGACAGGAGATGGGATATACTTATTTTATTATAGTGGATTGTTACAAGCGAGAGGGAGATGGGATATGCTTATTTTATTATAATGCATTCTTACAAACGAGAGGGGATATGATTTAATTATAATGGAGCATTGTTACAAACGACGGGATTGGATATCCTTATTTTATTATAGTGGATTGTTACAAGCGAGAGGGGAGATGGGATATGCTTATTTTATTATAGTGGATTGTTACAAGCGAGAGGGGAGATGGGATATGCTTATTTTATTTGAATTATTTACAAGCGGAGAGGTGGGATATACTTTTTTATTACAGTGGATTGACAAACGAGAGGGGAGATGGGATATGCTTATTTTATTATAATGGATTTATTTTTATTTTATTACAGTGGATTGTGGATTGTTACAAGCGCATTGTTACAAACGACAGGGGGAGATTTTATTATAGTGGATTGGAGAGGGGATGGGATATGCTTATTTAATTATAATGCTTACAAACGAGAGGGGAGATGGGATATGCTTATTTTATTATAGTGGATTGTTACAAGCGAGAGGGGAGATGGGATATGCTTATTTAATTATAATGCATTGTTACAAACGACAGGGGAGATTGGATATCCTTATTTTATTATAGTGGATTGTTACAAGCGAGAGGGGAGATGGGATATACTTATTTTATTATAATGCATTGTTACAAACGAGAGGGGAGATGGGATTTATTTTATAGTGGATATTTATTTTATTACAATTATAGTGGATTGAGCGAGGGAGATGGGATATGCTTATTTTATTATAGTGAATTATTACAAGCGGAGATGGGGATATACTTATTTTATTACAGTGGATTGTTACAAACGAGAGGGGAGGGGATATGCTTATTTTATTATAGTGAATTGTTACTATATATCCTTATTTTATTATAGTGGATTGCTTATTTTATTATAGTGGATGTGAGGGGGGTTAGGGATATGAATTATAATGCATTGTTACAAACGACAGGGAGATTGGATATCCTTATTTATTATAGTGGGATTGTTACAAGCTTATTTTATTATAATGCATTGTTACAAACGAGAGGGAAATGGGATATGTTATTTTATTATAGTGAATTGTTACAAGCGAGAGGGAGATGGGATATGCTTATTTTATTATAGCAGATGGTTAAAAGCGACAAAGGAGACAGGATGAACTTTTTTTTATTATAGTGGATGGTTAAAAGAGGGGAGACGATATGCATTTTATTATAGTGATGGGGATATGTTATTTGATTATAGTGATGGTTAAAAAGCTGGGATGAACTTATTTTATTATAGTGGATGGTTACAAGTGAGATTTTATTATAATGCATTGGGGGGAGATGGGATATGCTTATTTGATTATTGTGGATTGGATTATTATTTGACAAGCAAGAGAGGATGGGATATGCTTATTTTATTATAATGCATTGAGATTGGGGAGAAGCGAGGGAGATGGGATATGCTTATTTTATTATAATGCATTGTTACAAATGAGAGGGGAGATGGGATATGCTTATTTTATTATAGTGAATGAAGGAAAATGGGATATACTTATTTTATTATTTGTTACAAGCGATTGTTATGCTTAAGCAGATGGTTAAAAAGGACAAAGGAGACGGGATGAACTTATTTTATTATAGTGGATGGTTAAAAGGGGAGATGGCAAAGATTTTATTATAATGGATTCTTACAAGGGATGGGATATGCTTATTTGATTTTATTTTTAGTGGATATCCTTATTTTATTATAGTGGATTGTTACAAGCGAGAGGGGAGACGGGACATGCTTATTTTATTATAGTGGATTGTTACAAGCGAGATGGGAGATGGGATATCCTTATTTTATTACAGTGGATTGGAGAGATGGGATATGCTTATTTTATTATTATAGCGGGATGGTATGCTTATTTAATTATAATGCGATCAATGGATAGTGGATGGGATGTGGGAGATTTTTATTTTTATTATAGCAGATGGTTAAAATTACACAAAGGAGATGGGATGAACTTATTTTATTATAGTGGATGGTTATATTTTTATGTGCTTTTTTTATTATAATGGATCATCTTACCAGGGGAAATGGATATGCTTATTTGATTATTGTGGATTGTTACAAGCGAGAGGAGAGATGGGATATGGGATGGTTAAAAGGACAAAGGAGATATGAACTTATTTTATTTTACGAGAGGGGAGACGGGATATGCTTATTTTATTATAGTAGATGGTTAAAGCGTGAAGATTATACTTATTTGATTAAATGGTTAAAAGCGACAATGGATCCCTGTGATTTTATTACCAAATAGTTCTCATTATAATGGCAATTTTTTTATCGCTCGTATTAGCATCATCGCCATGGACTCAGCTGGGTAAAAAGGAGATAAATTGCCAACTGCTAAGTTCCTGTGATTTGGTCATAAGAATTTCAAACAAACAAAGCGCTCATCCCTAGATCTTAATTAAAAATCCCTCCTCTTCTCGTTTCACGTCAGATTATGTTTTTCTTACGCTTTCACGCGTGGAAAACAAACAAAAAAGTCAAAGAGAGAGAAATAAAGTGTAAAAAAATAAACACAACTTACACGACAATGAAGTCGGGAACACGGACGCTGCCGGCAGCGGTTTTTCCAAGGCGATTAAGAATAACGAGAGTAAAAATAAAATAAGTCGGGGATCAAAATAAACTGAAATACACTCATTCAGTTCTCGTCGTCCATTTTTGAAAAGCTATAATCTCTTCTTTTTCTCTTCCGTTTACTTTCTGACTAGCCCTTGTCCTTGATGTCTCACTCTTGCGAGATCACGCTCTTACGAGATCACGCTCTTTCACTTCTTGTTTATGAGTCCTCGCATTTGTAAATGAGGTCGTGTCTGATTTCACTCATTTTTTTTTTTTAAATTGTATTTTCTTTCCCTGTTTTACGGAGCTGTTTTTCGAGAATTCACTTTACAACGCAAAAACTGACTTTCTTTTTTTCGTTTATGTCAGAAAATATTTTCGTCAAAGATCTGTTATAATTAGCCAACGATCATGAGTGGATCGGTGCAAAGTGAACTTGAACGAAAAACCTGACCCTAAGCCTTAGTTTGGTACGTTGAAGTTTCGTTCAGATACGAAAATTCTACAATTTCATTGGCTTAGTCATATCTTTGAGATGATTCATTCTCAAGACATTTTACGCCTACGGTTTTTTGTTAGTATACTGGGTGGAGTAAACAGTTACATGAAATTCGGATTTTAAAAACAAGATTTTAATAACGTTTGTTTCCTTGTACAGGAACATTTTATTACTGAGGTTTTCTTGCCATTATTATTTATTCATACACACACGCACACACAAACACAGACACACACACATATTTATTTTTTTCAATAAGTCAATAAATGTTCCCTTGACTTGTCTTGTTGACCGACTCCATAGTTTCACGTCAAATTGCTCATCATGTCAAAGTTTTCGATAAAATTATTGATATTACTATCAGATCTCATTTATAACGATCGGAACAAATGTTAAAAATAAATTTCAAATTTATAATACTTACCAAATTAAAAACGTAACATTTAAATGTAGAACAAGTTAAAATATTCTTTTTTATTTCTTATAAGTTGCTTTTTTTCTAAGTTTATTTATTTTATTTATTTTATATCACTTTATTTGATATCAATATATACACATACCGTATGTAGAGTCAAATGACCATGACATATGACTGATCAATCAAAATTAAATAAAACTGAATGTCTTTCTTTTTCTCCATATCTCAGTCTTTGACGAAGCTTTAATAAAAGTGAAATATTGACAAATGTTTCCTATTTGTCCTTTATCTTAATATTCTGTCGGACTACGATTCATATTGGATCTCTATTTGATCTTAATATATATATATATATATATATATATATATATATATATATATATATAATATAAAAAAAAAAAGAAAGAAAAGTCAGATATATAATCCGGTGTTCTCATTAATATTTTTATTTTTACAAAACACTGCTCAATGTAAATTTACAGACCATAAATATTATAAATTAGCTGACTTAAAATATGGTTTCTTCGCTACACAGGAATTACAATGTTTCAAAAACCGAATCTAAAAACTTCTAATTTAATTATATAATTAAATTAAAAGCATTATTTCTGTTTCATCTTCAAGCGAAATTTGGATTAACTTATTTTTTAATTTACTGAGTTTTAAACGTACATACAATTCATAATTTTTTGTTTCCAAGGATAAAACAGAACTAATGCTTTTAAATTAATTATATAATTAAATTTGAAGTTTTAGCTTCTGTTTTTGAAACATGGTAATTCCTGTGTAGCGAAGAAACCATATTTTAAATCAGTTAATTTATAATATATATATATATATATATATATATATATATATATATATATATATATATATATAAATATATATAATATATAAATACATTTATAAATATATATATATATATATATATATATATATATATATATATATATATATATATATATATATATATATATATATATATATATATATATATATATATATATATATATATATATATATATATATATATATATATATATATATATATATATTCCAAACAAATAAATAATTAACTGAAACAAATAAATAAATAAACAAGCCACTCCCGAAAAAAATAACTACCAGAATGGATTACTCACAATGCACCATTGGCCCATATATATAAATAGCCGCGAAATATCCAACATTCACGGTCTGATGATTGCGGCCAGCATGAAACAGCCTGTCGCCTCTGAGTGTTGACTTCATTGTTAACTTTTATATATATATATATATATATATATATATATATATATATATTATTACATGAATGATTCATACAAAAACATATTCTCGCCATTTAAATCATTAACTTCTATATCTGTGTTTTGTATGAATGATTAATGTAATGTAAATTGAACTGCACCACATACTTGATATATATATATATATATATATATATATATATATATATATATATATATATATATATTGGGGAAAATATGTGAGAAGTGTAAAAAGTTTCAAGACCTCATCAGACTAAATTTGTTATGTTGCTACGACTGCACATGAGAACGAACGGTGGTTGCTAGGAATTTTTTAGATTTTTTTTTTATATCTTACCGAATTCAATTTGTGTCTTTTTTTTTTCCATCTCTTCTGTTGCTAAACATCCCACACTGAGATAATAGAAGATCTGCCAGAAATTGTGAAATGTTGTAAGAGCCAGGGCACAAATTCACTTTGCAATTAAGGCACCCTCTAGACATTTACGTCGTAATGAATTGTTTTCTTGATCAAAGTAACGTTTTTTATCTCACTCTCTAATTAGAAAAAAAAAACTGGCTACGTTTATGGAAATGTTAAATCCATAAAAAGAGCATTCTTTCCGAGATATCATTGCACAAATACCTACACCTGTACATTACCTTTCAAAAACCCTTAATCAATTAATTACTCCTTACCTCCAAAGTAAATATTGTATTATCTTCACAAATATTTTATAAAAATTCTTCATGGTGTAAAACCAAACAATCAAATAATCACATCTTTGGATGTACAAAATTTATTTAGTAATGTGCCTGTTCATGAAACGATTGATATCATTATCTGTGATGTATACAATGACACTTCTCTTCCACCCATCAATATTAAACCCACTGTTTAAAAAAATATATTATTAGCATGTACCACTCAAGTACCTTTTCATGACCCACCCTAGGTAATATTTATACTCAAATAGACGCTATTTAGGCAGCATTTTTCTTCTCATCATATGGCATATTTCGAAAATAGAATTCTTAATGGCACTAATAAACTCAATATATATGTAAGATATATAGATGAGATTTAGCTAAAAATATTGATCAAATTAAACAAATTAAAAACAAATTTAAAAGTTACTCCGTCCTTAAATTTACATTAGAACTTAATATTAATAATTGTTATGGTCCGGTTCCTTGTACCACGGTGATAGTCCAAGGTAGAACCAATAAAGAAGAACTCGAACACGGATATGGAATAACACAGATATATTACAAACAGGAATATATACAGAGAAGTAGAATGTGTTAGTACGAACAATCAGGTTTAGTAGTAATTGTCTGAACGCGACTCTGTTTCGGACTGCCTCTGACTCGACTGACTGACTCGCTCGCTCTGACTGACTGACAGACGCCTGACGGACCTCACTCCAGACTTCAGACTGAACAGTATTTAGTCCTTCGGGTTCCTCCCCACCCGAAGGCAGAGAGTTCAACCGATCAGCCGTTCGCCCGACTTCAGAGTGAACGGTATTTAGTCACCCCCGCCCCCCACGAGAGCATCATGTGGCACAAGGCCGGTTTAATGTGGGATCTCCGAGCCCGTGGGCTCGGCCAAAAATATGACCTTTGAACCCGTATAAACGGGTTCTGGGTCGGTTTACCACCCCGAAAGAAACTCCGCCCTTCTGCATAGCCTCGTTCGGGTTCCTCCCCGCCCGAAGGCAGAGAGTTCAACAGGTCAGCCGGTCGTCCGACTTCAGACTGAACTCCCTGCTTCCTCTTGAGGCGCAGTATTTATTACGTATGGAATAGTCCATTATGTTATTATGGGTAAGGTCCCATAACAACAATAAAATTCTATTCCTTGATGTATTTATTGATTCCAGTACACATAAATTTACTAGTATCTGTCTATATTTCTTAGATGAGGTGTTATGTATGCTATCTACATTATTCGAACTATTCACCTCATCTTTGACACCATATTTATCACAATGTTTCGGCCGTTGTACGCACCGGCCTTCTTCAGGTGGTTGAAATGTCGAACTGAACCGTTTATTTCGCTCGCTGGGGTAGACTGTTCTAGTTCCACGTGCCATGTTTAATGGATGTCATTTATCAGTTATCTCCTGTTAATTCCCCTCTCAAAGTTCTCCATTGCTTTAAACAGGTACTGAATTCATCACACTTTTTGGGTCCTGTCGCTAGATCTAACTAAGGCCTTTATCCACTGTACCCTGTGTCTTTGAGGACATCTGAGTATTAATTTCTGGGCATTATAAACCTAATGTCTTCAGCAACCATTTTTTTACCAGTGCTCATATTGCAATTTTTCCTATCATCATATCATGTCAGATTGCAATTTTCATTGTTATTATCGCTTTTCTCTGGCACTTCTTATTACTGCTTCCCATATTATATTCATTTCTATGCTTGGTCGGCTCAGGAGATTTTTGTGGTTTAGCATATGTGCTAATTCCTTAAGTTTACGAATTTTCCAATCATGTTATTGTCTATGATTTCAACCTGATACCACAGAGGGTGGTGATCTCCCTTTTCTCTCCATATGTGGTCAGCCACGCCTGATTTTTCCATTTCCCCTCGTGTTACAGCTTTCCGGTGTCCTTGTAAGCAGCGGACGATCCCTTTCTTTACGCTGGATGGATGGTGGGATTTGAAATTGAGGTACTGTCCGGTGAATGTCGGTTTACGGGATACGGATGTCTTAAACCCATGCTCTGTTCGAGATATTAGAACATTCAGGAATGGGAGTGTGTTGTTACTCTCTTTCTCCATCGTGAACTGTATCGAAGATCTTATTGAGTTCACATGGTCCAGTAGAACCTAAACATCTTTCCGGTGTGGCCAGAGTATGAAGGTGTCATATACGTACCTTAACCATATAGTTGGCTTTAGAGATATAAATTCTAATGCCATTTCTTCAAAGTATTCCATGTATATATTCGCCATTGCTGGTGGGAATGACGAGCCCATTGTTAAGTCCTCATCCTGTCGATATATCTATGATCCTATTTCGAAGTGTGTTGTTTGTGTACAGAAAGTCAACATCTCCATCAGATTATCTATTGAATACTGGTCCGTTCTTCTAGGGATGAATCAGAGGCCAATCTGTCTCTGACTACTGAGAGTGCCTACTCCGTGGGTACCTCGGTGAACAAACTCATCACATCCATGCTCACGATCTGGTTGGATACGATGGGGGCATCTTTGATTATTTGCACGAAGTGGGCGGAGTTTCGGACATATGAAGACTTTCCGATCAATGTGTCAATTATATCTACAAGGAAGCGACTCAGAGGGTGGCACACAGAGTCTTGACAACTAACAATCGGCTTGAGTGCAATACCCGTTTTCATTGTAGGATCCTTTTTTTACTTTGCTGTAGCTACCATTGCTAATGAGATCTTCCAGATTTCTTGTATAATCTTATTTTTCCATCACTACAGTTGCATTGCCTTTGTCAGCCGGTAGTATGATGATAGTTTCGTTCCTCTGTAGGGAACCGATCGCCAGCATCTCCAGTTTTGTGATGCTTGACTTGGGCTGCTTGGCCGTCTCCAAGGTCTGTCTCACCTTCCACCTTACTGCGCCTGAAAGAAGTTCAAGGCCACCTCCTCAATTCTGGCAATGATGTCCAAGTATGGTACTCGCCTGATGGTTGTGGCGAAGTTGAGACTTTTATTTAATACTGATTCCTCAGAGGCACTCAGCTGATATTGGCTGATGTTGACTACTGCTTTCACTGGTGGATGATGGACCTTGTGCATCACCTACTGATCTTTTAATCTGCTTAATTTTTATACTTGGCGAGCCTTGACTACATCGAGCTCTACTTGAATTGACGGGAAGTCTTGGTGCCAAGCCTGAAAGGATGAGTTGTAGGTTTCTGCATCTGTGTAGGAATGTCAGATGGTTCGATATATGTGCCACTTTCTGGTAGGACTTTTCAATTTGTCTCCATATTTTCGGTGTATCGGGTCCGTACGGATCCTTCAGTATCTGGCAGTATTTCTGAGATGAGGTGTTATGTACACTATTTATTATTTAGAAATGGCATATGGAACTAGAACAGTCTAACCCAACGAGCGAAATAAAGGGTTCAGTTCGACATTCCAGCCACCTGAAGTGGTTGGATAAATATGGCAACAAAGATGAGGACAACATTTCGAATAATGTAAATAGTATAAATTTACTACTTCTCTATATAGAAAACCCACAAGCATTAACTTGTTAATTATAATAGTGAATGCCTCCAACGATATAAGTTAGCTTTTATAAAAAAAAATAATCCAATGCACACAAATGATATCTTCTTCCAAAACCATATTCTATAAAGAATTACATAACATTAAAGAAACACTTGTTAATAATGGATTTCCTAATTCCGTTATTGATCAACAAATTAAAATGGATCTCAATAAACTTAATAATATCTCTAACAAAATTGATAATATTAACATTAATAATAGTGTACGTCAAAATAAACATAACACTATTAATTTATACTATGGTAACCAAATGTATAATAATTACAAACATGATGAAACGACACCCAAAAACATAATAGATAGAAATATTAAACACATTAATAATAATAAACAAGTTAAGCTCATCATATATTATAAAAATTTCAAGCACTTGACCTCATAGACTCTAATATCCCTACAACAATACAATTAAAGCCTCTACAAAACCCAATGTAGTGTACCAATGTATATGCCCGGTCAGAGATTGTATTTCTGATACTAATAATAAACCCACTACATATATTGATTTTACTACAACTACGGTCACCCGTAGATTTACCTGTCATATGTCTGATCTTAG
The DNA here is from genome assembly GCA_903632075.3 of Acanthosepion pharaonis. Classification (NCBI taxonomy): domain Eukaryota; kingdom Metazoa; phylum Mollusca; class Cephalopoda; order Sepiida; family Sepiidae; genus Acanthosepion; species Acanthosepion pharaonis. The sequence goes on along the minus strand of CAHIKZ030001335.1, from coordinate 4,244,744 downwards.
TTCTATCAAACATTTCTTAGAAAAACATAGCCATGTACATAATATTAGACAGATATTAGTTGATAACACAATAATACTCACATATACACGGATTCAGATATTGGAAGTCATTTACAATGAGACAAAGCAACCCATACACAACAAAATTACATTTCAAACTAGTCACAACACATTACATTGCATCTATACATATGGTTCTATTGTTAATATTTCGTTCACTCGAATGGTACGACATCATAGAACCGCATCACGAATTTACGACCTGCGTCTGCTATTCCGCGACCGTTATCGTCGCATAGCAATCTTCTATGTCAACATAACAGAATATCATCTTTGATGGTGAATATCTTTATTTATATGTCCATATAACCACTCTGAAGATGGCTCATGTGAGCCGAAAGCTTACATCAAGGAGCAACATAATAAAAATGATCCAAATGTTGGACAATTGTTTGGTTTTATTTCTCCTGAAATTAAAGCAAATATACGAAGCTTAGAACGGCTCATGATCAAACATAACAGACATTCGTTGTCTTCTATTTAACAATATATGTATGAATAATGATCTGCAGCCCCAATGCATATATATATATATATATATATATATATATATATATATATATATATATATATATATTGAAATTTGCTATAGTTAAAGAAGAGTGCTCGTTATTGGAGATAGAGTGTTTATAAATACAGAAAGTGTGGACACAGGAATGAACACAGTATATTCACAACTGAATTTATAAACTCACTTGAAGGGATGTTGATAATTCTAGTTCGCAAAAAGTGGCTAAAATTCGAAATATCAGAATTTATTTGGCAATCACTTATTGGTCGTGACAATAACTTTACAGGCACTTCATATATATATATATATATATATATATATATATATATATATATATATATATGTGTGTGTGTGTGTGTGTGTGTGTGTGTGTGTGTATAAATTTTATTTTTATTATTATTTATATATTATATGCGCGGTACTTTATTAGAAAGCGCTCAATATCAGAGATAGAGCTAACATATTTGGTTGGATTGATGTGAGTTTGTGACCCTGGGTTTCACGCTTTTGCGATCGTCAGAATATTATATATATATCAATCTTTTTTTACAATATCTTAATTCTTGAAAGAATGACTTCTTTCCAAAGTCAAGATACATGACTACAATATATCAAAATATTAAAAGAAAAGGGTTAAACCCATGACCTTATGGTATTCAAAATAGATAACACATATATTAATCCCAAACTAAATTAATTTAAATACAAATTATATATATATATATATATATATATATATATATATATATATATATATGATAAAAAAAACTATTTTAAGGTATGCTATATCTATGGACAAATGTGCTCAATATAAATGCCACAGAGTCGCCACAGTCTGTTTCATTGAAAGCAATCTTTAGGTTGGAAGATTACGTTGAAGCATGAAACATGCTGTCAACGCTCGGTGTTAACCTCAGTGTCCAGTTATATATATATATATATATATATATATATATATATATATATGTGTGTGTGTGTGTGTGTGTGTGTGTGTGTGTGTGTGTGTGTACTATAAATTATAATTTTCGAAATTGACAGAAATTATATTCTCTTTAAATTGAGTTTTCGTCGAACACTTGTTCAGAAAGATTCATTGGAACAAAAATAATCAAAATTTCGAAATTAGGAAAAAGGTAAACACGGTTGTTGACAAAGCGTTTAGGTTGCTGCATAAGGCACGATGGGTTGAAAGTTGACGGTATTTAGAAGCTGTTTACGTCAAACTTCATCGATGCACTTTGTGCGGTCAGAAGGAGAACTTTCTTCGTTCTCTGTCTCTGATTGACTGATCGTGTCATGCATATTTTTTCTATAATTTATACTCCCTAGGTGCTTATGTACACCAATTTGTTTCTTTTTAGTAATAAATTAATTAATTTTAGTCCGTATTTGGCCCACCCCGTGTATAACTTTTTTTCAATTTCACCGTTCTGATTATTGTTAATTATATATAATATAATATAATTTAATATTACATTATCATATTATAATATATTATATTATATAATTGAAAATGAATTTAAAAGTTGAGAGAAGAGTAGCCAATAAAGGAAATATTATCACCTTTCCAGAACATGATAAATACAAAAATCAGAGCCCACTTCAAAATGCAGACACGAAAACAAATTCCGACAACGCCAAAATTTAGGAACAATGAAACTATATAAAACAAATAAATAAATGAAATAGATAAATAAATTAAATTAAAATTATAAATTAATGAAATAAGCAAAGTTATGGCCATGACTATAAATATTTAGCCTAAAACAAAAGAACTACGAGTAGTCCGTTTTCTCAATGACTCAGTGACCTATATATAGCGTCTGCGAAAACGAGTTGAAAATTATGGTCGTAGACAGTCACCATTCATTATTGATTCCTATCTCTCCCCTCAAATTTATCAAATCTCTCTCTCTCTCTCTCTCTCTCTCTGTATATATATATATATATATATATGTGTGTGTGTGTGTGTGTGTGTGTGTGTGTGTGTGTTTGTATATATATATATATATATATATATATATATATATATATATATATTCCCACTGTCTGTCTGTCTGTCTCTTTTCTATTATCTAAGTCTTCATTTCTATATATCTATCTATCTGTCTGTCTCGATCTGTTCAGCATCTATATGTCTGTCTATTTCAATCTGTTCATCTATCTATCTATCTATCTATATATATATATATATATATATATATATATATATATATATATATATATAGTCGACTCTCCCGTCGAGATTCGACGTATGAGGGTCAAGCAGATCAGTTTCCAGGAAACCGACAGCCCGACACCGGCACATTTTTTTTTTTTAAGCATTTCACCCCAAGCAAGGCGGGGAGCCACTAGGACGCAAGGGGTTACAGAAAATAGGAAGATCAGATAGGAGTGATAGAAGAAAGGATGAGGGTAGCAGATAGATTAAGGCAACTGGAGATGTCGATTGACATTACACTTGAATAGCTGGAGATTATAACTCTCAGGGAAACAGGAGAAGGGAAGAGAGTTCCACAGGCGAGAGGTGTGAGACATGAAGCTATTAGAGTAGAAGAGACGGCTACATTTATGAGTTTCGACAGTGAAGGGGTGAGAGCGGGATGCCAGCCTCGTAGGGCGCTTGAACTCATGAAGTTTGGGAACCAGCGAATGCAGTTCCTCGGAGCAATTTCCATGAAAGTATTTGTAGAACAGACAGAGGGAGGCGACGGTGCGTCTGTGAGAAAGTAACTGTAGACGAGACGCCAGGGCAGGGCCAACCATATTGCATATCCGCTTCTGGAGCCTATCAAGAACCCCGAGGCAAACAGAAGGGGCGCCAGACCATATATGGAAGCAATACTCCATGCAAGGGCGAATTGTGGATTTGTATATCTGGAGGATCGACTCAGGGAGAAAAACTTCCCTAGCACGGCTCAGGGAGCCAACTTTCCTCGCAGTGGACGAGGCAATTGACTCGATGTATTTATTCCATCTCAGGTCAGCAGTCAACGTGAGACCGAGAAGCCGCAGAGAGTTTCTCTCAGGAAGTTGAGCGTCAGACATTATAATGGAGGGAAGGGAAGGCTCTCTGTGGTGATTAATAGAGAGCAGTTTTGTCTTCGAAGCGTTGAAGTTGACCAGCCAAATCATGCCCCAGTTCACAATCGATTGGAGGTCCTTTTCGAGGCGCACGGCAAGGTGAGTTTTATCAGCGAGACTGGATTTGTTTTTGAGGCAGGAATAAATTGTGGTGTCATCCGCGTAGATGCCGACTTGAGAAGTTACGGCGTCAGGAAGGTCATTTATATAGATAAGGAATAGAGTGGGACCTAGGATGGAGCCTTGAGGAACACCTGCGTTCGTGGGGTAGGAACTGGAGGAGAATCCGTTGTGAACGACCTTCAATTCACGGTTTGACAGGAATGATTGTATTACGTTATATAATTGACCCGTAATGCCATAACCCTGGATCTTGCGGAGAAGGCCGGCGTGCCAAACCCTATCAAATGCTTTGGAGATATCTAGTGCCACGGCTCGGGCTTCCCCGTTATTTTGGAGAGTTCGGTAGACTGTTTCCGTGATGGCTGTGAGCACATCGGCTGTAGATCTGGCAAAGCGGAAAACATATTGCTTGTCTGAGAGCAGATTATTGGATGTGAGGTGGTTAACCACCCCGGTATTGATTAGAGCTTCGAAGATTTTGCCGAAGAGGGGAAGGAGACTGATAGGACGGTAGTTGGAAGGGTCAGAGGGGTCACCGGAGTTCTTGAAGACAGGAACGATCGAAGAGGACTTCCAGCAGTCAGGAAAACAAGATTCCTTGAGGCAGTAGTTGTATAGTTTCGAAAGGGCGGGCGCCAGTTCAGGCGCGCATTTCTTTAAGACAATGGCTGGTATCCCATCTCCACCACTCGCCTTGTTGGGATCTAAATTGGAGATAACGCCCAGTACCAAGGTTGGGGTTATGTTTAACCCACTCAATATGGCCTCAGTTCTAAGAGGGAAGTCGGGTATGAGTACACCAGAAGAGTCGAGCGTCGAGTTGGATGAAAATTTCCGAGCAAAGCATTCAGCCTTGTCGGTAGAGGAGGTCAAGACTTCGAACTGGTTGAATAGAGGAGGTATAGAGGGTTTGCAATTATTCAATACACTCTTGCAGAGACGCCAATAATCTTTGAGCCAAATTTGAGATGCAATACGTTCCTTCATTCGAGCCGCAAATAGTGACTTAGCATCGTTTAGGACACGCTTACAATCGTTACGGGCGGTGGCAAAGAGACGTCTATTGCAGTCAGACATGTCGCTACGGTATAGGTGGAAGTAGTGGTTCCTATGGGCGATGGCGGCTGAGCAAGCAGCCGAAAACCAGGGGCAGGAGCGCGACTTAACCCTATATTTCCTTGATGGGATGAAAGCGTCGATTCCAGCTTTAACCCAGGAAGAGACCTCAGAAGCACATTCTTGGACGGGGAGCTTAAAGACTCCATCCCAGGGGACATCGCGGAGGAAATCACGGAACGCGTCCCAGTCAGCTCGTTGATAATAGAACGAAGTTCTAGTGGTAGGAGGTTCTTTATAGGGGATGGAGTTAAAAGAGATGTTAACCGATACTACTGCATGGTCAGAGTTACCAAATGGGTATAGTTGCGAGGCGCTGCAGGATTCGGGGATGGAGGTAAAGCACAGGTCGAGTAGAGAGGCTTTACTTACCCGGTTGAGGGCAAAACGAGTGGGGAAGTTAACTATCTGTGAGAGGGAATGGGAGATTGAAAAATTAAGCGTTTGAATGCCTGCATGGTCAGTAGTAGCATTCTTAAGCCACAGAGTGTGATGGGCGTTAAAGTCTCCAAACACAAAAATGTGAGCAAACGGGTGGAGGGAGAGAGCCTTGTGTATGTTGTCAGAAATGCTATCAAGTATCTCACAGTCTTGAGAAGATGGAGAGCGGTAAAGGAAGAAGAGATAGCTTACTGCATTGAGGAGAGAGAGACGGAGACACATGTATGACTGGTCAGGCGATTCAAGAGAGGACTCTCTGGCCAGGGGGGAGATGTTCCTTGACGTAGACACCAAGACCGTGCATGTGGGTTAGAGAGTCTTTTCTGAGGAGAGGAAGATAGCCGAGGATCGAGAGATCAGAAGAGGGGATAGATGAGACAAGGTTTGTCTCGCAGAGAGCCAGTACATCCGGGCCGTTTGCAGTGAGGAAAGATTCCAGACTGTAGAAGTTTGTTCTAATGCCCCGGATGTTGGAGAATGAAATGTTGAGGGGTTTAGGTGGTTTCTGAGATGCTGGTTTAGGGTAGATCTTTCGGTTTTTGTAACTCATGTTGGATTTATTTGCAAAGATGAGAAGGCCCGAGGTAAGAGAAAACAGACAGATTCGACCGTGACGCGGGCAGAGAGGAGTTGGCAAAATCCGCATCATTATGTGGCCTCAGGGCTGCCCACCGGAGGTGACTGCAGGGACACCTTTCCACGCGCGACATGGCACTACAAACACCCCGGTATTATACAACTGTTGATCAGAGCAGCCGCTCAAGACGCTACGCAAGAGTTAGGGCTCCTAACTACCAGTCGGAAACAGCAACCAGAGAACTGTCAGCCGTGTACCCTCAGAATGAAGAGATGTTGCCACAAACTGCACGCATCACGGGAGAAACAGACCTGGACTAATACAGAGGCCGGAGAGAGAAGACAGTACCAGGAACCCCATCCTAGACAAGAAACAAGGTGTAAGCCTCTACTCATGTCCAATAGAAGGGGGAGGAGTGTTGACCGGGGGGTAGAAGGGTGAGATTTGATTATAGTGGTGAAGGCTTCGTGCAGGACCATCCACACTTTTTGAAGGGACGAATACAGAGACCTGGTGCACCGAATGCCACAGGGTTCCCAAACGACCCTCCGCAGGTTTTGAATTCAGAGTTGTCCTTCTCTTAGACCAGTTGGCATCCAAGGCTATAGAACCCAGTCTGTCCTGCTATTTTACCCATAGCTGGAGGGAGAAGAAGAGGATTCATACCTTTCCCAAGGATATTAGCACGTAAGTGAATGTAATGGATTCGACTGGAATTCGAATTCGGCTCTGCGATTCCTCAATCCAAGCCGCTATCCATTACTCCACCGTGCTTCCTATGTTGATATACATATATATATATATATATATATATATATATATATATATATATATATCTTTCACTGTTTCTCTTTCTATTATCTAAGTCTGTTCATCTCTCTCTCTCTCTCTCTCTATCTATCTATCTATCTATCTATCTCAGTCTTTTCAGCATCTATCTATCTGTCTACCTCAATCAGCTCAGCATCTATCTATCTATCTATCTATCTATCTATCTATCTGATTTGCAAATAAATCTCTTCGCGTGATTGTTAATATTATTTGGGTAGTAATAATTTAACAATTACGAAACTATTCGTAAACCAGTCGAATCTCCTGATTCCTTTAATTTTATGAACAGACTGTTACTTTTCCTACTTAACATTTTTATTGCTTTAATACGATTTAATCTTTCGGGGCAAAAAATTGACTTAAAGTTGATTCGGTTTGATTATTTTTTTCAGTGTCGCTTTAGGTGACGGTTATTTTATTTTATTTAATTTTTCCCTAGCATTTCCGGCATCGATAATTTTCTATTGACCAAGTTCTATATTCGTAAAATACGTGTTCCCAAAGGGTCAAAGGCTGTCAGTATTGCGCAGCCTAAGTATATTCAAGTGTGCAACAGGGAAATATTTATGTAGATCTGGCAAGTACTTGATAAATCAAGCAATAGTAATTATAGAACTACAACGGTTACTAAGACTCTAAAATGTTACTGACCTGTGTATGACTTCTCGGAGGATATTGGAATGACTGGGACCTGTAGACGAAAACAGGTGTATGAGCAGGACACTGAAAAGATGAAAGATGATAAAACAGAAAATGTTGATCAAGAGTAAGACAAAGTGCGACTGACTTCAGGTAACAGAAATGTAGTCCTACAGAAGGATGGTAGGAATACCATGGACGGAGTATGTGAATAACGAGGAAATTTTTAAAGACATTAAACGGATAATTTCCATAAGTGGAAACAGAAAGGTCACCTATACTTAAAATCAGGAAAAATTTGACATTTCTGCTTCTGTTTTACTCGTTTGGCATAGATGATATTAGCTTCGTTTATTGTTGGTAGGACTTCAGGTATTTAATATTATTATTATTATTATTATTATTATTATTATTATTATGTCCATCTTCTTTTTTTTGTCTTTAATTCTTAAGTCAGTTAGTTGGATAGGAGAATTCTATACGATAACAATTATTTTTCTCTTTATCCAACAGGACTAATACTGGTTTATTACGCTCTAAGCTTATCACTGTCTCGGAATATACTACAGGATTTAAACTTTGTATAGCATCCATTGTTCAATAAGTGAGATATTATCCTGTCTATTTGTAGTCTAGTTTCGTCAACATGTTGTATTCATTTTGTTAATAGCAGTCTCTTTTCGATATCCTCTTCACAGTACAGAATCCTCACTCTTGTCAATATGATATTTGTTACGCTTGATTCTTAAGCCTTACGCTTGTGCAACACATATAAAAGGTTCTGTTCGTTCCTTCCAGTGTCCTTTCTTCATTCATGACCATCTTTGTATTTTATTTTCTCCATTATATTCCTTATGCATATCCATTTCCAGGTTCCTATTTTACTTTCGAGAACTTGATCTTTTCTTTACTGATGCATTCTCCTATTTTCTATTATGCCAGCTACCTTTACACTGACCAAGAATGGTTCTCCACTGTTCCAAAGATACCACCCTTGCTGTTCTTCACATCCTATCTCTTTCTACTTTGCCCAGCGGCAGGTAAATCCCGTGTACATCTCTTTTCGATTGTGAGCACTCTGAATAATGTTATCTCTCTTGTTCCTTTGTCCATCTATTTGTGTGTTCATTTCTGTATTCCCGACCCAGGTCGACAAACTGACACAGCTCAAATGTTTATGGGTAATATTTTATCCCATCCATTCAAATTTGATTTGAGAATTAAACCCAGTCGTCTGAATTTGGTTTGGTTTGTTTTACGGTATATCAACCTCAATGGGTTATTTAATGCCGACAAAATTTTTATTGCTGGTAATATTTTGTTTTGTCAAAAATCTATTTCTGGTAATATTTTCTTCCAAAAACTTATTGTGGTAATATTTTTTTTTTTCCAAAATGTATTGTTGGTAATTTTTTTTTTCAAAAATGTATTGCTGAGAATATTTGTTTACAAAGTATTTCTGGTATTAAAACCTATTTTTACACTTTCATAGTGTCTTTACTCAGTTTCAGGGTTAACTATTTGCCCATAGCTGGAACCCTAAAAGGTGCTACCACCCCAGGTCAGGGTGGACCTGGGAACACCAGCAATTAAGAGGTGGTTCCACACTTCTCAAAACCTCCTGATCAGAGGCCTTGCTGCTGGACTTAGTTTATCGTCTTACCCAAGACGCGGATGTAGTTTATCGTCATACCCAGGACGCCCCAGTAGTCTGAAGTATTATTTTCCAAAATTCTCCTCCATTTCTATTACATCCAGCAGCAAGGCTTGTGATCGGGAGGCTTGAGATTTTGAGAACCACGGGTACTAACTCTTAATGACTGTTGTTCCCCGGTCCACACTGATCCGGGGTGGTAGCACCGTTTAGGGTCCCGGTTATTGGACAATATTTTGAAAATACATCACGGTAAAATACCAGCGATATACTTATAAAAAGCGACCAGTTGTAATACATTTACAAAATGATTAATTTATTTACAAAGTGACTAACGTATATATATATATATATATATATATATATATATATATATTATATTAGTATGTTGTTCGCTTGACAACACAACTGTCAGGGTTTCGATACTTGGTGGTGGATGCGCACTGCTGATGAGTCCCAATTATAGGACGAAACGGCCGTCCAGTGCTTCCTCTATTTCCCGTTGAGGTCTCTATCAGACTCAATGAATCAATTAAATATATATATATATATATATATATATATATATATATATATATATATATATATAGTATTACGCGCAATGCATTTTATGACCTACAAACTATATATCTAAAAAAAAGAACATACGGTTGCCCTGAACGCATTAAAGTATTTACAAAATATCTGTAGTTGTAACCATAAGACTGCGTACGAAATACTTAGATATCGGCATTATATAACCCATAGAGGTGTTGATATGCCGCTAAACTAAAACAATCAAACCAATATCCATTTTTCTTTTCTCGTTGATTTCTAATATACCCAATTAGTGAAAACTCTTTCCTAGTTGTCTTTCATGACCTGCGCATTAGGTAACTCAATTTCTTCTGATCTGTTTAATTTTATTCGTTTTTATATCCCTACTACACATTTCTTCATATCAAATCTCATTCCCATATCACTGTTGAAAAGCTGCACTAGATTCATGCACGAACCAGACTGTCTTTTGACTCTTACCAAACAGCTTCAAAACGTTCATAAATTGTAAGTTTATTTTCAATAGTTTTCTTGGCACTCGCAGGCAACAATTATCTTTATCAAAGACAGTTGTACTCTCTATAAAACAAATGTGATGATAGATTATGACCCTGGAAATTTCCCTTCTTAATTACGAAAGAGAGTTCGAAATGTCAAATGTCAGAATCTATCTTACATATTTATACACCCTTTTGAAAATTAATTGAAACAAAACGAATAATTCCGATATTATTTACTACTTTTTTCGTATTTTTCCAATGACACATGCGCCAGTGCACATGTTAGTACTTCGTATACCGATTCCACGAAGTAGTTCCTTACAGATTGACCACAGATTTCCTAATAGATTTAAATGAGTAGAGTTTCTGAGCCAATCTATAGTGCTTTGATTTGATCACTGGTAAGGCTTGCCAGTGTGTTCGTGCAGTATTACAATTTTTGTACGCCTTCTTGGAGTAACGTCCATCGCAGACAATGGGCGTAGAACAACTAATCGACAGTCGAGACAATAGTGTCTGGGTGTAATAAAACTCTGCTGCAATCACGGATAACGCAATATTTTTCAAAGTCAAACAAATTTCATCATACACCCGAAAATAAATTCATATTATTGCACACCACTGCAAATGACTCTATCTGAGGAAAAAATAGAAATCGATTTCACCTTGTCATTCCAGTGGGTCGAAAACTGACTTTATGGTGAAAGGAAAGAAACTAAAGCGGTTGTTTCAATTAATTTGCACAAGGGTATACTTCTACCATTCGTACTTGCTTTGAATATTACACCCACATATGGTCCGGTGTTCGTGCTATATATTTAGAGATTCTTGATAAAATCCACAGAAGAATCTGCAATATTATTGGTTTTAACCTGGACACTCGAATTCAGTTAATTTCCCACCGCCGTAATGTGGCATCCCTGTGCCTTTTCTCTAAATACTTTCATAATAATTGTTGTAATGAAATTTGCTCTGCAGTACATAGTTTTTATGAATTTAAGCACAGTACTAGATTGTTAACAAGGTCTAATTTTACATTTGAATTAGCTAGATGTATCCGCCTGCTAGCAGTGTGGTTTCTTACACGGATTGCCATGGGAACTAGCTTCGGGCTTCTTGCTTTCCAGCTAACTTTGAAATTAAAATATATGAAATAGACTCGGTGAGAAAAAAGTGTCCACTACGACTTACTGAACAAACATTCGTAGCAGCAGACAGCAATTAATTTATTATAACCTTTCCAGTGAATAATTAACTCTGTCATATCGACGATAAGTATATATTAAATTATTCGATCCGTTTTGGTAGGATTTTCAGTTATCAATTTTTTACTTCCTATTGTGTTCATTTTTATTAATTCTACAATTTAATTCAAAATGTCTAACTCACTAGTGTTCAGTTTCTCACAGCGTAATTTGCTCTTTTTTTCCCGCCTTCATCTGTTTCGCTAATAAACATCATCATGAGTCCCTCGTCTAATTCAGTCGTCGGGGATGAAGACCTAAGGGAAAATTTTGATTGTTCTTCTGTTAACAATGTTCACCATAGTCTATGAGTATAGGATACAGCGCAGTACGTAATCTGTTCAATGAAACAACGTTAAAAATTCACTCATCAGCAACTGTTCTGTAATTTTTCAGTCTTCGATAGCAAAGGTTGGCTGTCAGTGAATATTCGGGAAAAAACATGGCTATTAGCAGACCATCTGAGATAGTCTCACCTGCCAATTTAAAGGCATTTGTGACATTTTCAGCTCGTATAATATAATCTGTTACAGATTCATTTTCTCGTCTCCTTAACGAGGTTAGTTCAGTATATAAAGCAATAATTTTGGGCTTAGCTTTTGACAAGTAATGTTTACGCAATCTTCTTAAAGCTTGACGTCCGTCGTCCCTGGCTTCTCTCATTATTAAAGACAAACTCCTGTCATTCAGTCATTGTATTAATTCGGCGAACACGGTCGCATTTCTTTCCATAAAATCATCTTCTTTCTGGTCATCTTGGCAAAGAATAATGTCATGATGTTTTTGTATTCTTTGGTAGCCTAGGAATTTGATTTCCCATAATTCGTATCTTGACTCGTCTCCGTCAAAATACAGTCGTAATCTGGGCTCATAACCTTTGTTAACCATGTTCACCATAGTCTATGAATATAGAATACAGTGCAGTACGTAATCTGTTCAATGAAAAAACGTTAAAGATTAACACTCACCAGCAGCGGTTCTGTAATTCTTCAGTCTTCGATATCAAAGGCTGTCAGTGAATATTCGGGAAAAACATGGCTGCCTTTATACACGTCGCATTGAATATTTTGAGCCTTGTGATTGGTTACCCTTCTATTGGTGAACTATAAAATGATTCAGTTCATTTTGGCTGTCTCACTAGTACACCAGGGTACCCCAAAATTCCGCCATCTTCCTCATAATCCTTTCAGTGGGCTTTCAGATATTTTGGAGGCGACCATATCCTCTCCAAGCTCTTAACCGACAGCCGAAGACCACGGAATACGGTGTGAATCGCTATCCGTCTGTACACTTTTGAATTCAGAGTTGTTCCTCTCCTAGACCGAATATGAGTTACCATAAAAATAGCGATTTTAAAGTGATAAAATCTGTCGGATTAATAATTTAATATGAAAAAAAGTTATGAAAATTTCGAGAGACTATATCGAGAATAATTTCGCTTAAAGGTACTATTCAGCCTTTTTTCATCGGCTATGTTCTTCGTAGGCCAGTCGGCTTAGACCACATAGGTTCTAATGACGCTCTCACCTGACCGGGGAGATCCAGATTCAAATCCTGCCGGAGAGCCCATATTTTTCTTTAATAATATCACCCGTATATTTAGTTTACTGCAGCAATACTGAGAAGGGGTTAGCTAAAGATTTGAGCGAAAGAGTGTGTATAATCCGTTACGGGTAACAGTTTGGACAAGGTCATTACGCTCACACCCTCGGTCACGATGACTGGTTTCATCTACTCAGTTTCACTCTTGCTCCTTGAGTATGATTTTCAGGTGTTTCTCTATGTCGATAACATGAAAAAAAACACCTTTCTGAAAATCGACAATAAAAAGAATCGAACACGGGACCCTGATATACTAACCACCCGGCCACCCGCACATACGCGTATATATGTGTATACATGTCAAAAATAATAAAGACTATATATTTATATCTATGACAATAATAACAAGGGATATATAATGAAAAATCATTTACGAAAATTGCCAGTTGAAGCCAAAGCATTAACATATAGAGTACATTGAATTGTTAGTTGTATATATTACCATAAATCAGTATTCATGACGTATTATTTTGAAAAGAATATTTTCACTTGAATATCTGTAGAAAATAAAGAACAATAAGTGAAATAACATTGTAAATCTCGCCACCGATAATACTTTCTTGGTTACAAAAGCACCTGAACGACTGGTGGGATGTTGTTGCCGCCGAATTGTTCCGAATGTCCCGTGTGGAAGGAAAAGATGAAGAATCGCTTGTAGACCATTAGATTTCAAGAACACACAATTGTGAATTACTATTCTGAAAAACGAATTTTCAGACTAGTTACATCTGCAGGATATATATATATATATATATATATATATATATATATATATATATATATAGATAGATAGATAGATAGATAATATTAGTGGTCAAGATAGATAGATAGATAGATAGATATGTCCACAAGAGGATAGAATCCAGGTAGAAATCAATGTCCAGGACAGAGTAAGAATATAATATAAAAGGCTCAAATACTAATATTCCATGGTTATAATTTATTACATTGGAATAGTAATCACGATCCAATTCATCAGACCTACAAATTTGTATATTCACCATCAAAGATGATATTCTGTTTTGTTGACATAGAAGTTTGCTATGCGACGATAATGGTCGCGGAATAGCAGACGCAGGTCGTAAATTCATGATGTTGTTCTATGACGTGGTACCACGTGAAATATTAACAACAGAATCATATGTCTAGATGCAATATAATGTGTTGTGACTAGTTTGAAATGTAATTTTGTTGAGTGTTGCTTCCAAATGGCCTCCAATATTGAGGTTCTTTGTACTGTGTGTATGTGTAAGTATTTGTGCGTTATTAATTAATATTTGTTTAATATTATGTACATGGCTATTTTTCCGAAGTAATGTCGTGTAATAGAACTATGATTAGAAAGGTGCCAGATAAGTCTACGGGAGTGAGTGCTTGTAGAAAAGCCAATATATTTACTGGCTTTATTATTAGTATCAGAGATACAATCTCTGAACGGGCTTGTAAATATTGGACAGTTCTTGTCTTTATTTTCTGCCGAAATTAAAGCAACTATACGAGGTTTAGAGCGACTCATGATCAAACATAATAAACATTCGTTGTCTGTTATATTTAAGAATTTATGTTTGAATAATGATTTGCTGCCCCAATATATATATATATATATATATATACATATATGAATAAATGCAAAAGGAAAGCTTATCTTTACCAAAGCGTTTTGTCCACTCATGGACTTCATCAAGGCAAATATTTTATGTTCCCTTTATTCTTTATTCATATTGTCTTTTTACAGATATATTTTATTTATATCTGAATGCTTACATATATGTATCTATGTGTTTGTGTATGTATATATTGCTGGCAGCTCATTTTCGAGTACCTAGCCTGGATGCTCCACCAGTTTTACTATTAAGGAAGTGGTACGTTTCACCCTTTATATTCTTTGCCACAAGTGAATGGAGTTCACGCAGTTCTTGGTCAGCTTCTTCCCCGTGTTTATCTTTACTCGACAGAAACTTCTCCGTAGAGTGGAACTGTTTCTGAATATTGATGTTGTAAGGATCACAGAGCTTCTGAATCTTTTCCGGTTGTCCCTTGATACAATGAAGACATACAATTGCAATCATCTGGCCTTCCTTCCTTGACTTTTCTGATTCCACTTACAACCGCTGCTGTTATGTTTGAAGGCTTTGTTGTTATTCTGAAGGGTAAGTTTGATGTTGGTCATTTTCATGAGGGTCCCAGCTTCACACCTCACTATCAGGAGAGTTTCATACTTTGACATGATAGCTCCTGTAGATGAGGTTGCTTTGAAGGTCACCGAGACAAAAGCAAAGTGAGACAAGCACTAGAAAAGTCCAAGTTGTCTAAATCAAATATCACAAGAGAAGAAAGGTTGGAAATAAAGTCCTTACAGAGTGACACTAGTATCATCATATTGCTAGCTGACTAAGGTTGTGTTGCATTTGTGGTGGACATGTTGGAATACTCTGAAAAATTAGCAAGCCCGTACTTCACCAAGGCAATGTACATGTTGTTATTATTATTATTATTATTATTATTATTTCCTTTGATATCTGGCGTTTACACATTTCTTTCCGGGTTCTAAGGTTAGAAATAGTATCGTGGCACTTTCCACTGCAAAAAAAAAAAAAAAAAAAATGCATAAATAAAGTCCTTCGTAAAGTGTGGGCTGTACTTGTCAGAACAAATTTTTTGTATCTCTTTGACGCATGGTCTTTCAGGGATCCCTTCAATTAGTCTACTGGAATTTTTTCCAGCCAATCCTTGGGCTCCAACTACAACAGAGATTGTTGATGTTCCCATGTACCACATTTTTGAGATTTCTATTTCAAGGTCCTTGTATTTTGACAGCTTTTTGAATATCTTCAAAGATACATTGCAGTCAGCAGGGACTGCCATATCAATAAGGAGGCATCGTTTTTGTTTGTGGTCTTTAATAACAATATCTGGGCGGTTGGCTTTGATAATTCTGTCAGTGTGTATTGTGTAGTCCCATAGAATTGTAACAGGTCCTATCTCCGTAACCGGGTCTGGGTGGTGTTCATACAAGTTTCTTTCAGTTTCCTTCCCGTAGAAGTTGCAGATTTTCTAGTGCAGATATTGGCCCACTCTGTCATACCGGGTTTTATATTCAGTGGCTGCCAATATCGTGCAATCTGATAAATATGATCAATTGTTTCTGGATATTTATCACAATTGTTATTATTGTTATTATTATTATTATCATTAATATTATTATTATTTTGTTTCCTTTGATTTCTGGTGTGTACACATTTCTTTCCGGGTCCCGCCCAGAGACCTAAGGTCGGAAATGGCATCATGATATTTTGCACTTTTTATTTAAAAAAACAAAACAAGAACATACATATTTTACATGGATAAAGTCCTTCGTCAGGTATGGGCTGAGCTCGTGAGAACAATTTTTTTTTGTATATCTATAAGGCACGGACTACCAGGTATCCCTTCACTGAGTCTACTGAAATGTTTCCCAACCAATCCGAGGGCTCCAACTACAACAGGGATTGTTGATGTTCCCATGTTGTTGTTATTATTATTATTATTTGCAGCAGCAGCATCATCTGTTTGCAGTTATTTCAAGCCTTTTTTAATGCGTCTCTGGTTTTCAAAAAGACGAAACACCGAAAAACGGTTTTTGCAAAGAGAGAAAAGAACAGAGATACTAATTGTAGTAAATTTAAAAACGATAAAATACTTACTCTTCATTATTATTATGATATCACACATTGTCATTGACAATAGCAAGTCTTTTCTTGAGGCATAGTCTCAACAAGACTTCTCTTTAATGAAGAACTTTTTGAGGAATCCTCGCAGAGTAAATGATGACAGTTTTCTGGGCGTCTATAAACTCAGTTCCAATATTCATTCTCCTCAGCATTACTATTATTATTGTTCAGAGCAGAAATTGAAAAATGGACATAAATGAAGAACTGTTTGTAGAAGTATTATTTTGAGTCTGATTGTCATTATGTTTTTTTTATTGCCTTTGATTTTACAATCTTTTACGGAAATTTTCACCTGTAAAACCTCAGGTAAATGAAGGTCTTTTCAAAAGAAATTATAGAAAGAAGTTTTCTAAGTATGTGAACAGTACTCATAAACACATTCTTTTATATTTCAAATAAAGATGAATTTCCTGGGATTTTCTTTATTTCCTTACCTTTCCTATCATGACTTCTTGAATGGAATAATCGTTTCATGAAACGTTCTTGTAATTCTTCCAAATCTTTACATTAGGACAATTTGTCATATTTTTTCGGTGAAATGTTTTTTTTTTCCATACGGTTTGATTATGTCTATAAGAGTGTATTTATGGTTTTTGAAGTCATTTATGTCTATATCTGCTGTCTTAGTATGGGTATTATTATTACTATTATTATTATTATTAATAATAATAATAATGGCTTTATCTATGTAATATTTTTTTTGTCAGTGGAAAGTGTCATGATGCCATTTCTAACCTTAGGTCCCTGCGCGGGACCCGGAAAGAAATGTGTAAACGCCAGAAATCAAAGAAAATAATAATAATAATAATGAAATCTGAAACTTTTAAGGAAAGGAAACTGGAATAAGTTGCTATGAACACCACCCAGACCCGGTTACGGAGATACGACCTGTAACAATTTTATGGGACTACACAATACACACAAAACAATCAAAGCTAATCGCCCAGACATCGTGATTAGAGACCGCAAAAACAAAAATTGTCTCCTTATTGATAATGCAGTCCCTAAAGACTGCAATATATCTTTGAAGATCTTCAAAAAGCTATCAAAATACAAGGTTCTTAAAATCGAAATTTCAAAAATGTGCTACATGAGAATAGCAACAATCCCTGTTGTAGTTGGAGCCCTCGGATTGATTGGAATTTAGACTCATGGAAGGGATTCCTGGTAGCCCATGCCTTAAAAAAATACAAACAATTGTACTCACATGTACAGCCCTCACCTATGTAAAATATGCGCGATTTTTGTTTCAAAATTGCTCAGCGAAAAAAGTCATGATGCCATTTCCGACCTTAGGTCACTGCTCTGCCTGCCATTATACCCAGAAACCAAAGGAAATAAAATAATAATAACAACAATAATAATAATAATAATAATAATAATAATAAAAGAAGGCAGTAAATACAAACAACATTTACATTTAGTAGATTCTGTAGGAACCAACTATTGCAGCAAAAGATATGAAAAAAGAAAGCCAAGGATAAAGCCCTTGAACAGATGAAACAACGCTGGCAAGACAAACACTTTGGCCAATATCCAGAACGTGCAAATAAACCCAATGATAAAGCTATATGGTTACGCCAGAAACCAAATTAAAGTCTGAAACTGAAGGTAAAATAAGAATTTTCAATAATACATAATAATGTGGATCCAAAATGCAGGTTCTGTGACAAATACCAAGAAACAATAAATAGGATGTTCTAATTGCCCCAAATGAATAAAAAATCGTCAATAGAGTGGGGCAATACTTACACTGGACAATGAAACACTTTGAAAATGAAGCAAACACTGAAGAACATCGAACAGAAATAGAAGATGTCAATCTATGGGATTAACCATCCACACAGACAGAAAAAATTGAAGCAAAAACATTATTGTCAAAAACCAGAAAGAAAAAACTTGCCTACTAATTGATATGGCATCCACATTGTAACATAGCAACCAAGGAATTTGAAAAACTATCAAAATACAAAGACCTGGAAATTGAAATAGAAAAATGTGGAAATTGAAAACAAGAATAATACCAGTGGTAATAGGTGCACTTGGAATTATAAAAATGGAACAAAACAACACATTGAAAGAATCCCCTGAAACCCCAGCTTAAGAGACATACAGAAAATTGTCTTATTAAGTACAGCACACACACTAAGGAGAACTTTGTCTATGGTTAAAAAAAAAAAAAAAAAAAAAAACATGAAAAAGATTCTTTCCGCAGACTTGGTAGACCATAATCGAATGATGATGATAATAATAATAATAATAATAATAATAATAAGAAGAAGAAGCAATCGAAATCAAAAAATATGGAAGTCATCAACAATCCCCCTTTGCCCTCGGAAAAAAATTCCATAGACAAAAAATTGTCCATGCCTCAAAGACATACAAAAATTGTTCTGACAAGTACCGCCTACACTTTACTAAGGGCTTTATCTATGTATTTTTTTTTTTTTTTTTTGTCAGTTGAAAGTGTCATGATGCCATTTCTAACCTTAGGTCTCTGGACAGGACCCGAAAAGAAATGTGTAAACGCCAGAGTATCAAAGAAAATAAAAATAATAATAATACTCATGGTTTTTCCATGCATCTTACATAGACTGCTTTCCATACAATGACAGCAGTTACATTACTATCTGATTTCATGGAATCTCATCTGATTACATCTGATACAAAAAAAAATAGCTGTCTCTTGAAGACTTTGGTTCAAACATGGAAGCAACACATACACAGAAAAGAAGTACACATAACAACAGTAACAACATTAATTACAATAATAACTGTTACAGACATTGGAGCTGTAAACAAATTATGTGCCTTTACAATACACACAGACAGACAGAAAAGATAAAAGCTAATCGCCCAGACATAGTGATAAAAGACAGCAAAAAGAGAATGTGCTTTCTTATTGACATGGCAGCTCCTGCAGATTTTAATGTATCTTTGAAAATCTTTTAAAAAATAAATAAGTGCAAGGATATTGAAGTGGAAATCTAAAATATGTACTACATAAAGACATCAATAATTACAACTGCGGTTGGTACCCCCTTGGGTTTGACTGGAAAAGGTTCTGATAGACTCATTGAAGGGATCCCTGGTAGCCCATGCCTTAAAGAAATACAAAATTCTCAAAAGTGCAGCTTTCATCTTACGAAAGGCGTTATCTATGTAAATTGTGTTTCTTCCGAGGTTTGTCATTTTTTTTTTTTTTTGAATTTTCAGTGGAAAATGACATGATGACATTTCTGACCTAAGGTTTCTAATTAGGACCAGGAAGGAAATGAGTATACAACAGAAATCAAAGATAATAATAATAATAATAATAATAATAATAATAATAATAAAATATATATATATATATATATATATATATATATATATATATATATATAATAATAATAATATATATATATATATATATATATATGTGTGTGTGTGTGTGTGTGTGAGTCTCTGTGTGTGTGTGTGTGTGTGAAAAGTGTATATAAATATAAATAAATATATATATGTATGATTATTTATATATTATATGAGCGGTACTTATTAGAAAGCGCTCAATATCAGAGATAGAGCTAACATATTTGGTTGGATAGATGTGAGTTTGTCACCCTGGGTTTCACGCTTTAGCGATCGTCAGAGAAACTGATTATTTTTTTTTTAAAAATTGGGTTTATATAGATTGCGTGTATTGATGTTATTGTGGAAGTGGTGGGTAAAACTTCGCCGCTTATGTCATCGTACTAACGCAAACATCGATGTATGCAGACACATATACATACTTGGTCGTCCGTCGGGACTCATACATATATAAACATATGTGGGCAGTTTCGGATATGACATATGTATGTATACGGGTGACGTTGTTTCTATACATACGCATTTGTATGTTGAAATGCTGAAATTTAAAGATTGGAAGTGTGGCGGAAATGTCTCGTGAACGTCTCGTGAATGTATACATGTCATATTATATATTTTTCCGCTGAATAATATTTCCTCGCATGTATGTATATACGTGTGGTAGGGTTTGTGTAAAATTATGATAGTTAAAAATTATTATTATTTATATCTATTTTTAAATTTTTGAAAAAAAATTGGGGTTTATTTGTTATATTTAAAGCTGGTTAATTGTTTGTTTTTAGTGACTGTGTATATGTAACAGGTAGAAATTTGTAATCCTTATTGGTTAATTTATATTTAATGTGCTGGGTGAGAGGGTAGTTTAATTTAATAACGGGTCTATATGATATGATGTGATAGTAATGTTGCAAGGGATTGGAGAGAGTGATAATATAATTAGCGAATAGTTATTGTAAAATGGTAGAAATTGTAAATTAGTAGAAAAGATTAGTAACAGTGGTGGGAGAATGATAAAACCATGAATATAGTTATAGTGGTGGTAGCTAGTGGTGGTAGCTTGAACTAAAAAGGGGTTGTTGGTGTTTTATTTTATTTTATTTTGTTAGATGTATTAATTTATTTTGGTATTAATCCTGATAATAGGTATTCTGTGTAAAATTATGGTACTTGAAGATTGCTATAATTTTTAATTTTTAATTTACAAAATTATTATTGTTATTATATTAAAGCTGGTTATTTCCTTGTTTTTTTATGACTGTGTATATGTGACTGGTAGAAATTTCACTTTGTAATCCTTATTGGTTATTTTTATGGTGGTATTAAATATGCTGGGAGAGGGGTAGTTTACGTTAATAATTATGGAAGGATTATATGGTAATGGTAGATATGGTGTGATAGTAATATGTAAGGGGGTTGGTGGCAGTAATATTATAAGTGGTTAATATTTATTGTAAATTGTTAGTAGTGATTAGTAATGTTGGTGGGAGAATAATAAAAACCTATAAATGTAATTATTGTGGTGCTAGCTTGAACTAAAGAGTGGTTGTTGGTGTTTAATTTTATTTTATTATTACTGATATCCATTAAACATGGCACATGGAACTAGGGCAGTCTACCCCAGTGAGCGAAATAAAGGGTTCAGTTCGACATTCCAACCACCTGAAGAAGGCCGGAGCGTAAAACGGCCGAAACGTTGTGATAAATATGACAACAAAGATGAAGATAATAGTGTACATAATACCTCATCGCAGAAATATAGACAGATATATTATATTATATAATATATAATAATATATTATATATAATTATAATATTATATATATAATAAAATATAATATATATATATAAAATATATGTGAAAAGTGTATATAAATATAAATAAATATATATATGTATAATTATTTATACATTATATGCGTGGTACTTATTAGAAAGCGCTCAATATCAGAGATAGAGCTAACATATATATAAAATATATATATAATATATAAAATATATATATATAATATATATATTTATATATATAAATATGCATATTATATATATATATGTATTTATCTATATATAAATATATATATATATATTTATATATATATATATATATATATATATATATATATATATAATAAAATATATTTAGAAAATAATATTATATTATAATATGATAATAATATGTTAATGATATTATAATAATTATACATACACACACACACACACACACATATATATATATATATATATATATATATATATATATATATATATATATATATATATATGAAGAAAATTTGGAAAAAACAAACAAAAATCCTTAAATGCAATTATGTTGTTTAAAATGAATGAAATGTCGACGTCTGACGTTTCGGTTTAATAAACCTTTTTCAAGATAATATTCATTAAAATACAATTCAGTTCAATTTGACAAAGACGATGGACATAAAAAAACAAGTCTTATCCAAAACAGATAACTGAAAATTTTTTAAAATGATCACCTTTCCGTTTAACATGGTCACGTTGTCGTCACACGGGCGACGCTTTCAAAACGTATTCCTAAAAATTTGTGATTATTTTGAAATGAAAAAGAAAATGAAAAGGATTCTATTAGGATCTAAATTTTTTATGTGTATGCTTGTCGAGCATTAATCTCGCTAAAAAAGGGGAAATATTAAAGGAACCAGGTCTAGTATCCACCGTGCGTGAGATGGATATTATACCTGCTTCATAAATCCTCCTGAGATTTTTATTATGAAAATATTTTAATACCTTCACGGAATCGAAATCGAAATTATGTCGGATTTATATCCATTTACATTTGCTTATATATATATATATATATATATATATATATATATATATATATATATATATATATATTATATATATTTTTTTATATATTAAATGGCTGTTAGTAAATATTTAATTCAGATTTATTCCAAGACTTTTCTCAGTAGTTTACCCCGTTAGATAACAATAAGTCCAAGCAGTATCCATTATCGCTGTACATAATCTTAACAGCCTAAGATATGCAGATAACAGAGTGTTGATAACATGCACGGAAAGGTAAATGCAGAAACTCTTACATAAGGTTGTAAAGGAAAGCGAGAAGAAAAGACTAAAGAGAAATTGTAAGAGACGTCAGCTAGATGAGTAGTCCAAACTGCTATGAATTGAATATATTAAATCAAGAAATCATAAAAAATTTCAGTATCTGGAAAGCGTTTTAACGGAGGCCAGGAAATGTGACCCTGAACACAGGAAGTGAACTAGTATAGCGAAATATACTTTCAAAAAACTAAGTAAAATATTAAGAAACAGGAAAATGTCGTTAGAAACTAAAAGTGCTGAACTGTTATGAAATATTAGTCTCCCTAAATGTAAGTGAACAGTCTTTGTATAATCTCCTCACAGATGAAGAGGTGGCAAGAGAAATGTAGTTATATAGTAAGACGTTGAGAATGGCATGGACTGAACATGTGAATAACGAGGAATTTTTTTAAGGAAAATGGAAATAAATAAAACATTTATACTTATACTTATAATCAAGAAGGAACAGATGAAATTCCTCGGAGGCATAATGCCAAAAAAAAGCACTTGAAGAATTTTACATTCCCGAGACATGGTAAAGGCTCGAGAGACATAGGAAAGCAGCGGGACTGAATGAATGACTAGACAGTGATCTGGGGGGAGGGTAGCGAAAAGATAATCCTCATTAATCTACTATGTAGATAAATTATTTAGATATAAATAAAGTCTATTCTATCTGTACCTAATTGGCATAGTTATTAGATAGATCTGTATCTGAAGTCTTCTTTGTATTATATTTACTCTATGGGATCCTTTGTCCCCCATTGAATGAAGTGCATTGGCAAAGAAGTGGTTTATATTGAAAAAATGAATATATACTGTGTAAAATAATGCTTTTCATTACGCTACATACGTTTTGATATATGATAGATAGACAAATAGATAGACAAATAGATAGACAGAGAGATAGATTGATACGAACAGACTGTCACAAACTCACATCAACGCAACTAGATATGTTAGCTCTATCACTGATATTGAGTGCTTTCCAATAAGTACTGCTCATATATAATATATAAATAATATATATAGGGTTTATATATATATATATATATATATATATATATATATATATATATATATATATATATATATATATAGGTGACCCCAAAAATGTGAAATTTTAACAATCCAATGAAACCAAAAGTGATGGAAGAAAAATATTTTATTCATAGTAATTGAAACCTTAAAACATGCCATTTAAGAAACAATGATGGAATTCTCATTTTTTTAAAATTACGTCCTATAGATGGCGTCCTCCTGTACGAATGCATTCTTGAAATATGCTGTTGAGATTCCTCATTGACTGCTGCAACATCTCGTCTGGGATACTGTGAATTTCATCTTGAATTCTAAATGGCGAAATGTTTACTTGCTCATGGTCACTGTCACGCAGTGTTGCCACTTGCTCATGTCTGGCAATACGCACTTCAAAAATTCCTGTTTTTGGGGTCACCCTGTATATATATATATATATATATATATATATATATATATATATATATATATATATATGTTTGTGTGTGTGATGTAGATATAAAGATATAGATATGAACAGAGTGAGATAGATAGATAGATAGATAGATAGATAGATAGATAGATAGATACGAACAGACTGACATATATATATATAGATATAGACATAGATATGGGGAGAGAGAAAGAGGGAGAAAGATATGAACAGAGCGAAATAGATAGATAGGTAGGTATGTGGATCAATAAATCCTTACCCTCTTGGTCTAATAGTCAAATGAATTTTTATCTGAAATTTTCACTGCATAATGTTCATTCTATATGATTTTTCACCACCGAATAAAGTGCATTGGCAAATTGAAGAATTATATGTTGAAAAATAAAATCTATTTCTAAAATTAATGCTTTTCTCCTCATTAGACTACGGACTTATCGATGAAGCTCCGTAAATGATGAACGCGTTGTTAAAGAATTGATAAGAAAATCACTTATAAAAGATGTCAGTGGGATCATATCAAACTGAAATTGCATCTGAATCCATCAAGACTGAAAATTACTTGTAAACAATTGAGCCCAACTATCGATCAATACAAATTACTATTTGCTTTTGTTTTGATAGGAGACATTTATTGCCAAAAGCAAAGGTAGGTCCACGCTAATTCACTCGCAGTTATATTTCTAATCAGTTACTTTAGTGGCATTAGTAGTGATAATATCGGTCAAAAAATAAAAATAAAAACAGTAATAGAATAATACCAGCAATAAAGATATTAGTCGAGATAACAAAGCACATTATATATTTTTTGTAGTGGATATATATCACTCCTAAAAGATAATTGGTCAGTTCTGGGTTTAAGCATAAGCATTTTCGTTGTCATTAGAGGCCGTGCTTAGCAATTATAACATCACTGATATCTGCGTAATATAAAATTCAATATTAGCTAAAAAATAAAATAAAATAATAAAAAATATATAACAATTTCTCTACACAGCAACAATTAGAATATTAGTTTCAGATAAAACAAACCAAATTTATACGATAAATTTTATTTTTATTTATTCATATATGAAAAAAAAATAACAATGTTTCTTTTTCCTTTATAAAGTTCGTTTTTATATTTACATCTATTTTTGAATGTACGTAAAGAGTACCCATTATTCTTCTCGTTTTTTAAAACCCGTTGAAAGACGGTCGGTTGTCTGTGTGTGTGTGTGTGTGTGTTTTTTTAAATCGAATTTACTGTGCCACTAAAACACACGGGATGCGAGAGAATTAGAAAACAGAATCATCATTGAGGAGCGATAAGAATCGAAGTGGAATCAGAAAGACAGTAGATATTGGCTAATATTGCATTTAACTCTTTGAAGATCGAAGTTAATTGGAAAGCAAGAAGCCGGGAGAGAGTTCCACAAGCGAAAAGTACGGAATAAGAAACTGTTATCAAAAAACTTAAACCTAGAACACTACCCATCAATTAACGTTACACCACTACTAACCATGGGTATATCATACCCGATTTTGAAAATATAAAAAAAAATATTAAATATAAATCTTTATTTGAAATATTTTACATGCAGGCACTTCAAACTTTGTACTTTGAGTTAACATTAATAGGAACTGAAAAACATATTATTTAGGTAAGAAAATCAGGTACTGAAAATTGTAATTAAAAATAGGAAAATTTGCGCTGGGTACTATATACCAATGGTTAGTGTTCAAGGGTTAAAGTTACATATAGCCAATTCAACTCTGAAATGATGAATCTTGCTGACAATTTTGTATTGCGCTTAAATTCATAAACTCTATATGCCATAGCGTAAAGTTCTTCAGAACAATAACCATGAAAGGATTTAAAGAAAAGCCACAGAGAAGCTATGTTACGGCGGTGAGAAAGTGACCGAAGCCGAGATGCCAGGTCAGGATGAATAACATTGCAGATTCTCTTTTCAGTTTTATCAAGAATCTCTAAAAATAGAGCACCAGAGCATATGTGGTAGCAATATTCAAAGTATTGACCGAAGAGAGTTCCACAGAGCTAGAAGTGCTAGAAAAGAAATTGTTAGCATAGACGTTACGGTTACATCTAGCCAACTCAATTGCACACCGAGGGGACCTAGTTGCCAATCTAGTACTGCGTTTAAATTCATAAAGTCTCTTTTGAATTTTATCAAGAGTTTCAAAATATAAACAAGAGCACCGAACCATGTGTAGCGCCAATATTCTAAGTGTGGGCGAATAGTAGACGTATAGATATGTAAGATAGATTTGGGAGAGAAAAATTGTCTAGCATGACACAGTAAAGCAACTTTCGTAGCCTACCAGACCTATTAACTGATTCAGTACCATCTTTTTACTTCATGTCAGTCGAGAATGTTAGCAAGAGCAAGCACAACGAGTTAATCTCTTGGCTGTTAGCGTCAACCATACTGATGAATGACAGAAAGGGGGTCTCTCAGATGACTTATAGAGAGCAGTTTTGTTTTTGAGGCGTTAAAATTAACAAGCCATTCTTCGCCCCCCCACCCCATAATAGGTATTTTTTGAGATCAGCCACCAATTTGACCTTATTTATATAAAAAAAAATGTTAAGTTAAAATTATTTACTTTGAACAGATATTCGACAAACTTCGCTTCTTAAAGCTTTAAAAGTTATTAAACAGGCTTCAGATTTTCTACCAAAATCAACATTGCTTTTACTGGCATATCGATTGCTACACATGGGTAATTGCGGCTTGTTTGTCCCTCATATTGACTCTTGCATGAACTGAATTGTCGCTCTTTCTCTTTAAACAGTGGCCAAAAACCACGTCTAAACGTCTACAACACTTTAAAATAAGGTGTCAGTTTAATTAGTGTAGGATCTCATGGGAGAAACCTCAAGGCTTTTAAAAACAAGTTCAAGAAGGCCAATATCCGAATCGAGTAGCATTTTGGATACGTCATTTTTTTTTGTTTATTTGTTGAATGGTCAGAATTTCGCTGTCGTTTTGCTCCTACTGCTGGTATTTATTGGATATGGTCGGGTTAAGATAAGCTCGGGCATTCCGTTTATTCCTTCGGAAGGGTTGTAATAATATCTCAAGTGGTTGAAGCTATTTTCTCTCCAAACCGTTTTATCTAACATATAGAATGAAAGAAAAAAATGGATGATAAAAATGTGTGAATTTGCGTCTATTCAACGACTGCGTCACAAGCCTATGATATATTTCGTATCAATTTTTTTTTTCTTATTTTTTCTTCATGTTTTCGTGAGAGCAAAAACTATCCTTCTTTTCCCGCGCATAAATTCACTTCTATTTTCGTTCTTCCATTTCTTATTGCAAAATATCATTAGGGTATGTTTATTCATTTTTTTTTTTTACGGGAGAGGTGTATGGGAAGTCGGATAAGATTTCAATAACTGGACGCTTTTTACTAACGCAACTCATCCTTATAAAGAAAATGGACTCCAGAAAGGAAAGAGAAAGAAAGAAAAAGAAAGAGGGATAAGGAAAAAGAGAAAGAAAGGGACATATTTATCTGGTATTTTCTTTTCCAATGAAGAATAGTATATATTTTTGTTGCATGTCTTGCATTCTCAGTCCCACCACTATTGCAGCATTCTACAGACGCACTCTTTGAAACACACGACCACGTGTACAGCCGGATGCTTTAAGCGCGAGCGAAAATGAGGCCATGGGAAAAATGACCTGTAAATAAAAAAAAAAATCTACCGCAAAATGAGAGCTTTTTGCAGTTCGAGTTTCAATTAGGAAGGCTCTTGGAAGCGGCGAATTTTGGTTGGCGTGCGCGGGCAGGAAAGCGAAAATTGCTGTGATGATGAGTTTTGGTTCTGAAAGGGGAATTCGCCTAATGCTCCAGCCGACGCCGGTCTGATCTCTGTAACCTTACCTCGGATGTATTCTTCACTTATTAATAGCGTCATCAGTGGCTAAGGATCTTTGCAATATCGACGAATAAACGAATTGTGATTAAATTCACTGCGAATCATTTGTTCATCATTTTACCTTTTGCAATTTTGTTGAGTAAGCCGTAAGGCTTAGAAAATTGTGCAGTCATCCCTTTCTCTCCTCGTATATATATATATATATATATATAAACGTGTATGTGTGTGTGTGAAATATATATGCACTCATACGCAGACACACGTATTCCTGCACAGACACGCATACACGCAGGGACGCACACACAAGCAAAAAGGTACACAAATAAACACACATGTACATAGGCACATACACACATAGATATTGGTATATATTCACACATGCACGCGCATATACTCATGCAAGAGCATTTACACAAACACACAGCCATGCTGAAGCACACACAAACACTCACGCACACACACACACACACACACACACACACATATATATATATATATATTTACGCACATACACGCACACAAATATATAAGCATACACATGTTAAGTCTACATAATCAAAAGTGCATATATACATATGTCGACTCACACATAGTCTCACACGCGTAGATATACATGATATTCACACAATATGTGTGAATATTTATGTGTATCTACGCGTACAAACACACACGCACACGTAAAGCTATACCACATAAACGGCATGCACACAAATATACGCTCATATACACATGCACTTATACACACGAATACACATACATACTCACATACATGTATATATACGAACGTATACACACACTCATACATGAACGCACGCACATACATATCGATTAACAATTAAGTAGAGATATACAGCATACGTACATACACACACATACATAGCTATATGAAAACACTTATATTAACATACGTATACATACACTAATATGCTTAAATAGTCATGTGCACACACACGCGCACGCATATACTAACACACAAATAAGAGACATTAAAAAGTATAGACACACACATAACTACATGCTCGTCCGTATCATAAAAACAAACACACGCATGCATATATACAGAGTTACACATTATAAAAATTCATCCACGCATATACGTACGCACATACATATTCACGCCCACATCATACACACACAGACACATTCAAACACAGTCATAACCCGAAATACACACACACACACACACACACACACACACACAAACACACATACGTAGAGTTACATACAGAGGCACTCTTACAAAAATATACGCATATATGCACACATATATACACGCATACTCACGCATGATTACACATATGTTAAAAGCATTCAGCTTAGAATGAGGAGAAAGATGTTTGTCTAATAAGTGTTACAAGTTAATAACTAAACAGAGTCTAAATTAGTGTACTTTGTATCTGATGTGGATTAATATATTTATACTAGTACACACACACGCATGCATATACGTACGCACATATATATTCACGCCCACATCATACACAGACAGACACGTTCAAACAAAGTCATGACCCAAAATACACACACACACAAACACACATACGCAGAGTTCCATGCAGAGGCACTCTTACAAAAATACACGCATATATGTATATATATAACATACATTACATATATGTAAATATATTTATACTTGTAACACCTATGGAATTTATGTAATATAAGTATCAACAAAGCAATAAAATCATTTCACCCCAAGCAAGGTAATAAAAACACTAAGAAGCAATTGGATATACGCTTAAAAAAACTTAATACTTAATAAAAAAACATTTTATTGTTAAAATATGTGTGTTATTAATAAGAGGAAAGATCAAAGGATCCTTTGATGTAATATTTTTTAAACCTTTAAAGAACTTTCAAAATTTTCGTTTAATTTTTTTTTTTTTTTGTTTAGTTTCAGCAGGTAAATTAGTATGGGGAATTTGACCGTCTTTTCGCGGTCCAATTCTCATCGATTTGGACATTCTTGCAATAATCAGAAAATTATCGAGTTTTAATGAAAGTTTCAGAAGTTATTCACAAATAAGCAGAACCATTTTTTAAATATTTTTTTTTAGAAATTCTTGGTAATATTTTAATTTTAATATTTTCATTTACATCTGTTACTCCCTTTCCACACACACACACACACACACACACACACACATACATTTATTTAATTTTATGAAATTTTGAGAAATATCTTTTTTGTAGCGTTTAATAATATAAATCTTCGGAGAATTTAAATCATCCAATCTTTTTGGTCAAACAGGATACCCAATTTATAGAAAACCAGATCTAAAGCATAAAATAAATAATTGAAATTAAACTAGTTCTTTTCAAAGAGACGTGATACCTAAGGTTTAAAATGAATTTTTAAAAATGAAAAATCCTTCTTGAAGCTTTTTTTTTAGTTTTAATTTCAAGCTAATAGATTAAATTTAATATTTCTAATAAGCAAAATACTTTTTACGTATTTCAAAAACTAATTTTAAATTGACTGGAAATAATTTTAGTTTCGAAATTTTTAACCATCCATCATTACAACTTAATTGTCTTCATTAAAAATATTTCAAAAATAAAATATACTTTTCTGATACTTAATTGAAGTTAATATTAGTTAACTTAAAGTTTACTTAACCTGATTTATATATATATATATATATATATATATATATATATATATATATATATTACGTACTTTTTAGTTTAAAATATCACAGAATTGCATTTTTAAGACGTTGGTAATTGTTCATTTAGTGTTGATGAGTTGACAATATGACTGACTGACGGAAGTTTATCTAATTTTTCCTATGGTGGATATGTCTGTAAAATTCACTTGAGGAATATAACGTGAACGCCTTTTTTATATATGTATTTTAACTTTCCAGTATTCATAAAAATATTAGGAAAATATTTTTCGTAATTTAATAATTTATTGAGTTTTAGGCACTTTGGATTTAAATTTACTATAGTTATGGCGCTTACTTTTGATAATGTCGTACAGCGACGTCCGTATTTACAAAACTCAGCATGCTCACGCGCACACTCACACACACACACACACACACACACACACACACACACACACACACACACACACGAATCCGATGCAAATGAATCAGTTAGTTATGTGCCATGCGTGATAAACGCTTTGGGGATCATTTATTTTTTGATACCTGACGAGGCAGATTTTTTTTTTCACGCAGTAGTTTGCCATTTCTTTCTGCTGTAAACCAGTTGCGATCCAAGGCTACCCGGTCTATCCTGCTATTTACCCATAGCTGGGGGCGGGAGAAGAAGACGATTCATACCTTTCCCAAGGTTATTAGCACGTAAGGGAATGTAATGGATTTGACTGGAATTCGAACTCGGCTCTCCGATTCCTCAATTCAAGCTGTGATTCATTGCTGCACCGTGACTCTGAATGAATATAGAATTTAAAAAGATTTAAAAACGTTATAAATTATTATAATTAAATTTTTTAGAAATGAAAACAATTATTGTAATTATTAATTATTCATGTAAAAATTAATCATTCATGGAAAAAACTCATTCTTAAGACTATAGTGTTTATAATATTTTTTTTATTCACATTAAATATTAAATTTAATCTATTAGCTTGAAATTAAAATTAAAATAAAATTAAAATTAAAAGAATGATTTTCATTTTTAAAAATGGATTTTAAATTTTAGGTATTGCTTTTTTTAAAGGTACCTAAATGTAAGTCATTTTTTTAAAGAAATGACTGCATCGAAGTTCGAAGATAGTTTGTTTCTTGCCTGCCTTTTAACCTGGGCTTGATCGCCGATCACAATTTTTTAGATAAATTCCCAAAACGATCTACCTAAGTATATTCTCAGTTCATTAATAAATATATATTGAGATGACACTACGGCATATGGGTGCAGGTCCAAATATCTGAATGACAATTACTTGCCATTTGATTTTAACTCTGATCTTGCCTTGACAGCTCAATAGAGAAATGATTGGTTTGTATCATACAAGATTTTCAAATCAAAACTGGTAAAGTTTCATCATCACTGAGACTAAATTTTTTTCCCTGTTAAAGAACCGTCGCACCCTCTCCGTCTATTGAGGACTAAAACTCACACCAAACCTCAAACACGAATATCCGTCCTATTCCTAAAGATATTGGAAGAATCTTTGGTTCTCTGCAGTAAATAAAAAACTCCTGCTGCCATGCTTCATTTATAAGAGACAGATTAGACAAAGATTGCTGCTCAGTTTTCACTGTTCGGCCTTAACAGAGTTCAAAAGCTATATACATGGCCTTGTGAGTGATTAATGATTTTACAAGAACCGCCATGATCTCAAATCATCAACACTCTATTCGTATCCCTTTGGTCATGGAGTGATACTCGGGAAGCTGCTTCCCAAGAACTGTTACCTTGTTGAACAAACTCTGCTTCCTCGGCCACTACAATCGCAAACTCCAAAGTCAACCGATATCTATCCTATATATCCTCATAATATGCACTTGATACTTCCTATTTTCCCTTCATTTACGCACTTACAAAGACCTCTGTCTTGAATTGCTCTTGGGCCTTGCATTAGGCGAATTAAAATTAAAAAAAACTTATGTAACTGACAGATGAAAAGATAAAGAGAGATAAAAAGAGAGTAAGCGAGAGAAAGAGAGAGAAAAAAGAGACACAGAGAAAAAGAGAGAAAGAGAGTGAGAAAGAGAGAGAGAGAAAAAAGAGAAAGAGAGAAAGAAAAAGATAGAAAGAGAGGGAGGAAGAAAGATGCAAGTATAGTGTAATTGTTATTGGTATAGAAAGTGAAATTGCTGACTCGAGTTCAAATCCCAGTCTATTCTCTTTCGTTCACATTAGTGTTAATGTCGTCTGTCATTTCAGTTCTAAATTCAACACTTTGGACGTCATACCTCGAAATCGACAGATAGAGTCCACCGATAGCTAGATAGGTAGATACAAACTTAATTCTATAGGTAGGTTAATATAAATACACTAGTTTTACGGTTATTGACGTAAAATAATGAAATCGAGAGCTGAGTTCCAGTATATTGTGTTTACTTCGCACTAATACCGTTGGGAAAGGTAAGAACACATCTCTTCTCCCTTAGCTATGCGTATTTGGGTTGTATGTCGTCTAAAAGATGAATAAGTCTGAATTGAAAACCGATAAGAAGATGACGTAAAACCACTCCATTTTCTTTTGCAAAAAGAAACTGCAAATCATAGATAAAAAAAGGTAATTGGAGGACCACCCTAGCTTACGTCCAGAAGGGACATGGCAAACACAAAAGATTACAGAGATTGAATGTTTTAAATGAAAAAGAATAAATAGTTAAAGAAGTCGGACACTCCCGCCTCCGAAGCGGCAATCTCCATAGCTCCCTTCCCTAGCTTCCACGCCTAACAACAAGCGTCTCAATTCACTCCACCCGCTAAATGTCTCAGCGGCTGTGTATATTAGCTTTATCTCTGACGCCGGTCGGAGGTAGAGAGGGCGTGAGCAGATGGAGGAGGCAGTCTTTGTAGCCAAGATGTCTACCAAGTATTCTCTTCAGCCTTTATTGTGTTTGTGAACAGCACAAGTAACGGTAAGTCAACAAATAAGGAGAATATGAACGAAAAAGAAAGAAAAAAATTCCTAGCGAAAAACGGAACGGGAAAGGAACTCAAGGCGGAACAAATCAGAAAAATTCATTACAGAAAGGCAGGATTTAAAACTGAGGTAATAATCGTTTCAGAAAATAAAAATAAAAATAAAATAGGGTGGCCTAAAAATTTAACAAATTATAAAACGGCAATTAAAAAAAAATTCCAGTATCCAATACATCGTCAGTAACATTTTTATAATTTTATTATTAATTCATAGAACGTAAATTAAATCCTTGATTTTAAAATATGCCTAAGTTGGCATTTGTATGGTTGATTGTGCTTATAGAAAGGATCGTAGTCACGAATCCGGTAACCCATTAAGATGTCTGTAGCGTGATGTGATCAGCGGCTTTGTTATCAGTAGAGTTGTCTATGACGAGGTTCATCACTCATACTTGTTTTGACTTTCGAGCTTTCCTTCTCCTAAATAGGTTACACTGCCGATGCGCATATCCCTACACTGCCCTGTAATATACAAGGGTTAGATTTAAGAACTTTCTTTCTCCTAATTTTGCAACGGACCAAGGCAAGAGAGCACAGTCTATTTAACCCGAAGATCGAAGGATATGTATTCATGTCTTTTCCAAGGGCATTAGTGCAAAGCGAACGAAACTGAGTTGGTTAGAATCAGGACACAGGGTACCAATCCCATTTTACGTAATGATAACCTTTAAAAATCCAGTATTTTCCAGTCCATATTCAAAAGACACACGTCGATCTCATTCGAGATCATAGAGTTCACAAGTCAATTTGTTTTGTGAAGTTAAAGACACTTTCGATGGCTACTTGCATTATTTACATAATTCGGATTGTTATCCTAATTTTCATTGCCATATTCATAACGTTTCGGCAGTTGTACACTCCGGCTTTCTACAGGTGATTGGAATATGGAACCGAACTCTTTATTTCGTCTACTGGCGTAGATTGTTCTAGTTCTACGTTCCATGCCTCTTCCGGATGTGTCAGTTATTTCCCTTTAACTCAACTTTCCATTTGTGTGGCCTGATATTGAACTCACAACTTTTTCGGTCTCTTCACTGGATTTAACCAACGTCTTTATCCACTGGGCCATGTGTCCTTTAAAGGTATAGACAGACTTTCTATGCCTGGATAATATGCGTATGCAGTTCGGAATTCAGAGTTGTTCTTCTAGAGTGGCTGCCATCCATAGCTAGAGAACCCACTGCGCTGCTATTTAAGCTAAAACTAATGAGGGTGGGAGAACATAAGGATTCATACCTTTCCTAAGGTTATCTGTGCGACGGTGAATGTAGCAACACGAAAATAATTACAATTTTCAGTTTGTCATACGCTTTGGACTTTATCTCTATCGTCAGTACTATGGCCGGAAGTTAATGTAATGTCGATATGTGGAGGGAGGTTATTCAGCTGCCTGTGCGGCTGAACATCTAATCAGCTCCTTCCACGTATCTGGGCTGAAATCGTAGAACTATTCATTG
Organism: Acanthosepion pharaonis; assembly: GCA_903632075.3. Taxonomy (NCBI): domain Eukaryota; kingdom Metazoa; phylum Mollusca; class Cephalopoda; order Sepiida; family Sepiidae; genus Acanthosepion; species Acanthosepion pharaonis. Next base: position 4,209,229 of record CAHIKZ030001335.1, on the reverse strand, counting down.
ATGCGTAGCGTGTTTTGGGCAATGGGGAACAAGAACTCCCACTTCTCCAGGTCAAACCACAGCCGGTGTCCTCCAAGTGAAGGCTATCATTGGTCACTGACACGTGGTCGTTGATTCTATAGGTGGGGAGGAAGCCTCCAACAGGGCCGGTGACTTCAATCTAGGAAGCCCTCCGCCGTCTGTCATCATTGCACTGACTGCATACATAGCTGTGGAGCCAAGTCTCTCCCCTTGAGCTCGATGGCTTTTGACCCGACAGGGATATTCATTCCCCTTTTCAAAGGTTTTGTCTTTAATCCTGCTTGATGTCTCGCTTCTCCCCACACCAGAAAAGCCTTATTGGGGAACTTTAACCATTGATAACCCAGCCACGCTGCAGGTAGTATTGATTTTATGCTACAGGTAGAGTTACCTGACATTCTAAAAGGTCGGGCTTTATACTAAGCAGAAAAATACGCTCTCCAGCATTTCTTTATTAAACTTTCTCGAGTCCGTAGGCCTTTAAATGCAATACGCGTAGTTTAAATAAAGAATGGCCGTCTATTTCAAACACGGATATACATTAAATATCATATAACATTTTAAGTAATAAAAACGCCGGATTGAAAATAATTCCATCAATTCTTTAGAAATAACTTAAGGCACTAAATTCATTGTATAATACAGTAAATGATCATCATATTCATCTATGAAATGTATAATTTTCCTTAGCCTTTCAACCTTAGGTTACAATAAGACGCGTCACGATGTCGGGTTGACCTGCTGTAGATATTGTTGTTGACATTTTATTTTTTAACAACTCTATCAACTCTTTACTTTTACACAAGAAAAAATTTGAAAAATTTGCAAGTTTTCGAATCAGAAAAAAATTATGTGGGAAGCAATTTTTTTTTTTTTTACTTCTACAGTCAGGAAACTAAGCCGATGAAAAACAATCCAGATTGCAGGAGATCATCACCCCCTTGCAGTTTCATTTATTGAGAAATAATAATATTGCGCTTAATAAATTTCTGTTTGAATTTCAAAGCCGGGGTGCTATTAAATATGGACTCAGGCGAACCAGTTACTTTGTTCGATGTTTTTATTAAAGTGTTTCAATTGCTGTAACTTCTACTCGTCTGTCTCTCTAAACTTATCAGACGAAGAATTGTTATTCATTGTTAGTCATTCTGCGGATCTCCTTTCAGTCTACTGAGAACCCTCTACTATGGTGCCGAATCTTGGGTCATCTACCACCGTCTAATATGGATTCTTGAATGATTCTGTCACCGATGCCTCTAAGTTATTCTCAGTGAACACTGATGTGAGTTAAGTGATCATGAAAACTACGAAGTCACATGATCCACAAAATGGACAAGGGACGTGTCAAGTTTTTAAAACGTTTGTAAAGAAGTGATTTTATTCTTAGCCCAAGAATCTTCATGGAATCACGGACTTCCTGTAGTAGTTTCGTCACTTTCTATAGCATCGACTATTGTTATAGAAGACAAGTTGCTGATTGCAAAACAAATGGTTGTCATCTAAGCTATCTTTCCTTTATTTTTTGAAAAATAAGAACAACAATTTCGGCGAGGAGAAAAGGCCGGCAAAGTTCTCGTCGATCTGAGGAGACAAAAGAAAAAAACTCTTGTTTTTCTAGTGGCTCTATAAGATGGTAAACGAGTCGGTCCGTGAAACGCAACGCTTTTCTTTTCGAAACTAAAATCAAGATTTGCATAAAACTTGCCAGAATTAATATTGTCAGCAAGAGAACAAAATAACAAACAACACGTGAAACAATTACTACGCAAACAAAACATAATATTTAGCTTGTTAAGCAATCACGGCTCACCAAATATTCTATCACAGATAAATATATTTATTTTTCACAGTCATTATGAAAGAAATGAGATTTTGGCGATATATTACATTTTGGCAATGTTGGAGCTCCCAAGAATTTCTGTTTGAATTTCAAAGCCGGGGTGCTATTAAATATGGACTCACGCGAACCAGTTACTTTGTTCGATGTTTTTATCAAAGCGTTTCAATCGCTGTAACTTCTACTCGTCTGTCTCTCTAAACTTATCAGACGAAGAATTGTTATTCATTGTTAGTCATTCTGCGGGTCTCCTTTCAGTCTACATGTCAGAGAAAAAATGTTTCACTAATATACATTGTTTAATACAAACCAGTTTATTTGTGTTGTTTCAGAAATTCTACTCTTCAACCTCCTTTCTGTCTAATTTTCTCAGACGTGGCATTGTTATTACGATATCGATTGATTTGGCACCCATATCTTCTCTTTGTTAATGCTAGCGTGAATGTCCAAGTAAGATTTCTCTAAGAAAACACGTGTCTGTGGCTATTAGGTTTAGTCATAAATAATTTCCGATTGTGTCTATGAACTTTATTCTTCAAAGATGAAGTACGATTACATTTTATACAATTATATAATCGCCATCACTTGCAATGACTTTTTTGCTATTTATCAAGCAGCTCCTCGATAACTTTTGGGTAAAATTCCTCAAGTTTTGATATGAAAACATGAACGAAATCTTGAACCTGTTTTTACTAGAGAAAGTTTCCTCTTCAAGTTTTTTTTTCTTTGCAGCGATCAAAAAATGTAATAATCTTCTAGTGCAAGGTCAGATGAATAGAACGGTTCAGGTATCACAGACTAACCAAGTTCCAATTATTTTTATTTCATTTTTTTTTGTATGTGTCTTTGTGTTACCATGGAGGATCACAATATTGCTGCTATTGACGAACACATGGCAATTTTCTGCCAGTCATCTATGGACACATTGCAGAAACTGGACATATACACCGGCATTTATTGTTTCATCGCGTTTCAAGAACTGCAAATGAATAATACCCCTAATAATCACACTATACATTCAGCATAACTTTTGGAGTCGCCTGTAAAGATTTCTGAATTCACTACCCTTTGGGTTGAGCATTGTCTCATGTAGCCCATTTTTGATAAAGTTTGATGATCTAAAGCCCTGACTTCAATAGCAGCAGTCAAAAAAAACAGGCAGCATGAGGAGCACTAATAATCAGCAAGGTTAGGTTTAAGACTCCACCTTCGCCTAAGAAAACAGCCTGGTGGATTAAAAGGTTCCTTCGTGAATTTGGTAAAATAATTGTGACATCAATCCATCAGCTTGTACTTGGAAACGGGTGAGCAATGACTGAGCAATACTAAGAATAAGAAATATAGATGAGATATCCCTTCAGTCAGAATTCTCTGTAGGTTGCCCAGATCGATATACACCGAATGAAATCTGGAGTGTACAATGGCCGGAACTTTTTGATACCAACAGCAAAGATGAGGACAATAGTCCGAACATAAATAGTGTAAGTAATGATAACTTATCATTCTAGAAATTCGTACAAAAACATTTAATTATATTTTTTTATTATTTCACCCCAATCAAAGCAATAGATCCACTCATGCACAAGGGGGTTACTGAGTGTGAAAGAATAAAAAAAAAGAGAAACATTATAGAGTAGCGATAACAAAAAGAGAAGAGGAATCAAGAAGACTGTAGATAACGATTGACATTGCATTTAAATCTTTGAAGATCAAAGTTAGCTGGAATGCAAGAAGCTAGAAGAGAGATCCAATAGGCGAGAATTGAGAGAGAAGAAACTGTTAGCATAGAAATTACGGTTATATCTTGTTAAATCAAGTGTGAAATGGTGAAACATTGCTGCCAATATAGTACTGCGCTTAAATCCATAAAGTTTAGGTACAATAGTGCAAAGTTTATCAAAACAATTACTATGAAAGTATTTATAGAAAAGCTAGTTATGTTAGGGCGGTGGGAAAGTGACTGAAAACAAATGCCAGGTCAGGACGAATAACATTGCATATTCTCCTTTGAATTTTATCAAGAAACTCTAAAAATATATGAGGAGCACCAGAGCGTATGTGGCAGCAATATTCGACGCATGGGTGAATGGTAGACTTATTAGATATAAAATAGACACAGTTGGAGTTTTGTTTTGATTCGTTATGTGAAGTTATGCCAGAATTAGCCGAGGAAACGCAACGAATCACTTTATTGCATGTTAGTATTAGTCATACTGATTGAAAACAGAAAGGATTCACTCAGATGATTATTAGTAATCAGTTTTGTTTTGGAGGCGTTAGAATTAAGAAGCCATTCTGTGGTCCAGTAAACAATAGATTTTAGATGATATTTGAGATCAGATGTCAATTTAACCGTAACGAACCGATCAGTTTTATTATTAAGAGAGGAGTAAATAGTTGTGTCCTCAGCATAAATAAAAAGTTGAGAACTGATGACCTCGGGAATGTTGTTGATAAAGATAAGAAACAACATAGGTCTAAGGATAGAGTCCTGAGGAATACCTGGATTAAGGCAAAAAAGATCCAGAAGAGTGGCCGTTCAAGACAACTTTCATTTCGGGATTTGATACAGTTGTAACAGTTGCGCTATTAACGAGGCGGGCCTTGGTTAAGAAGACAATTAATTATCTCCAAAATAAAACAAAAACGCAGTACCAAGTATACATTCTATAACGATGAAAAATTATTCTCGGCCCAGTTGCCGAAAACAAGAATTCAAAAAATAACTAGAATCGCGTAGCATCTGGAAATCTCAAGAATCACATTGTGCCAGATAAAGGAACTCTAGTCGTTGACAAAAGGGGGGAAACAACTATGTTAGGTATCAATTCGCTAAAGCAATTGTCGATGTCAAAGAACGCTAGTTAAACACATTAAATCAAAATACTATTAAACCATTTTCAGGGTTTTTAAAGAAGGTATGGATTTATAACTCTTCTTTAATAATCATTTCACCCCAAGCAAGGCAATAATTCCACCAAGACACAAGCGAGCAGTTTTAGAAAATATGAGAAAACGACTATTAAAGAGAGAGGAAAATAAAAAAAATAAAAATTAAGATGACAGAAGCTAACGATTGACATTGCATTCAAATTTTTGTAGATCAAAAAGCAAGAACTCGTAAAAAAGTTTCAGAAGTGAGAAATGCGAGAGAAAGAACTGTTAGCATAGAACTTACGGTTATATCTAACAATTTCAGTTGTAGAATAATGAGACCTAGCCGCCAATCTAGTACTGCACTTAATTCATAGGTACCAAAACGGAAAGTGAATCAGAGATAACATGCTCAGAGTATGTACTAAGTGAATGTGACGCGAACTCAGCTATCTGATTTCCCAATTCCGAGTCGCTATCCGTTACACCGTGGTCAGTTACACTACGCAGTTGATTGACAAAAATAAATCTCCACAACCGATACCTAAAGCAGAGCTCCATGAAGATATAATGTTGTGCTTGCCGTGCCATCATCAGGTTATGATCCATTTCGTGCCCTCAAAGCGCAATGAAACACTAAATGCACATTTTCAAGTCCAGAAGCTGCAACATATCCATAACTGTTTTTTTTTTTGTTTGGTTTTCGAAAGGCGTTCTCAATATGAACAATGGTTTCTAAAACAACACAAGGCCGTATACAGTGAAACAAAACCAAAAAAGGAAACATTTTGGGAACTCGGTTAGTCTGTTCTACCCCCACGCGCCATATTCTTCTAACCCTGCACCAACCGATTATCACCTTCGATCACTACAAGACATTTTGCTTGTGAACGCTTCCTCTAATGAGAAGCAAATTCGAAGGGTGTTCGAAAACGTCTTTTTATAAGATTATAATAACTGTGACTTCAAGGCCCTAGCCAGGGTACTACAGGCTCGGATACAGAGGAAACACAACGAGCAAAAGCTGAACAATTAAGGAAAAAACGGAATATCCCAAGACATGGGCAGTGAGACTGCACAATCTACCCCATAAATTTAATAAACTGCTCAGTTTGAAATTCCTTTAAGTTTACCCAGATCAACAGACACCCGGTAAAGGCCACAGGACACAACTTCGGAAACGTTGTGAATGTAACAACAAAAATGAAAATCCTCGCTAGCTGCATTTCAGTCAAATACGACGGCTAACTAATTATTGGAGATTCTGGAAGCTTTATGATTTATTCAAAGCCAAATCAGATTTTGGATTGTGTATAACTCTTTTTTGGGAGGGAATATTGCATTAACAGTTTTTGAGAATAAAGATGAATTTTTCAGAGTCATATCCTACTATTTAACCCATAGTTGAGGAGGGGAGATGTATTCATACGTTTCCCAAGTAGATTTGTGAATAAATGAATGTAACGAACCCGACAAGAAATCGATCTTTTTTTTATTCCGGGTTGCACACCATTGCATCTCATTATGCTAGCCGCACATATTTTTTTTTTGAAGGGGACATAAGGCATCTACCAAGGACAATACAGGTTAACATATATCTATCACTTTATCCTCATAATGTTCACTTCCAGCTACATGCTCTTTCATTCATATCACACTCCTTATTAATTATAACCATTTTAACAGTAAACGTCAAATTTGAGTGGCCTTGTATTGACTGAACTTTAGTACAAAAAGAAAAAAGATAATATTAATTCGACTGTAATGTAAATGATGAAGCATAACATTCATTTCAGTCTGCCTGTGGGTTGAATGTGAAAGGTAAGAGACATTTCAGTGATATAATAAAAAAGAAAAACAATATTCCACGTCGACTAAAGGTAATTAGAAAAGTTCCCGGTTCGATTCTCTCCCCATAATCAGGCCAAAGGATCAAACATCAAAATATTTTTGGAAGGCGATTTTGGTCGGGTTGAGAAATTTTCAGCAACCCGTTGATTTTTTTTTTTTACTAACGCCCAATCAATATAAGGTCAAAGAGCCACTCAAGGTAGAGGGTTACTGTGTGGAGTTATATTAGCGTAAGAAATAACAAGCGTTAGGAGTATAGAGAAGTAGATTTTAGAATGGAATCGGAAACCCAATCCAAAACAGGAAACAAGAAATAATGTCTTCTCCTGTTCAAAGGACCGAAGAGGGAGTGTGAACCGGACGGTAGGGGAAGCTATCTACTCCTATTGGTGGCGGAGCGAAAAGAATGAAATAAATAGTTAGTGAATAAACTTTCAAGCGAAGACGTTATGGAGTAAAGAGCTGAAGTGTCTAAAGCTCAACTGTAGTCACATCTTATTAAATTATTCCTCTTTTATTTTAAACTGCATTATTTAACATTATTTACATTATTGGGACTGTTATCCTCTTCATCATTGCCATAATCACAACGTTTCGGCCGTTGTACGCTCCGTCCTTCTTCAAGTGACTGGACTTTCGAACCGAACCCTTTATTTCGTCCACCGGGGTAGATTGTTCTAGTTCCACGTGCCATTCCTCTTCCGGATGTTTCAGGTATTTCTCTTTATCTCAAGTTTCCAGGTTTTTTCTCTTTATCTCAAGTTTCCAGGTTTTTGGTTTACCACTGGTCTAACCTGGTATTGAACTCACAACTCTTTGGGTCTAGTCACTGAATCGAACGAACGCCTTTATCCACTGGGCAATGTGGCCAAAACGTTGAGAATATGGCAATGAAAATGAAGCTAACAGTCTGAATAATGTAAATAATCCTAATACGTGATCTCAAAGATATAGACAGATATTGCAGTCTTTAAGTTAAAATTATGTTCAGACCTGTTATAATGAACAACTAATAGATTGAATACTATTTACATTATTCGGACTATTGTCCTCATCTTTGTCGCCATATTTATTACAACGTTTCGGCCTTTCAGTATCTGTCTATTTCTGAGATGAGGTATTATGTACACTATTTAAATTATTCGGACTATTGTCCTCATCTTTGTCGCCATATTTATTACAACATTTCGGTCGTAGGACACATGTCGCGTTGGTTAGATTCAGTGGTAGGACCCAAAGAGTGTGAGTTCAATACCTGATAACTGACATCCAAAACATGGCAGTAGAGAGAAAATAAAGGGTTCTGAGAGGGGAATTAACAAACGATAAATGATAAACGTTTCGACATTCTTCAAGTGGTTAAAACAACCCTTTATTTCGATCACTGGGGTAGACTGCTCTAGTTCCACGTGCCATGTTTGATGGATGTGAAATCTCCCTGCTAATTTTCCCTCTGAAAGTTCTCCACTGCCTTAACCAGGAACTGAACTCAGCTTCTTTGCGTCTGTCACTGGATCTAACCAACGCCTTTATCCATTCCCTTGAGGACATCTGGGTATGAACTTGAGTATTATAAACCTAATGTTTTCAGCATCATTTTTACCAGTGCTCATATTGCAATTTTGTTGTTATCATTGCATATCTTTACCAGAGTTCATATTGCAACTTTGTTATCATTGCTTTTCTCTGGCACTCGTTATTACTGGTTCCCATATTGTATTTATTTCTATGCTTGGTCGGCTCAGGAGATTTTTGTGGCCTAGCATATGTGCTGATTCCTTAAGTTTACGAATTTTCCAATGGTGTTTCCCTATCATGATTTCAACATGATCCCACAGGGCGGTGATCTCCCTCTCTCCATACGAGAGAAGAAGGGATCTTTCGATCACTGGGGTAGAACAGTCTACCCCAGTGATCGAAATAAAGGGTTCAGTTCGAAATTCCTACCACCTGAAGAAGGCCGGAGCGTACAACGGCCGAAACGTTGTGACAAATATGGCGACAAATATGAGGACAATAGTCCGACTAATGTAAATACTGTACATAATACCTCATCTCAGAAATATAGACAGACTCAGACAGATACTAATAGATTGAACGGCATTTTTTTGTTTTTGAAAAATGCATGTTCCTGGGTATAGCGATAAACTACATCCGTGTCCTGGGTAAGACATTTAATTGCATCCGGCAGCAAGGTCTTTGACTAGAATGTTTTGACGAGAGAGGAACTACTTCTTAATTGCTGGTGTTCAACGCTTATCCGGTGTGGTAGCACCTTTCAGGGTCCTAGCTATGGGCAGATAGTTATCCTCTCCAAAAAAGGGGTTAAAACACTACGAAATTTTAAAAAAAAAAATGGTTTTAATATCAGCAATACTTTCTTTTAAATTTTTACCAGCGATACATTTTGGAAAAAATATTACCAGCAACACATTTTGGAAAATAATATTGACAGTAATAAAAGCATTAAATAACCCATTGAGGTTGATATGCCGAAAAACAAACCACATCAAACCAAAACCAATATTCTTTTATATGAAGATATCAATATACAAGAAAAGTAAAGATATCAATATATAAGACTGATGAAAAGATATTAGTCTAACAAATGCTTAAAAATTATAAAATAAAAAAATCTGGTATCTGTTTTTTCGTTCAGATTTTAGGAAGTTAATTAAGTCAAGAGAGTGTGTTTGTGTGTATGTATAAGGATGTGCTGAACTCACTCATACACACATGCATACAAAATTTATATAAGCTGCACATTCTAAAATATTTACGAAAATCAGATCTGCAGTAAATAATATTCAGAATCTTAAATTCTGTGGAAAAATACTAAGACATTTTACTTTATTAATTGGATTAAGCTTAAGCCTATGCCATTTTAACTGAAAAAAACATAACAACAAAATTTAGTGGATTTATCACATTACAAAATTCCGACAAAATTCTGAGTCTATTAATTTGAACAAAAACTTTAGCGACGCCGCATCGCACGCTCCAAAATAATATAACTGTCAATAAATAGCATATTTCAAAAAAAAAAAAAAAAAAATCTTTCGGTCTACACGACACGTATTTCGTCATAGTGTTTTGTCTCTTTATGGAAAAATTGCGCTCCGAAGTTGAAAATTTGAAATTGCCGAATGTACTTGGCTCATCAATTCCATCTGACAAAAACTCAAATATACAACTCAATTTTAAGAATCGAATTATTCAAGGAAATGATAGTTAGCTAATGCCTCATTAAGACTTGTTGGCGAAGTGATTTCGTCATTAATCTCATTAACATTGCTAAATTAACTCTTTGTATAAATTACTTCTTTATACACACACACACACACATATATATATATATATATATATATATATAGAGAGAGAGAGAGAGAGAGAGATAGATAGATAGATATAGATATAGATATTTATATATTACATAGAATATATATATATTCTTTTTTAAATAAGTAAATATATATATATATATATTATAAATTTACTTATTTAAAAATATGTTTCAATCGCTACACAGAAATTACTATGTTTCAAAAACAGAAGCTAAAAAATTCAAATTCAGTTATAGAATTAAATTCCAAAATTCGCTTCAAAATGAAACAGAACTAGGGACTAATGGATTATTATTGATATATACATACACACACACACACACACACACACACACACACACACACACACACACACACACACACACACATATATATATATATATATATATATATATATATATATCATATGTTTGGTTCAATTGAGAAAAAAACTGACATTCATCTTACAAGAAATTTTTAAACACTTTAATATGTTATTCTAAAAATCTAAGCCATTTTCTCAACAAATTTTGTAAAAAGCTGTGATTATTAAAACAAGCAACGAATAATTCTTAATCTGACATCCTGTAAAAAAAAAATTTTGAATCTATGGGTATCGAACCGAATGCTAAGAGATCACGAATTTTATTTTATAACCACTAAGCTCTCACAGCAGGTTTATGGTTGTTACTGAAGAAGCCGTGATTAATGTGAAGCAATATGAACTGTTTTTGTTTCTGGAGTTTTTTTTTTCGGGCGACTGTTGTTGTTCTTGTCAATGCTAATGAAAACCCAACAAGTATATTTTACATTACACGATATCCAATAATTTTAGAAAGCATCTAAAATAGGATTAATTTTGAATACTGTCCATCGAAGATTCCCGTACAATGATGAGATTTGGCGAATAACGCTGCAAAATGGAAAGAGATAAACGGTTTTGTTTTAGTTTTTTTTGTTTCACCAAGAGCAAAAGTTTCTCCCAATCGCATCTGCCTTCCTCTTTGCGCATTTCATTTTTCTTATTCTTCCTTTTCTTTTCTTTCGTTCGTGATATTGTCTCGCAATCAGCATCAACAACAACAAGAAAGAGGGAGAAAAAACTATTTCGCCGCTGGTGGAGGTACTGGGAGGGTCGGTGGACTTGGCAAAGATGATTTCTACTTTTCTATTCACCTGACACGGAATACATTTCTTTCGCCCAATTATGTCGAACGGGGAACTTTCAACACATAATCTTGTGGCGATGCGTGGGAGGAAAACCGCAAAGTTATCAATAAAGGGGGCGTATCCAGTTTTCAAAAACCATTTCCACAGACAGAAAAAAGTCTTAGAAATATTCCAAATTCTTTCCTTTCTTCGAAACCCATCAAAAATAAATTCGAACGCACACAAAAACGTATATATATATATATATATATATATATATATATATATATATATATATATATTGCATACATATATATGTACACAGAGATTGAATCGAAAAGTCCGTGGCATGACACGCAATTATCAATTACCCGTTGAAGTTAGATCTGACAATTTCACCTCATAGTGTTCGATCTATATGAATAATGTTCACCATTTAATTAAGTGCATTGACAAGTAATTTGATTGCGTTTCCAAATAAATGCATGATATGTAAAATAAATGTTATTTTCCACATTAATGCGCGAATTTTTGATGCCCATTTACACACACAAACACAAACATATACACACAAACAGAAACATATACACAGACATACACACAGGTACACACAGGTACACACTGGTATTTTTGTACACCTGGAATTTTGAAATAGCGTACAATGTCATGTGTAACGGTTATTGGAAACGAGACCAAATTCATGTGCGCATATATATATATATATATATATATATATATATATATATATATATATATATATATATAAGAAAGAACAGAAAGATATATAATCCGGTGTTCTTATTGATATTTTTATTTTTACAAAACAGGAATTGCCATGTTTCAAAAACAGAAACTAACAACTAATTGAATTAAAAGCACTAGTTTTTTTTGTTTTTTTTCTATTGTCATTTTATACCAATTTGTCTTGTCCACAGAATTGATCCGGGAATTTAATTGTTTGTCGACATGGAAAAAAAAATTCTTAGTATAAAGGAAATTTACATTAAGCAGAAAAAGGCTTAGACAGAAGCGTCTATTTTTTTTAAATTTGGATTTTTTAGTATAACTATAAAAACAAAGACATTTCGATTTCGTTTTGCCTTGAAAAAGTCGGAAGACGAAACGCGTCAGCAATATCTAAGTTTTTTTTTTCCAATACTATATATATATATATATATATATATATATATATATATATATATATATATATATATATATATAATAAATAAATCCGTTGGTATATAATCCAACTAGTTCCTAGTAATAAAAAATATTAAAACTGATCCACAAAAAGCGGCTCAATTTATTTATTATTACAGAGCAAATAATTAGTACACAATAAAATCCAAAATTACCTCCTATGAGGAATAGGCTTATTTGAACGAACGAAAACTTCGTCAGTCTTATTCAAACCCGGTAAAGTTCATGTCGGAATTAGAAATTTAACTGTGAAAAACAAACGTCGAAAAACTAATAGAGAATTGATCCATTTCAATGTTTCAATCAGACGAATGGCACGAGACATTGGGCAAGGGAGGATGGAAGTTATTGCCTTAAAGGGAAAAGGTTTTATAAAATTAAATCCCGATATTAATCTAATAAAATTAAATTGGATTTATATGAAGAATGAAATGTTAACACACACAAACACAAACACATATATATATATATATATATATATATATATATATATATATATATATATATATATATATATATAATTTAATTTAAAGAAAAAGAGACCACTTTAGGGCTCCATTGTAATAATTTATTTCACCAGAGAATTTCATCCTTCTCTCTATCCTCAGACTTCACTTTCAAAAGGTGAAACGAAAAATGAAATTTAAAATTTACACTTTTGACGGGCAGTATTAAGCTGATATAAGTTGACATAGAGGGTGGTGAGGGATGGTATGAGAGACAAGGTCGAGTTTAGAGAGGGAAGGAGAGTTTTAAAATTTATTTTTATGCTTCTTTTTATAATATTTAATATTGAGGAAGGAGGAGGTAAGGATCAGACATTGACTTATTTAATCGGTCAACTCAACGGAAATGATATGGGAAAAGGAAAAAGAGAAATAAAAGGGAAAAAGAAAAAAGGAGAAGTAAAGAGATAAGAGATGTATGTAGGGCTTTTGGAGGAGGAAGAAGAGGGCGTGGTATAGCTTTCGTAATTTAGATAAAAAAACAAATTTTAACGTTTGATAGTAATTTAAATGTTTAAAAACTCGATAAATAAAATAAATTTGATGCTTGTTAGCAATTTAAATATTGAACTTCTCCACAATTAAATTAGAGATTTAATATAAGTTGAATACTATATTAATAAACAACAATAATAATAAAAAAAATTACTAATAGTAATATTTTAATATTGTGAATGACTGTTAAGGTAAAATCTTTATCAGTTAGAGTCTCATTCAAGAATTTAATTTGTAACTATTTTCAGATGGATAATATTTCTTAATTAAAGTTTAGATTTTAAATCAAGATGGAGTAAAATTTGAAAGTAATAGTATAATATTTACTATTTTTTCCTACATACAACACATACATATTTACGTAAAAAACACATACATATACATTCATGCACATGTGCAATTACGCATATAACCACATACACATGTATCGATAAACACCGGTATATATGTATATACATATACAAATACTTACATATACATTTACATATTTTCACACACATCCATATTTATACATATTTAAATTTTTACTTAAATTTTACAGTTAACGTTAGGTGGTGAATAAAGTGTTTAAATTTCAAAAAATATTTTTAATTTTAATATTTTAAACATCATGACTAATGGTTAAAGGGGTAACATATTTTAATTTAAATGTAAGTGATCAATCTAAATTGAGATTATCTCCAGATGAGTAAAATTTCCAATCTTAACAAGTCTTATTAGAAATCATTTAAAGAGAAAGTAAGATTAAAAGGTAATATAAAATATTTTCTGTCCTTCCATTAGAACTCCTCCCTCTCTCTCTCTCTCTCTCTCTCTCTCTCTCTCTATATATATATATATATATATATATATATATATATATATATATATAAAGAAACCTACACCCATGTATACATATATATGCATACAACTTTATCCTACACATATATTCGCACATATCACATATATAAATTCGAAAATACATACACATATATACATATACAGACATATATGCAACCCTATATACATGAATCGATACATATACACATATACCTATCTAAATTTACGAATACACACACGCGCCTACAATAAATATATCTATATATATATATATATGTACATATACACATGTATATACATATACACTTAAATACACATATCTATATCCAAGTTCATATACACATCTATATACATACAATTATGTACCGCACACATGTGTGCATACAATCATCCTCATATATATATATATATATATATATATATATATATATATATATATATGTGTGTGTGTGTGTGTGTGTGTGTGTACAATGCTGTGCAAAAGTGAATGATCCTTTATGATAATATTTGAAAATGCTGTCTCTTTTTTCCAGATGATCAACAGATATTTATTAACCTATATAATCAATAAGAAAAACCTTTATTAAGTCACTTACAATCATTTCAATCTTTTTATCAATATATATAATTAAAATAAATAAATAAAAATATTTTAAAACTGACATATTCTCTTTGGTTCGGCCTAGAAGATATGGACTCCAACTCCATAAATTAGTTTTCGATCACAACGAATAACGAAAATTTTATCAAATTGGATTAAATATTTTCTCTTCAAAAGATGTTTTCATTTTTCAACATTTAGAATTTCAGATTCTTTCCACGTTTTCATTCCGCCTATCGAGTATGTTTGTGCTTTACTTTTGATCAAATTACGTAGAGGAACTTCAGTTTAACTTCGGTATCGGAGGGAAAATAATGTTGCCTCTTTCAATTCTAGGCACAGATAAATAGTCTGTTAGTACCAATTTTGCGTATGAACAAAGATTGTATACCACAGACTCAGATATACTGGAAAAGTAGGAATACATTAAATATTATATGATTATTGACATGTTCCTATAATTAATACAATACATTTTATTGCACACATTGTTTTTTATTACAGTATTCCTACATTTGTATCACATGTATAAAAGAATGGTGTACGAGGGTCAGTTGTTGCATTTTGGTGCACCTGCATGTCTTTTAGGCTACTAATTGGTGTGTCTACTTAAATTTAAATCACGTTTAGCCTATGAAATTTTCAGCCGAGCACCGCAAAAAGGCAATGTTGCAGTTTCATATGCAGTCTCGAAAAACGTTGTTTTTATGCTAACTTCCATCTTCCCGTCTGCGGACATCAGAACATGTCGCGCAGTTTGTAGTTCGACGCAAGTGCACACTGACAAATTGAATATGAAGAGATTCGACCTGGTTTCTCGTAGTCAGAACGTAAACGTTCCAACCATTCGGCCACTGTTGCGTACTGAAGTGCTTTAAGATAATGCTCTGGGCACTGTGAATTTCAGTTATCATAGGGTTTAACTTCAAGTATATACATACAGAGTAACAACCAGAGTGTTAGCTGTTTTTATGAAATCTTATGAAAAGCAAACAAAATTCGTTTAGATGTGAGAAAAAGAAATGTTGATATTTGATCATGTGTTTGAAGACCAGTTTTAGTATTCAGTCACTGGTTTGCTGCAAGTATAATAAATTCCAATAGTCGCCAGCTTCAAGGACATTTCTAAATGACATCCTCTTCTACCAAAACAATCTCTTGGAAAATAGAAAAATCTCTTCTTATCTGCCTTCGGATGATGCATGTGATTAATTGTCAATAGTTTTCGTATCTTCACATCTACTTTTCGGATCTCATTTATTTTCCAATTTATAATGTTAAAGCTGTACATCCCCACATATATTGATTGTTTCTATTCTACTGCCGGCATTTAATTCACTTTCTAAGATAGCTTTATTTTTCTCTGCTATTCTTTACCGATACTTTTCTCTCGTTAGAGAATATGTTATGCCATCTCCATCATATCTTCACAAGCTTACGGCCATATCACGTTGTACCACCGGTTCTCGTACGAATTTAAGTAATGTCGAGCCTGGTCAGTATCTAGATGAGTGACCGGTTGTGAATACCAGGTGCTGTAAGGTTGGGTATGTGAGTTTTCGAAATTGGAGAGCCGATTTCGAATTCCAGTCAAGTCTGTGATATTTACTTAAACGCATTTACCTTTGAAAAAAGTATGAATCCACGTCTTCTCCCTCCAGCGATGGATTAATTAGTAAAACTTGTATCAGTAAATAATTATTATCCCCCCAAAATTCTTACAATATGATATTTTCTGGCTTTAAATAACCTTCAAAGGGTTGATAAGCCGTAAAAGGAGAAAAATAAAATCAATCAATAAATTCATATATTCCCGAGTATTTGTGAGTTTCTTCAGGTTCAAACTTGTTAATTTATCTGTCGTTGTCAAGTGGGATACTTTTTTATGCCACTGAAGAACTTCTCCAGCGTAAATGTTGTTTTTGTACATATATCAATCCCAAACTCCATTTTTATGTAATGACTGAATATTTTTTTTATTGTTGTGAGAAGGTCCTCGAGCTGATTGTATATCTGGCAAACAGCTTCAAATCATCTACTGAAAGTAAATGATTGATTGTTCTGCTGTTAATATTGCAACCGTACTGCGTTTTTTTAGTTGTTTAAAAGAAATAATGTTATGCAGATTTATTATTATTATTATTATTAGTTTATTATTATTATTATTGTTGTTGTCCCATGCAAAAAATGACTGCAATTGGAAGATGACAGAAGATAGAACAAAATGATGAAAAATTTGTTCAATTAAACTCAAGTGGAAAATTGTCGTTTGTTTTTATACAATAAATCGAACTTATTTCTTTTTTTTTTTTTTTGAATTTCCTGGTATAAAATGTCAAACGGGACTAAAATTAAACCTAAATTAAGACTAAACTAAAATTCTTTTTCAAAATCATTTTATCAATTTAATATCTTGAGGATGATGCATGTAAATATTGAATTCACCGCAAACGTCCTACCCCACCCACAAAAAAAACTCCCTTTTTTTTTGTTTGTACATGGAATGTAAGTAAATACACCACCGATTTAGAAGATCTGGCACATGTTTTAATAAAAAAAAAATACGTTCGCACTTTCTATTCGCCGTGTCCCTTCAGGACGTTGACAATCATGACTCTCCACAATATCCTGTCCTTTGTAGCTCTTAATAGTTTATTTTCTCTTTTTGTTATCTCTTCTAAACTTTGCTCTGTCATCCATTTACTCAAGTTCACTAAGTATGTTATGCGTTGTTTTCCTCTATCCCTCTTGCTTTGAATCTGTCCTATGAGTATTAAATTCTCCAAGTCTTCTTTCCTCATTGTATGTCTGGGAAATTTCAACTGACACTTCCAAATGTTAAATAAAGTTTCTTTTTTGTTACCATTGTCGCTAGAACATCGTTGTTGTTCACATGTCCGATTCATGGTATCCACAATATCTTTCTGTAGAACCACATTTCTGTTACTTCAAGTCTCTTTTTCATCAGCGAGGAGATTGTCCAGCATTCACTGCTATAAATCTTTTCTTTGTTTCTAACGAATTTTTCCTGTTTCTTAACACATTCTTAGCTTTTTTTTCACTATCCCAATGCGCCTTCGTAATTCAGGATCGCAATTTCCGTCCTCTGTTAAGACACATCCCAGATATTTAAGGTTTTGTCCTTGTTTGATTTGGTATCTCCAATTTGTAATTTGCATGTTGGGCTGTCCCTTTTGCTAACAACCATGCATTCCGTTTTCTTGCAATTGATGTTTAGTCTTTTCTTCTTGATTTATTTCACTACTTTCTGTAGGCGTTCTTGTATTTTCGTTTCAGTATCTGCTACCAGTACTGTTTCATCTACATATCTTATATTGTAAAGATTGTGACCGACAATAATGAATCTTAGTAGGACTTCTAATTCTCTCAGAATCGCCCCCGAATTTTTTTTATAAATTATTCAATTTCGAATTGTAAAAAAATAAAACAAATCTTGTAAAACTTCATTTTTCATCGAAATTTTTTTTCTTCAAACAATACTGTCTCTATATTAAGAAATGGACAAAGTCCGACAATTTATTTTATTAAAGACATTTTTATGTTTAACGTTCTTTTTTATAGATACAAGTATTTAAGTAAATGCTCTGTTTATAATAAACAGTATTAAGGAGCGTTCGGTAGGCAAGGTCGAATTTACTGCTTATAAACTTCAATCTTCCATGAATCTCTAGATGTAACCGAAGTTTATAAGCCGTAAATTGCCTACCGAACGCTCCTTTGTGGCCGAGACGGTTAAGGCACGTCAGCGTAAATGACGGTTCCGTATAGGATGCAGGTTCGAATCCTGTCAAAGGACGAATATTTTCTATGAAAATTTCTCGGACTTTCAGGCCGGTAAATGTTATTTAATACTGTTTATTATAAACAGAGCATTTACTTAAATACTTGTATCTATAAAAAAGAACGTTAAACATAAAAATGTCTTTAATAAAATAATATTGTCTCTATATGTAATTATTCATAAAAGTAGTTAAAAGATTCACTAATTGAATAATGTCTTGTTTTTTTATTTTTCGATTCAGAACAGATTTTCTGTAAGACGGGGTCCGATTTTGCAAAAATAATACGGTGATTTAAATTCTTCAAAGAATTTTGCTTTTAAGTAATATATTCAATAAAAATGATCACGTTGAATTTCTCAAGTTTTCATAAAATTAAGTATGGAGGAGAAACACACGTAAACAAAATATTTTTACCAAGATTTTCTAAAAAAAAAAATTTAAATAATAGTGTCATTCATTTGTAAATAAGTTCTGAAAATTTCATTAAAATCCAACAATTATTTGATTTTTGCAAGAATTTCAAAAATTCGTGTGTGTGTGTCACCGCAAAAAAATAGCTAAAATGTTATATGCTAAAAGTTAATATATCCACTGTGCAATAAAAACATTTTTAAGTAAAATTTCCTATGTTCTAAAATGGAATAAAAAATTAATTAAACTTTAAAAAAAAAAATCTTTGGCCTTCGTCTTAATAATGACATAAAGATTTTGACGATAAAACTTTCAGCCCTTTATGCTGTTTATTTTAGCACTTGTTCAGGTACCTAATTTGAACAAATCTTCTGAGACATTTAGTAAATAATTTAATGAGAAATATTTAAGTTTCTAATAGTCCTAAAGTCTGAAAATCAAATGGGCCAAATCGTAAGTTGTGTTACTGAATTAATTTTACCTAAATATTGTTGTTTGTTAAAAAATGGGAAATCCGAAACGTTTTGTAATTAAAGTTACCTGGAAATTGAAAGTGACCGATACAGTTTGGTGTTTTCTATTGGGTTGGAGCTGACCAATCCTCACTTTTTGGCCTTGACAAATTTCCAAAACATTAACGCAGACTTGTGGGTGATGAATTATTTCCCCCCTACAACCGCTTTCCTCCCGTCTAAACGTTCTAAGTCTCTCAATACCCTATCGCTATTTCCATGGTAAATGTTCAGACGAAATACATTCTGTAATTCAAGCAGTTCAGATCTTCACGACTATGACTACCCATGTCAAGGGCATTGATAAAGAGGAAGTTCAACTCTGACAATTTCTTCCTGAAACAGTTCCTTTGTGGAAAAGGCTCCCGAGAGGATACTTCCCCGATTACTACGACTCTAGCCTCTTCATGTCTAGGGTAGGCGGTTATTTATCTTACACATCCTCATAACATGCACTTATTTCATACTTCTATGGCCATATATCTTATTCAGTAACCCCCTATCTTAAGGGGCTCTTGGGCCTTGTTTCAGGTAAACAATAGTATAAAGTTATTTCCTTCGCATATATATGTGAATGTCAGAGATTTTACACGTTTGTTATCTGCTGTGAAAATCGTTTCCAAAACTCCGCCCAAAGCAACATTTATTGAAAGTTTTTGGCTACCACCCCTTCCATGTTTAGTAACACTAGCACTCAGGATTTGAGGGGTTAAGAATTTTGGCAATCTTATCGTCTTCGGGGTAATAGTCTTGGCTTTGATCCCAGAATTAGGTTAGTAATAATATTCCAAGTTTCTTTCCGTTATGACATTAGAATAATAGAATAAAGTTTTATTGACCTGTTTAGAGAAAGGTTCAAATATAAATATACTATAAGCACTTAAATGAATGTTACTCCGAAAAACATACCAACAGTTATCAGTAAAAAATATTCCATATTTACAATTGGATTAATCATTGTCAATAATTAATATGATTTTTTTTTTTTTTACAATTTTGGGCATCTTAATTTTTTCATGTTTATGACAAATAAATTATTGATGAAAAGCCATGATAATTAAGTTTTAAAAAATTACTAGTAAAAATGTATTACTACTAATGCTGCTACTACTACTACTATCACTACTTCTACTACTACTAAACCTCTACACGTGACCAAGTGGTTAGAACGCTCGCCTTATGACAATAAGATCCGGGTTCGAATATCTCCTTGATCGATTTGTGTTTTCTTGGTGTTATTGGCCCGGAGAGGCAACCACAGTGCACGGCCCCTTTGAAAAGTGCCTGACAGCTATACCACGAGTTGACCCAAGGGTTGTGAGTGAAATTGGGTAGACGGAACTATTTGGGAGCCATGGATGGTTGTGCTAGCACGAAGTCACAAGTCATCGTGACCGAGGCTTTGAGCGTGCTGGCCTTGTTCAGACTGTGGATCACGTTAGATAATGTGCTCTATTCCACTAAGGTGCGCTCGGGATAGTTGCTGTATAAAATCACAAGTGTGGTCTGTGAGTGCTGAAGAAACACAAATGTGCGTGAGCAGATGTTTAAAAAACGGATTGGCTGGCGCCTTAGTAGACAGGAAGATACGGATTCAAGCGGCATGACGTTATGATTATTATTAATAATAATATATATGGTGTCTCTCTTCAGGGCGTAAAAGATCATGGCTCTCCACACATTGTTAAACTTTGTAACTCTAAAGTTTGTTACTATTTTTTTTTTTTTTTTTTAATTCAAAAACTGAAATATATATTTCTAAATATAAGTCTAAAATGCAAAATGATTAATTTCTGAATGGATCAAGGTGAGTTTGGTGGAGAATACAGCGAAGATATATTGTGTATATTAACCATTAAAAGTAAGTCCCTAAACTATACTCAAACAAAGACACATTTTTTTAATCGAATCTATTCCAAGCCAGGCAGGAAAGCCAGTAAGACCCAGAGGTTACTGGGTGTGAAAGAATTAGAAAACAGAAAATGTTATAAAGGACCGTGACAAATAGAAGAGTAATCAGGAAGACAGTAGATAACGATTGACATTGCATTTAAACTTTTGCAGATCAAAACCGGCTGGAAAACAAGGAACGGGAGGGAGATCCACAAGCGACAAGTGCGAGAGAAGGCACTGTTAGCATAGAACTTACGGCTACATCTAGCCAACTCAAATATAAATTGATGAGCTCTCCATGCCACTCTAGTTGCCTTGAAATCTAAAAAAAAAACTCTAGCGAAGAACTCATTCAAACAATTTCCATGAAAATATTTATAGAAAAGACATAGGGAGTCGGTGGGAAAATGACTGGGACTGAGTCGCCAGATCAGGACCAATAATATTGCTGATTCTTTTTTTGGAACTTACCAAATAGTTCAAGGCAAATAGCAGTGGCACCGGACGATATATGGCAGCAATAATCTAAGCATGGACAAATGGTAGACTTATAGATATGTATGACAGGTTCTGGAAAGAAAAAATATCTATACACGATACAGTGAACCAAGTTTCTTAGCAGCTCGCCTGGCAATGTAGTCTTTCCATATCATGTCAGCCGAGGCCATTAATCCGAGAAGGTGCAACGAGTCGCTCTACTAAAAGTCATCATCAGCCATATTGATAGAAGGCAAAAAGGGGTCTCTCAGACGATTAACAGCGATTAGTTTAGTTTTATAGGTGTCAAAATTGATATATCATTCCTTGCTCCAGTTTACAACAGGCTGAAGATCATTTCTGAGATCAGCCGCAAATTTGACCTCATAGAAATGATCAGCCTTACTTATCGAGACAGGAGTAAATGGTATAATCAGCATAGATATCAATTTGAGAGCTGGTGTCATCAGGAATGTCGTTAATATTTAATAACAAAAAGTGATCAAGGATATAGCCTGGGGAATACCTGCATTAGTACAGAATAAATTGGTTAAAAGTGTTTTGTATATGTCTTGTTTTGGTGAATTAAAATAAGCTATAGTAAATACCATTGGCATAGTTTTGCTTGGCCTTGACCTGAGACTGACTCACAGTGTATCTCCTTTCATGAGCCGGAGCATGATGGATGTCGAGAGGGATTGTTTTTTTTTAGTTTGAGGGGTGAGAAAACCACAGTAACTTGGATGTCACATTTAGGTACTTGGCAACATTCAGAGCATCTGTTTAAACCCGACAAGAAGGCGTTTTTAACTGAGCCCATCTTACAAGGTTATGCGGTACTTTTAACAAAACTGGACACGATGTTGCGCATATTTGGCTATGATGCATGTGCCTCGTATACGTTTGAAATAATGAGTGTATTGTATTTTGCATATTTCTACTCCAACGTCACACTTGCCTTTCTTCTTCTTCTTCTTCTGTTTCTTCTTCTTCTTCTTTTCTTCTTCTTCTTCTTTTCTTCTTCTTCTTCTTCTTCTTCTTCTTCTTTTTCTTCTTAATAATAACAACAACAACAACAACAATAATAATAATAATAATAATAATAATCTCTTCCTCTTCTTTTTAAAAGTTACTAGCAGCATGGCCCGTCGTTGCCCGTGCTTGATTCAAAAATCGTACGACTCATACAGCAATCGCTATCACTTGACTTAAAATATTTTTGCCCTCCCTTGCTTTTGAAGGAGTGCCCTTTGCCGTGCTGATGTTGCTACCTGCCTTACTTCTTGCCTATCTCAAACTACGAATTTTTTCTAAGCTTTATGCTAAACATTAAATTTGTTACGAAAAAAGAACTAAACAAAATGAACACAAAATGATCAGCTTTAAAAAGAACTCGTAACTGGAAAAACTGAATGAAAAAAGAATGTTAACAACAAATACTTTTTCACATCAAACCCAGTTCTGCGGAATCAGAATCAACGTTGAGTTTAAACAAGCGAATGAGCCAGTTGGAGTAAAGTGCCGTGCAGATTTAAATTTTTCCCACTTGTGACGAATGCAGTTATCGATTTTTTTTTTGCATGCTAGCATGCTAGTTAACATTCGTGTCAGTCAGCTGTTGGCTCTCACGCTGGCCATTAGAATCTTCCTGCCTACTCGTGGCAGCCAGCTACTGGCTATCACTCTGGCCAGTACAAAATGCCGCAAACTACATGAAAACGCCGTAGAAGCATGAAAAAATCAATTATTTGCACTATCGATGGGAGTTGGGGAATGCAAAGTCGGTCTTGGCCTTCCCACTAACTTGAAGCTTGAGCATGTCCATGTAAATCTTGATGTAAATCCGTTGAAAATTGCGGCCGTGCATTCGTTACACACACACACACACACACACATCCTGCCTTTTATAGATAGAGATAATAATAATTATCCTCCTTTGTCTCCTCGTTACTTAACTTTCTTCCACTTCTTAATATAAATAATATTTCCTTCTTTTTCCATTTCTTAACTTTCTTCATTTACTTCAACTTCTTCTTTACTACTACTACTACTTCTACTACTACTACTACTACTAGTACTACTACTACTACTACTACTAGTACTACTACTACTACTTCTACTACTACTACTACTAGTACTACTACTAGTACTACTACTACTACTACTTCTACTACTACTACTACTACTAGTACTACTACTACTACTACTAATAACTTTTTCATTTTCAATATCTGTCTACATCTCTGATGCACTATGATTGTTTACATTATTCGGACTGTTATCCTCATCTTCATTGCGATTGGAATTTCGAAACGAAACCGTTATTTCGTCCACCGTGGTAGATTGTTCTAGTTCCACGTGCCTCAAGGACACAAGGCTCAGTGGATAAAGGTGTTGGCTAGATCCAGTGACTAGACCCAAAGAGTTGTGAGTTCAATACCATGCAACAGCAGTGGTTAACCAAAAAAGAAAGAAAAAAAAAAATTGGAGAGTTAGGTTAAAGGGAAATATCTCAGACATCCGTAAGAGTCATGGCACGTGGAACTAGAACAATCTACCCCGGTGGACGAAAGAAAGAGTTCGATTCAAAATTCCAATCACCTGAAGAAGGTCGGAGCGTACAACGGCCGAAACGTGAATATGGCAATGAAGATGAGGATAACAGTCCGAATAATGTAAATATTGTTTCTTCTCCTTCTTTTTCTTCTTACTACTACTACTACTACTACTAGTACTCCAATGAAGAATAACGATAGCTTAGTTTGGCAGCAGGTTAAAAGTGCCTGTAGCTCTCAATAAGGACTGAAATCATCACAGTAATATTGGTCGACATGAATACTTTGTTAAACCCGGATGAACGGAATTTATCTGCTGAGATTTCATTGGGTACGAGGCTGACAGAATCGATACTAACTCTAGCAATTGTCTACGAGACAAGCTAACGAGAAAGACACCCTACATATTTATTTAGTTTAGCATGGAATATTATCTTACAAACATACTTGGTTTAGCTGAATCGAACAGCGTTGAGTTAATAGAAAGAAACTTTGAAAGAAGCAGTGCTCAGCTGTGAAAAATGGTGGTAGTCGAAATTACAGGTTATCAAATGGTGGTTCCACCTTGACAAATATTCTCACTGGAATAAGAAAACAAATACTATATAGAGGAGATATCACTTGTTTATTCTTTATTCTTGATTGAGAAAGAGAGTAAGAAAATGAAAAGCAAAGGAAAAAAGAGTGCGAGAAAAATAGAAAGGGAGAAAGAAAGAGTTAAAAAAGAGAGATTCTGAGAGACCCCTCGTTGCCTTCAATCAGTATGGCTGATGCTATCCTCCAGGAAAGTGACTAGTTTCGCCTTCTCAGGATCACGTTCTCTGCTGATATAAAGACGATATTGAATACATTGCTAGGTCAGCTGCTAAGAAAGTCGGTTCATTATGCAGGGCAAGACAATTTTACTCTACAGAATCTATCTTACATATCTATAAATCTACCACTCGTCCATGCTTAGAATAATGCTGCCAGAATATGGTCCGGGGCCACTGCTATTTATCTTGAGCTCCTTGATAAAGAAGAATCAAAAATATTATTGGTCCTGATCTCGAGTCACTTTCTTACTATCGTAAGGTTAACTCTCTATGTCTTTTCTATAAATACTTTCATGGTAATTGTTCAGATGAGTTCTTTGCTTTTTCAATTTAAGCGCAGTACTAGACTGACATTGTGATCTCATTAATTTATAGCTGAGCTGGCTAAAAGTAACCGCAAATTCTATGCGAACAGTTTTTTTCTCGTAGTTCTCGCTTTGTGGAACTCCCTTCTGGTACCATGCTTTCCAAACAATTTTATTTTCCAAAATTTAAATCGCAATTATCAATCACTATCTACTGTCATTCCGGAATACTCTTCTTTTGATCTCGCTTCTTAGCAAAGTTTCTGTTTCTAACTCTTCCACACCCAGTCTCAGCGGCTTTATTGCCTTGCTTGGGGCGAACTCGATTTTAAAAAAAAAAGAACACATAAAGCAACTAGATGACCAAGTGGAAAAATCCTTTTGTGCAACGCGTTTCGTCCTCTAAAAGGGCTTCATCCGACTTAATATTAAATGGAATTATATATGTGTAGGGGTGCGGACATATAAACGTAAACGTAGGTTATGATTATATACAGGTGTGAGGGATACGCTGAAGATGTTGGATGCTAAATCTTAAGGTTTTTTAATTTTATGTGTGTGGCGTGTCTGGACATACAGCCTAGTCGATCTCATTCGGTTTACCTACGTTTTGTTTTTGTTTTGTTGTTGTTACTTTGAACCCTTTTAGCCCTGACCACCGCTTTACCGGTGGTAGAGAAAAATGACGTAAAACGGTGGGTAAACACTTGTAACTCTTTTTATATCTACCGTGAAACATTACATACCAATTATTTGCGAATTTTGACTCAGCAGCTCAGGCGGAAGGGTTAAAAATGTTCAGGAACATAGACCTCAAAGGGTTAAAATTGTTCAGGAACGCAGGGCTCAAATGGTTAAAATTGTTCAGGATCACAGGGCTCAGGGGGTTAAAATTGTTCAGGATCACAGAGCTCAAGGGGTTAAAATTGTTCAGGATCGCAGGGATCAGGGTGTTAAAATTGTTCAGGATCACAGGGCTCAGGGGGTTAAATTTGTTCAGGATCGCAGAGCTCAAGGGGTTAAAATTGTTCAGGATCACAGGGCTCAAATGGTTAAAATTGTTCAGGATCACAGGGCTCAAATGGTTAAAATTGTTCAGGATCACAGGGCTCAAGTGGTTAAAATTGTTCAGGATCACAGGGCTCAAGGGGTTAAAATTGTTCAGGATCGCAGGGATCAGGGGGTTAAAATTGTTCAGGATCACAGGGCTCAAGGGGTTAAAATTGTTCAGGATCACAGGACTCAGGGGGTTAAAATTGTTCAGGATCACAGGGCTCAAGGGGTTAAAATTGTTCAGGATCGCAGGGCTCAAGGGGTTAAAATTATTCAGGAACATAGACCTCAAAGGGTTAAAATTGTTCAGGAACGCAAGGCTCAAGGGGTTAAAATTATTCAGGAACGCAGGGCTCAAGGGGTTAAAATTATTCAGGAACGCTGGGCTCAAGGGGTTAAAATTATTCAGGAACGCAGAGCTCAAGGGGTTAAAATTGTTCAGAAACGCAGGGCTCAAGGGGTTAAAATTATTCAGGAAATCAAGGCTCAAATGGTTAAAATTGTTCAGGAACTCAAGGCTCAAATGGTTAAAGTATCCCTCATTCTGATAAGTGAAGATCTGCCAAGAAATGTGAATTGTTTTATGAATTTAGGCACAAATATACCGTGGAATCAGTTCACATTCTACATATTTTCGCCCCCAAAAATTGTCTTCTCATCGCTTAACATAGTTCGGTACTTAAAAGTGTATATATCATTTTATCTCTATATCCATAAATGAAATTAAAGTTTTATTATTATTATTATCATTATTATTATTATTATTATTCAAACCACTTCGATGTTAATGTCTCTTGTATCGAATATTACCATATTCTTTAATTGTAGTAACTTTCCATTTTTCAAAGATGGAAGTAGTTACTTTGTGATTTCTCTTTCTAACAGGAAATAATGAATAGCAGTAATGAAGGTCTTGCGTAGTTAAATTAAAAAATAAAGAAAATGAATTATTTACTTAGTATATAATTTTGTAGCTTGCATTTTTGCAATCATAACATGGCCAATTAGTTGCTATGACCAAGTAGATCGATTTTGCTATATTTTAGATTAAAATGTACAGTAAATTTCGCATTCTGAAAGACATTTTTCAAATTAGTTTCAAGACTGAAGCATTTGATTCTGTAATTCTATTTCCTGCTGCAATTTCATAATTTTCTTCTAGACAATAATAAAAAAGAAACTTCCTCCTTAAAGATCACTAAACGGTCAGTATTATTAATTCAAATTAAATTTAAAAGTTTCTTTTACTGACAGAAATTAGTGATCTGGTACGCTAAAGTTAGCCGGTATCAGTGCAAATGTCTGTGGCTATTATTTGCACTTACAGCCACTCCGTGATTATTTACAAAATCAGAACAATGCCTAGACACTGCTTACAACAGGATAACCAGGTATTGTGTTCCCATTGTTGTGTCAACAAATGGGGTTCATTGTTTTAAAGTAAAAGATCTTCGTAATAGCAATGATGGCGCCTTGAAAAGCGATAATTCCTCGGATTACCTATTGTTCTTCGAGAGCAGATATCAGAACAAGGCACTCAGTCACGGTCACTTAAATCAAGGCGACTGAAAAGGAGGGAAAGAGGTCCGTGCCAAAAGCAAAGAGAGGGGTGACGCCAGTCGGCAATGAATGAGTTAATTCAAGAGGATGGAGATCAAAGCGGTTCTCGTTACACGAGTGCAGATGTATGAATAGATGCGGCTGTATGGTTGTGCGCAGTATCAGTTCATGTGGATGGACTGTCTCCAAGAGTGTCAGCTGCCAAGCAATGATCTCGCACAAGCGAAACAGTTTCAACCGAGGAGAGGCAATTGGACACCAGCCAATGATAGCCGACCGCTTGTCTCCTTCCAACACGCCACTGGAAGAGTTTTAGAAGTGAGGCAAAGTTTCTTTTGTGTTTCGTACGCTACGCATTCCCAACATTTCTCCAATACATCAGACAAATTTCCAGCGCTTTCCGCCGAAAACCCGACTCGAGCGTCGGCCATATTTGATTGAACGCTTCTCAAACGACGTTTCGTCACGTGACTTTTACTGCCGACTTTGTGAAATTACGTTTTTGATTTGAAGATATTTCTTAGAAGTTTTGCTAGTTATTTGTTTATCCATACTTTCTAAACAATAAAAAAATATATATGTGTGTGTCTGTGTGTGTGGGGGGGGATCTATTTTAATTTTATTCTTGCTTTACTTTTTTTGATGTTGGGTACGATTTATGTAGAATTTATTTTTACGTGTCTTTCTGAATAGACAGACAATTGAACCATATCAATTTTTGTGACCTCTGAATGCCAATTTCCATTTGAATGGTTCTGTCTGCAGAATGGAATGTCAAATTACTTCAAACATTTCATTTTCTTTCCGTTTTTTTTTTTTAATTTTTTAACACTGATATTTTGTCCACCATACTTGATAGTGTGAGCTGAAAATGTCGAGAAATATTTCAAATATAAACACAGAAGCCGAGCTAAATAACTCGAAAAATGTCGTCTTTTCTTAACCATTTCAACCAAATCAAAGCGGGAGTGTCACTAGCACCCAGGAGGTTACAAAGAGTGAAAGACTGGGTATAAGGAGGTTGGGGGAAGGATAAAATATAAAGGAGACTCAAGTCAACGAAAGATGGCAGTAGACATTGCATTTAAATTTTTGAAGATTGTAGTTATCAGGGAATCAAGAGGAAAGAGGGGTGCTCCACATTCGGGAAGTGCGAGAAAAAAACTGTTAAAGTAGAAGTTGCGGTTATATTTAACAAATTCAACTGAAAAAGGGTGGGGCCTAGATGTCAATCTTGTAACACGCTTAAAATCATGTAGTCGGGACACGAGGGAAAACAGCTCATCAGAGTATTTGCTATGAAAATATTCGTAGAAAAGACAGAGGAAAGCCACATCACATCTGTGAGAAAGTGACTAAAGTCGAGATGCCACGTCAAGATCAATTATATAGCAGATTCTTTGGATTTTTGTCGAGAACATCAAGATAAATAGCAAGAGCACCAGACTAGATATGGCAACGGTATTCAATACACGGACGGATAGTAGATTTCTAGATGTATAAGATAGACTTTGACGATTAAAACCTTCTTGTACGACAAATTTAATTGCAGTAGATATGTCTATTGATTCAAAGTAGTCGTTCCATCTTAAGTCAGTCGAAAACGTGAGGCAAAGCAGTTACAGTGAGACGATCTCCCGGAGTCGAGCATCAACACTTCTAATGGTAGGCAGGGGAATTTCTCTGTAATGGTTAAATAAGAGCAGTTTAGTTCGGGAGGCATTGAAATTTACAAGCCATTTCCTGCCCCGGTTAAGCACTAATTGGAGGTCCTTTTCGAGAGCAGGGACCACTTTAACTCTGTCAACACTGCCGCATTTACTATTTAGGCAGGAGTAAATAGTAGTGCCGTTTGCATAGATGTCTATTTGGGAACTGATGGCATCCGGAAGATCAGAAAGAGTGTAGGAACCAGGTTAGGGATTTAGGGAACACCAGCGTTCGTATGAATGGATCTGGAAGAGAGACCATTCAGAATGACATTCATTTCACGATTGAAATGATTGGATTAAATCAAATAATCATCCTCTAATACCGTAATCCTGAATCTTACATAGAAGACCAGCATGTTAAATCCTGTCAAATGTCTTCGAGATATCGAGAACCACAGATCGAGCTTCGCCGTTATTATAAAGTGCCTAATATATACATATTCAGTTATGGCCGTAATCAAATTAGCGGTAGACCGGACAAAACGGAATCCATATTGTTTGCCAGAGAGTAGATCGTGAGAGGTAACATTTTTAAACGTTTCGGCATTCGTGAAAACCTCAAAGACTTTGACGAAAAGCGGGTAGGAAACTGATAGGGCGGTAATTAGGGGGTCGGTTTTCCAGATTCTTAAAAATAGGGACTACAGAGGTGGACTTCAAGCAAACTGGAAAGCAGGAAACAGTGAGGCAATAGTATAGATTTGAGAGAACCGGAGTCAGCTCGGGAGCACATTTCTTTAGGACGACGTCTAATATCCAGCCACTTCCACTTGTCTTATGGGAGTCTAATTTAGAGGTGGTATGCAATACCATCGACGGAGTTATACACATCTCACTCAGTAGGGCCTCAGTTCTAGGGGAAAATCAGGTGGGAGCACCCCGGATGAGTCGAGTAATGAGTTGGATGAGAATGTCTGATCAAAGCAACTGGCCTTATCCGCTGTAGATGTTAAGACTTGAAATTGATTGAATAGAAGAGAGATTGAGGATTTGCTGTTGTTCAGCACCCTCTTGTAGAGTCGCCAATAATCTCTAGAGGCAAACTTGCGAAATGCTATACGTTATTTTATTCTAAACTTTGCTTTATTGAAGAGACGATGCCACTCGTTACGAACAGAGACAAAGAGATGCTTGTTGCAATCAGACATGTTGCTCTGGTACAGTCGGAAGAAGGGATTCCTGCATCCGAGCAAGCAAATGAGAACCAAGGAGATGAAAGTATTTCCTTGCTGGAATAAAAAGCATCGATGCCGGTTTTCATCCAAGAGGAGACATCTAGCGCGCATTTTTGAACAGGATGGTTAAAAACTATATTCCAAGGGACGTCACGAAGGAAATCACGGAACGAGTCCCAGTCTGCTCTTTGATAACAGAAAGATATTTAGTAGAAAGTTCATGACTGGTAGAGTAGCAGAAAGAGATGGATACTGACACTCCCGCGTGATCAGAGTTGCCAAGATGGTAGCATGACAAGTCCGGTATAGAGGTAAAAAAGAGATGCAGAAAAGAAGCGTTTCTGTCAGGATTACTGGGGAAACGCGTAGGGAAGTCAGCCACTTGCGTGAGGGATTGAGTGATTGAAAAGTTAAGGGTGTGGATGCCAGCGATGTCTGTGACAGAGGGTTTAAATCACCTGGAATGGTGGGCGTTAAAGTCATCGGACACGAACATGTTGTCGGAGGATGTCCTTATCTGTATTATCAGAAATACTATCTAGCATGTAAGAGTCTTGAGAGGAAGGGGAACGGTAGAGAAAGAGGAGATAGCTGACTAAATTAAATAGAGAAAAAACAGAGACAGGTTTAATATGGTCTAGTGATACAAGAGAGATTTCCTTAGCCTGCGCGGGATGTTCACGGACATAAACTCCCAGGCTAGGCATGCGGGATTTAGAATTCTTTCTAAGTAGAGGAAGGTAGCCAGGAAGCAAGAAATCAGAGCAAGGGATGGAAGAATTATTGTTAGTTTCGCAGAGAACTAAGATCTCAGAAAATATTTCGAAGAGGAACGATTGCTAGTCATATTTGAGTAAAAGCTCTTTTTTTTTGGTTTTTTAATTAAACGGTATTTTTTTATCCAACTACATCTACCGGCCTGAATATTCGAGAAATCTTCTCAGAAAAATATACGTCCGCAGACAAAATTCAAACCTGTATCCACTATGGGGAACCGTCTTTGAATCTGACAAGCCTGAGTTTTTGACCACATAGGACTTCCGGTCAATCAATCCTCGAATATGAGTATCCATAAAAAATAAAATTTAAACAAAATAAATTGAAAATAACAATATGTCGGATTTAATATATTTTCCAAAAAATAAATTGTCTTTTTTTACGTTAGGATACTATAGAAAACAGATACTGATGTTTTTAGAATCGCGAGAGAAGTATGTGTGTTCAAAAGGCACTATTGCTTGACCGGAAGTTCTACATGGCCGAACAGTCAGGCACGTCAGATCCAATGTCGGTTCTCCATAGGGGATACAGGTTCGAATCCTGCCAGAGGACGATTATTTTTCTGACAAGATTTCTTGAATATTCAGGCTGGTAGATGTAGTTGAATAAAATACTATTTAATTAAAAAACAGAACTTCTACTTGAATATGAGTATCCAACAAAAAAAAACGTTTAAACACACACACACATATACATATATATATATATATATATATATATATATTTATGGATTCCGGGATGAAATCCGGTCTCAAAATGAATGACAAACGCAGGAATGAAATATAGCAAATAAATGTATTGACGCAATAATACAATTGGTAATACGGTTAGTAGATCCAGAAATGCGGTTAGTAGCAATAATAATATATATACAGTCTGGGAAATTCACTATCGAAGTATGACTTCCTTCTGAGTCTACGTGCTCGCAACTGTGACTCCTACAAAGCGGTTACCTCACACTCTCATTTTCGGGTATTCACCGGCAGCAGTACAAGTACACACTGTTGCAGTTTTTTGTGTATATGTGTGTACTAGTGAGCCAGTCAAAATGAGTTGACTCATTTTATAGTTCACCAATAGAAAGCTCAAAATATTCAATGCGACGTGTATAAAGGCAGCCATTTTTTTCTCCCAAATTGTCTGCACTGCCAACCTGATATCGAAGATATAAAGAATTGCTTAGCAACCGCTACTTTCTCTGAATCTTCACTGCCGACCTCTGATATCGAACAGCATACGGACTTCACTGAATTCCATATTCAGAGACTGTGACAAACATGGTCAACACACACTGAGCGAGACCACTTGTATAAAAAGGGATGGACTCCTTAACACCCTCCTCCTTAGATCCCTTTTGGGGGGAGTTAGTATTTTTTTTCTCTTATGGTGGATAATCAGAGGTTCGGTAAATTTTCTCTTCCTAATTGACCTTCTAATTTCTGTGTCATCCTGTGGTCTTTGGTTCTCAAACGTTTCGAAGATTGCATCCAGAGAATCGTCGTTTTCTGCCGGTGACGAGCTTGGCTCCTCAACCCGTCTTTTTTGTAATTCGTCAATATGTCTTCTATGTGAAAACTTCTCGCCTTGTACTGTGTACTTCACATTTCCTAATCTATTAATTATTGTGCCAGGCTCCCAGTAAGCCATATTGTTTCTAAACATCCTAAAATAAACCCGTTCTCCTGTTTTAAATGATTTCTTGGGTACAACAGGTGTATACAGGTTTTTGTTCTTGTTTGGCAATAATTTGTCAAACACTGACCTTATTCTCCGAGCAAACATCAATTCCGCTGGTGAAAGACCCAATGGCGTGTTCACGTTAGGTGTTATTCTGTACACTTGGAGGAACTGTTGTATCACTTTTATTGTCGGTACATCCCCGGCTTTTTTTAACGCTCTTTTTAGTGTGTCAACGAATCTTTCAGCTTATGCGTTCGACCTCGGGTGGTATGGAGATATCTTGATATGTTTTACTTGATATGTCTCACAAAATTCTTTGAAGTCACTGGAGGTAAACTGTGTGCTGTTATCGCTTTCCAAACAATCCGCGACGCCAAATCTCTCGAATAGTTTGTGCAACCAGTTTAAGGTGTTTTCTGTCGTCGGGTGTTTAATCTGGTAACGTCTGGCCATTTACTGAAACAATCTACTGTTATTAAATAATAGTAACCCTCAATAGGTCCTGCGTAATACACGTGGATTCTGGTCCACGGTCTGTCGACTTTAGGCCATGGCTTTTGTATAGAGGTACACATATATATATATATATATATATATATATATATATATATATATATATATATATATATATATATATATATATATATATATATATATATATATATATAGAGAGAGAGAGAGAGAGAGAGAAGAGAAATAGAATCCCTCATATCCGGGCATGATTTTGATGTGTATATTTGAACTATTTGATATGGAATTGATTTGAAATTTCTGTTTTTCAGGAAATTTACTTTGGATAATTGCTTATGCTTATTTCACCCAAATGGCTTGTATTGGTGCAAAAGATGATGGGAATAAGTAGAAAAGAACAACTTTGGAGTTATCACAAAATGTGGAAATTTTAAACAGACTAGATGCTGGTGAAAGTTCATTGTAAGTAATGGCTGAGTTCAACACAGGAAAGTCATCATTTTATGATATAAAATCTTCCAAAGAAACTATTCCCCAGCTTTCACACTGTTACAATGAACAAAAAAAAACATGATTGTGATGAAACCTGGACTGAAATTGAAAAAGATATTGAAAAGATTGTCAGTTTTATGGAAAGAAAGCCAGCATTTAACTATGACGATTGCAATAACACACGCAGATTTTAAAAAAGAAAAATCAAGAACAATAGCAAAACGAAATTCGGAAAAAGTTGAGAATCACATTAGAAGAGAAAGAAACCTCATACAACAGCGATTAAAAATTCCTCGTTACATTATTTTTTTTTGCATACGTGTAATACTTAATTTAATGAATTTTCATTAACATTACATAATTTATTTCTTTTTCCTTAAAATCAATTCCGTTATCTTTCACTCATCATTAGCTTATTTTGTTTACTATAAAATATTGAAAATAAATGTTAAACCTGATTTCAGTTCTTTTATTTTAATCTAAATATAACTCCTCATATCCGGACTTTGTAACCGATTCCATATCCGGAAGGGCTTCTTAGTCCAGTTGTCAGGGATTCTGCTGTATATATATATATATATATATATATATATATATATATATATATATATATATATATATAACAATCCTTTGAACAATTACTCCGTAGACTGTTTAAAAGATGTGCAAGCAAGAGATTTATATTTCGAGGCTGTGCATAATGTATAGTTTAAAAAATTGACAGAAGTAACTCGTTAGAAATTTTAAATGAAACATGTATTATAGATGGATTTTTGCCAAACATACATATTATAAATATATATATATATGTGTGTGTGTGTGTGTGTGTGAGAGAGGTTTTGTGTGTGTGTCTGTGCGTAGTAATGAATGTGCTTTGAGAAATAATATCGTAAAATATATATATATATAGTCATCGACAGAAAAGCCTGTTACGTAGCTCAACAGTCTGGCTAGACAGTCGATTGCTTCAAACCGGGATCAAAACCTGATCAATTTGGCATCATTCGAAGATACTTTTTCTCAATAGTGCTCAACTGAAATATGCACAAATATGAGAGAGAGAGAGAGAGAGAGAGAGAGAGAGAGAGAGAGATGGAGGGATGTGCGCGAATAACTGCGTATGGTGCCTGGTTCTAGGATTCTCAAATGATACCGTAATATGTGTATACTCGAGCTCCTTATGTAAAATATCAAACCATTTGCCTATATAGTATACAATCTTACTATCATATAGTTTAAATCGACTCGAGATTAATCATAACATCATACAGAATAGAAAGGTTACGTCAATTATTGTTATTCTGTTGGTAATAACAAAACATTTCGGCGGGAAATCAACACCTGGGGTAAAAACTCGCCTAAATAATAAATAAATCGTCAAAAATCACAGTATATTAATATTATATTTCTTGGGTGTCAAAATAGTGTCGATTTTTTATACACGATCGAGTTATGAATAATAACATCTGTGGGCATGTATATAAAGCGGTTAGAATGGACTGCTAAAAAGCTCTCAGCCCAACCAACCTCTCAAAAATCTTTACAACTGACAGATTTTAAGAAGAGATAATGAGAACTAGCTTAAAAGTCGCCCTATCAGGCGGCCTTTAAGCTAGTTCCTGCGAAGGGCTCTTTATTGGGCCTTTGGCTTGTTCAGGAGTCTGCGAGTCGCTAAGTCTTTGCATATTCTCAGCAGTAGAAGTTCTCCTGGCTGCCGTTTGATCTGGGTTTTCATTTGCACGGGACTTTCTTTTCCTCGCTGAAGGCTTGGCCCTTTAGATTGCAATCTGGTCCTCTGTTGGGGGAGATTTCTTTTTATGAGGCATACTGCTGCCATATAAGATAGGCAACAATAAACTACAGAAGAACTCAAAATTGATCACCGCATTTAAGTACTGCATTAATATTTAAGCTTACTTTTTAAAAGTTCAACGATAATTCTTCTGTCGCCACTTAATTTAAAGACAATTTGATGTACGTAGGTCCTTACTATCCATACAAACAATTATTTTTTTTTATTTCATGGCTGACTTTTGCTATTTATTTCAATTATTCCCAAATTTATTTCCAAAGTATAAAAATTGTTATCGTACAAAAAAATTCGCCGCAAAAAAAAAAAAAAAAAAAAAAAAACACTTAAAAAACTCGCCGAAAACAATCGCAGTATTGAAAATTTGGGAATCTCGCCCCGGAATGTTTTTAATTTGCTCACGGAGTCGGCCTGTTTCCAAAATGGTAGGATATGTCGGGCTAGAGCCTCTAGGAATAAAATTGAAAAAGTGTGACACACTGACATTCGCATTTATTTATATAGATGTTTCATAATTGCTTCGTTGTAATCCATTTGTATATCTATTCATATCTACATACTTATGTATTCTTATCCATTCACTCCCGACCAGGCGAAGAAGCGCCATTTTTCAGATTTTAGCCCTTCTGCTGTTCATGTTATTTCATAAAATCATTTCCACGGTCGTACATGCCGCTAGGGATTTCGCAACGTATTCACATATATGGCTTGCGAATAAGCTAAGGAAAATGACACCGTTGCAAGCTGTTCCTTGATATGCAGTTGATAACTGGGTCAGTATGTCGATGGCAGGGCGCTCAGATCTCGAAGTCAAATCTCGCAAGTTATCGTTATTACACGCTCAATTTATAAACTTGCAGATCAAGCTGTCAAAAATCTATTTTTAACCTATTAATATCCACTGCCGCATTTTTGGAAAGGTGAGCGTTAATGGTTTATAGGTAGAAAACTATATCAATTTTTAGAAACTTATAATTAATAACCTGAGGTTAATTAATTGTGGTTGGGATCAACACCTTTAGATGTAGTGCAAGCAATTTAATGTAAACAACGGTAAGGAAAAACCAGATGCTAAACCAAAGTGAATGATCGGAGTGACTGTATGCGGAAAAAAATGGTAGCGTGATTTAAAAGTGACACCACTGTTAAAAAATCACGAACGACGGAATTTGAAGTTGAAGGAATCATTCTACTTTTAAAAAATGGGGAATACTGTTACTTGACCTTAATAAAAATGGGGAAACGAAGGGTACCAGATAGGGTTGCATTTTCGCAATACTGACACTTGGCTGGGCTGTTTGAGTTATCAGTAAGACATTAAACAACCTCCGCGCCCTGGGTAAGACAATAAACTACATCCGCGTCCTGGGTA
The DNA here is from genome assembly GCA_903632075.3 of Acanthosepion pharaonis. Lineage (NCBI taxonomy): Eukaryota > Metazoa > Mollusca > Cephalopoda > Sepiida > Sepiidae > Acanthosepion > Acanthosepion pharaonis. The sequence continues at coordinate 4,171,677 of CAHIKZ030001335.1, read as the reverse complement.
AGAATTAAATTACATCCGCGCCCTGGGTAACATGATAGGCTACATGCGCATCCTAGCTAAGAAGATAAACAACATCCGCGCCCTGGGTAAGACAATAAATTACATCCGCGTCCTGGGTAAGAATTAAACTACGTCCGCGCCCTGGGTAAGACAATAAATTACATCCGCGTCCTGGGTAAGAATTAAACTACATCCACGCCCTGGGTAACATGATAAACTACATGCGCGTCCTGGCTAAGAAGATAAACAACATCCGCGCCCTGGGTAAGACAATAAACTACATCCGCGTCCTGGGTAAGACGATAAACTGCATCCGGGCCCTGGTTAACACGATAAACTACATCCCTGTCCTGGGTAAAATTATAAACTACATCCGCGCACTGAGTAACACGATGAACTATATCCGCATCCTGTCTAAGACGATAAACTACATCCGCCTTTTGGGTAAGACGATAAACTACATCCAACAGCAAGGCCTCTGATCGGGAGTTTTGAAAAGCGTGAAACCACCTCTTAATTGCTGGTGTTCCCAGGTTCAGCCCGACCTGGGGTGGTAGCACCTGTTATGGTCCCAGGTATAGGCCATTAGTTAACTGCCAAACTGAGGTCAAAACGCTATTGAAGTATAAAATTAGGTTTTAGTAACAGTAATACATTTTTGTAAAAAATGATTACCAGCAATACATTTTTGAAAAAGAAATTACCAGCAATAAAAATCTTATTGGCATTAACCCATTGAGGTTGACATGCCGTAAAGCAAAACAAAATAAACAAACTGCGATGTTTCTAGCTGACCTAACGGTTGCTATTTTATTGAGTTTGAACTCGTCCCTCCTACCAGATTATTTGTGAAATGTCATAAATGACAACTTCTCGCTTACACTTGCTTCAGACCCAAACTAGTTGGGTTAAGATTGATCGGAGAAGATAGACGTATCGCTTCCAAGTGCTTTGACCACTCCCTACTCATTTAATCAGCAAAATCAGCCATACCATCTATCTAGGAGAACATTAGTTATGGGAATATAGCAAATATGTCAGGAGAGTTAAACGCCTCTAACTCGCATAGATGATTACCTCTTAGAATAAAGAAATCTAAACTTTAGAGTTCAGGGAGGTGGTAAAGATGGTGATGTGTACATTGTTGTTTCGGATCAAATCAGCTTGGCCGAAGAACGTTACTGTCAACAGCAAGGAGATGCCGTCTCTAAAAAGGAAACACTGCAACTTTTCATCGGGACAGCGAACTGTACGAAACCACTTGGGATGTACATGGAAAAAAGCAATATGGTCATTGAATCTAAATTTTCAACATTCCATATTGAGATACCAATGAGCACGTATCCCAAGTGGGGACCAGATTGGGATCAATAAATATGTGACTGGTCCAAAAAGTAACTGCCGTGATTGTCACATGTTCTTGTCAACCGTCTATCTCGTAAGATAATAATAGCGCCTTGGTTGGTTAGAATCTGTCCCGCTGAGCGCGACATCGAGAATGGCTTCTGCAATCCGTTTCTTTGATGATAATCTCGTCCGATGGGCCGATAGAGTTCATTAGCCATTTTAATGGTCATCTATCAAGGAAAAGACTGGTCATGCGGGTATCACAAATGCTTCCTCAGGGGAATTGCACGCCTCTGCTTTGCATAGTTCATTACCCTTTGGAATAAATCTCACTTTTGGAATGCTGGGAATTGTTAAAGATGGTGGTACGTACAAAGACATACTGCTGTTTCGAATCATATCTTACATTGAATTGGCGTGGGAAAATATTGTGTGTACGAAGACTTTCAGTCCTCTTCTTTTTACATAGACTACAGAAAACTGCATTTGGATAAATAAATTGTTGTGGATTCCGGGGATGGAATCCTGCACATGTAAATAAACACACCAGTAATTGAAATAGAAAAATATGTGTATTAAACGTAAGAATACAAACCTGAAGTGAAGATTAGTAGTCCAGGAATGCGGGTTAGTAGAAAAGTATATGTACAAGTCTCTGTAAGTGAAGCCTTAATCTCTCTTTCTAGACTCTCGTTTAACTCTGGGTGAACACCCTGTCTCGACGTTTTTGTCACGCTATCTCTCCGTAGTATAAGTATACTTTGGACGAGTCCATCTTGTGTACAAGGGGCGAGTTTCACCATGTAAATAAATAAAAAAAATTGCTGGAAATCTTGAAAAACACAATTATAAATGTATTCGTGTGAGCCTGATCCGAGGGATGTGTTGAAATAAGATGTTAAGTGAGCTCGATATAAACTATGATTAGTACATTTGGTGTAGGATACACAGTGAGGATCGAACTCCTTTTAATATAAATGGCAATAATAGTTCTCTCCTTATAAGGAAATATTTAACAATCATTGACCGAGCAGCCAGTGTTATTTCGATTGAAATTCATCAATTCTTTCTCTTAAAACAATTTTTCAGAAAAACAGTAGTAGTTGTGATATCAATATTTCACCGCAAAACAGTCAAATATGGTGAGGAGACTTTGGTTTAAGGTAAATGAAAAAGGTTAATGAAAAGAAAAGAAGCTATAAGAATTGCGATCCGTCTTGACATTTTTTTATGGGAGAGAAGCTAGCTATAAAAGCATGCTCGAAGCCAGACTAGTTGTTAAATGTCAAAACAGAGGTACAACTAAATTGGCACCAGGTTGAGGTGGGCCGAAAAGAAAACCTCCCATTAAAGTAAAATATAAGTGCGTAGATGAAAGTGATATATAACCCACGATTCGCTCCGTACCGGGGTAGACAACACGACAGTTTTTATAGATACTTGATTTTATGCTTTTTCTCGACAATGTCGGATTTTCTTGACAGATTTGTATAATTAGTTTAGTTACTTTGCCTTAATCCTTTATGTGTTATCTACATGATGGTGTCAAGGAAAAGGTTCACGCTTCACATTGATGTCTTATTCTTTCCTGACGAATCAATGCAGATTTCCCGCCTTTAAAACTAAAAATAAGAAAATAAGAAATATATCTCTAAAAAGGAAATGGACAGATGAAGTACATTTAAAGGAAATACACAAGAAAGGAAAACACTTTTCAAACGGAAACAAAAAAAGAATTTGGAACAAACCCCAAGAAATTGTAAAGAGATAACATCAGGAAGACGCAGTTGAAATTTCTGGGACACGTAATGAGAAAGGAGGGCTTGGAGAATCTGATACTCACAGGACGGATAGCGGAAAAGAGAGACAACGGAAAGCAACGCATACCTAAGCAAGTGGATGACAGAACATGACCTGGGGGAAGTGACAAAGTAGAAATCGTAAAGGGGTAATATCAGGAAGATGCAGCTGAAATTTCTGGGACACGTAATGAGAAAAGAGGGCTTGGAGAATCTGATACTCATAGGGCGAATAGTAGGAAAGAGAGACAATGGAAAGCAACGCGTGACACAGCGGGCTTAAGTGGATGAGAGGACATGGCCCGAGGGAAGTAGCAATAGGACAAAACTTATTGAGAGCTACAAGGGATAGGGGGGGAGTAGAGAGCCATGATCGCCTACGTCCTGAAGGGACACGTCACATAAAAGAGATGCAGACATAATCGGGAGCAGTTAATTACCGTGATACCTCGTATAACCTGCAGTAATGCAAAAAAAAAGCAAGTCTGAAAGAACTACTTACAGGTCCTTGTATTTTATAGCGTCCCTTTCGTACCAGGTGCTCTTTCCGGTTATAATCAGAAAGTCAGCATAATAATAAAAGAAATAGTAAAAGGGTTAATATTGAGCATGCGAATGAATTAAATGTCTGATAATAAAGTAACATTTCACAGACCGTTACAAAGTTCATTATTACTTTTGTTAATCCAGAATGAAATGCCCAAACTAAGTAGGTATGGATATGCATGGCTTCTTCTGAGGCACAAACTTAGCTGCAGATCTATCAACTACGTACATCTGTAGGTCTCAGTCTGTTCATATCTATCTATCTATCTATCTATCTATCTATCTATCTATCTCACTTTGTTCATTATCTCTCTATATCACTATGTTCATTTTCTATCTATCTATCTATCTATCTATCTATCTATCTATCTATCTATCTATCTCTATTTATGTCATCCTGTTCACTATCTATCTATCTATCTATCTATCTATCTATCTATCTATCTATCTATCTATCTAATTCATCCTGTTCATTATCTATCTATCTATCTTTGGTTTATATCTATCTATATAACTATCTGTTGATATCTATCTATATATTATCTCCCTATCTCACTCTATTCATTATCTATCTATCTATCTATCTATCTATCTATCTATCTATTGCGTACAAAAATAGTTATACTGTTTTGAAGTATTGATTATTACAACTTTGTAATGCCATGCATATTTAATTATGTAAGACAAAGGAAATATAACCAACATTACTGGCACCTCCCCAATATCTCACGATATCAGTAAGCTTTCTTGTGTTTCAGTCACAGTGGAGTTAATGAAAAAATTAAACAGATGAAACTCTCGTGGGATAAACCAACAGCAATGTATATTTTGTCTTTCTAAAGAATCACTTGAAAAGCATAGTCACGGATGACGAATTCGAGTTAGTATCTATAAAAATGGCATTATAATATAATAGTAATTAGCTATAACAATTCAATTATAAGTGTTAGTATGTATAATAATTTTAAGATAAGTGTTATTTTCACTAGTAATCATAAGTGCGTATAATAACTATATTATTAGTGATAGTATCAGGGCTGGATTATCCTTTAGACTAACACAAGCCGAGGGACGGATTATGCTTTAGAATAGTATAAGCCCAGGGACGGATAATCCCTTAGACTAGAATAAGCCCAGGAACGGTTTATACTTTAGAGTGGTATAAGCCCATGAACGGATTAATCTTTAGACTAATACAAGCCCATGGATGGATTAACCTTTAGACTAGTATGAGCCCAGGGACGGATTGTACTTTAGATTAGTATAAGCGCAGGGACGGATTATCCTTTGGAGTAGTATGAGCCCAGGAACGGATTATCCTTTAGGCTATTTTAAGACCAGGAACCAATTAAACTAGTAAAAACCCATGGACGGGTTATTCATTAGACTAGTATAAGCCCGGATAATAGATAGACTTTTCTAACCCCTGTTCCGGTTTATCGTTTAGCCGAATAGAAGGCCATGGACGGATTATCCTTCAGACTAGTATAATCTCAGTGACAGATTTTCATTTAGACTACTCTAAGCCCAGAGACGGATTATCCTTTACACTCGTATACCCGCTCTGCCGGATTATCCTTTTGCCTAATACAAGCCCATAGATGGATTATCCTTTAGACTAGTATACGCCCAGGAACTGATTATCCTTTAGTCCATTAAAGCCCAGGGACGGATTATCCTTTAGACTAGTATAACCCCTGTGCTGGATTAGCGTTAGCCTAACACAACACCATGGGCGCATTATCCTTTAGACTAATACAATGACAGGGTCGGATTTTCCTTTAGACTAGTATAAGCCCAGGGACGGGTTATCCTTTAGACATGTATATGCTCATGAATGTATTATCTTTTAGTCTATTAAAAGCTGAGGAATGGATTATCCTTCAGTCTAGTAATAGCCCAGAGACGGATTATCATTTAGACTGGACAGATTATCCTTTAATTCTAGTATAAGCCCATGGCTTGATTATCCGTTAGACTAGTACAAGCCCAGTGTCGGATTCTTTAGACTAGTATAAGCGCAGGGACGGATTATCCTTTAGACTAGTATAACCCCTGGGCCGGATTATTTTTTAGCCTACTACAAGACCAGGGACGGCTTATCCATTAGACTATTACAAGCTCATGCCCGGATTATCCTTAAGACTAGTATAAGCCAAGTGACGGATTATCCTTTAGACTAGTATAAGCCCAGGGACGGATTATCCTTTAGACTCGTATAACCCCCGTGCCGGATTATTCTTTAGCCTTTATTGATATAACGCTTGTTATAAACATGTTTTTGTGTTAAATTGTGTTAAAATAGCGTTAAAAAATTTCATTTTTAAACTAGATTATTTAAAGAATTTGCAATAACTTTCTTTCAAACTATGTAAATGTAGCTAAAATATACCACGGGTAAAATATTCAAGGCGGGTGAGTTAGAGGGTGGCTCCCTCTGAAGAGGGGGTCATAATTCTATTAACCTAGTGTAGCCAAAAGGTCATAACCCTTCCTTAGTTAAGAGATATTGTATTATATTATAAGAGGTAGCAGCTATAATAAACTGATATGACAATTCGAACTGGAAGAAATCGTCCAGACAACAAGATTAATCATGACTGCACTAAAGATCCGATATTGTTATTATTGTGAGGGAAAATATTTCCCTACAAGATTGGACTCGGCCGTCGGACAAAAGACATAAAAATAGTCCTACATCAAGAGGAGTAGCAGCAGGAGCAATATCAGCAGTAGCCTTTTCTGAAAACACGCATTCACGGGTAAACATTCTCTTCCCTAGTTTCTATTCTACATTATGTTTCTTTGTACCAAAAGCTAATAAACTTGTTGAACCAATTCCGGTCATTTTACTATTGTATTCGATAAACTCAGTTACAAAAGTCTGGATTTCATCTTCGTCGCCAAACTGTGCACATTCCTTGTATTGATCGAGCTCTCATTAGAGACTATTTATAAAGTTATTACCCTATGTTTGTTGCTTGTTCTTTGTTTTTCAATATTGCCACTTTATAGTGATGTAATTTTTATTTTTTTGTTACGCCTCTTTTTGTTATTTAGTTCCCAATGTTTTAGCATGATCATTTTCTATTATTAAATTTTCTACCCTTGCTAAAATATCTAGATTATTCTCTTTTTAAAGAGATGGCCTAAATGACCAGTTTATATATAAGTGTGTGTGTGTGTGTGTGTGTGTGTGTGTAATTTATTATCTTGGAATCGTAATCACGATCCAATTCATCAGACCTAATTCTTGCTCTGTCCTGGACATTGAGCTCTACCCGGATTCTATCCTCTTGGAAATATATATATATATATATATATATATATATATATTGTTACGAGGCCCCATTTTCCCAACCTCTTTACACTTACACTATAAAATACAAAACCTAGCTTAAAATGATGAGCTTCTGTAGCTACTAAACGCCCTTTTTACCTTACGAAAAGCTCCCATTCACTAAACCCTTTAGATTCATAATAACAGAATGGAATTTTCTAGAAGTCTCTAGAAACTTCTACTTGATACTAGAGGGTACAAAAAATATATATATACAGGAGTTCGAACAGCCGGTCGAGAAAGCGAACGACTGACTGACTCACTGATAATATTCAGTCACCCCCCCACTGGGCCGGTTATTTAATGTGGAATATCCGAGCCCGTGGTCTCGGCCCAAAAATATGCCCATCTAACCCGTATAAACGGGTTCAGGGTCGGTTTACCTCCCCAAAAGAGACTCCGCCCTTCGGTGTAGCCGCGTTCGGGTTCCTCCCCGCCCGAAGTCAGAGAGTTCAACCGAACAGTCGGTCGAGAAAGCGAGCGACTGACTGACTCACTGACGATATTCAGTCACCCCCACCCACTGGGGCAACATGTGACTCAGGTCGGCTATTTTTTGTGGGTTCTCGGAGCCCGTGGGCTCGACCCAAAAATAGGCCCAAAAACGGGTTCAGGGCCGGTTTACCTCCCCGAACGAGACTCCGCCCCTCGGCGTAGCCTCGTTCGGGTTCCTCCCTGCCCGAAGGCAGAGAGTTCCACCGAACAGTCGGTTCAGAAGTGAACGACTGACTGACTCACTGACTGACCGACCGACTGTTACTACTCCTACTTATTATAGGTGGGAGAGTCTATTAACTATAGAATAGGTGTGTTCCACTATAACACATTTAATCTTCTTTAATTTCTAAGAATCTGTTTCTGTGTTGCGCCATCCGTAACAATATATATGATATGAAATAAGGGTGATGTAATGATTAATGACACAGATAAAGGTTTTATTGAACAGAGGTCAAGTGAACAGAGGTCAAATGCTTCGTATTAACGTTCGAGTGAAAGGTATAAATGCACTTCCCCATCTGGTCATGGATAAAGAGTAGGCCACTTAGATGCTTTCACCCCCTATATAGCAATCCGTATGGCTGTGCGACGATCCTATAACCACAAACTTTTGGGGACTGGTGATTATGATGTTTATGGTAATGCTGAATAATTAAAAGAAAATCATGCTGATGTAATTTTTTAAATAATTCCATACAAAGCTACAAAGAAGCAATTGGTAATTAAGAGTGAAAGAATACGAAAATAAACGTGGCAGAATAGTAAAATAAACTTGATTAAAAAAGAATACGAAAATAAACATGACAGGGACAGTTTTTTTAGCGGCCTATTAACACCTCTACAGGTTATTTAATGCCGAAATCAAACTAATTTGTATGAAATTTTATTTCTTTTTCTGAGATAACAACAGTTTTAGTGATACAATTCTTACTAATTAACCTATAGCTGGGAGAGAAGATGTGGATTCATACCTTTCCCAAGGGTATTTGAGCGTAAGTGAATATAACGAACCCAACTGACAAATCCTGGCATATATTCCAAAGCAGTCACTTATCTAGGTACTGACTAGAATCGATATTGCTTAACTTCAGTGATTGTATGGGAACCGATGTTTCAACGTGATATGGCCGTAAATCCATTCAGAGAGAGAGAGAGAGAAAAAGAGAGAGAGGGCAATAAAAGGACGGTGATTTAGGAAGATAGAAGATGACGACTGACATTGCATTTAATTTTTTGTACATCAATATTGACTGGAAAGCAAAAATCCGATAGAGTGATCCATAAGCGAGATGTTTATTTTGTGAACTGATATTTGTTTCGTCTACCAGATCAAGATAATCGGCGAGATCAAAGATTGAGAGCGTTTCTAAAGGATAAGAAGAGGATGTCCGTACTAATTTCGCAATCTGCTGAGGTCGACATATCAGGTATACAATTTTCTCTTCGATAAATATGCAATTTCATACAGATGTTCCATGACTTATATACGACGACTTTTATTCGATAACCTTTTTAATCATTTCACCCAAAGTAAGGCAATAAACCCATTAAGATGCAAGTCATTATTGAATATGAGAGAATATGAGAAAGAGAAAATATTATTAAGGAGCGAGAAATAAAAGAACAGCAATTAAGAAGCCAGAAGGTAATGATCAACATTGCAGTTCAAGTTGACAGAAAGACAAGACGCCGGAAGATAGTTCCACAAGCGAGAAGTCAGAGAGAAGAAACTGTTAGAATACAATTTATGATTACATCTAGGCATTTCAACTGTAAAATTATGAGACCTAGCTGCCAATCAAGTACTGCGTTTAAATTCGTTAATTCGAGGTACCAAAGAAGAAAATTCAGTTTACAACAGTTACCATGAAAATATTTGTAGAAAATCTACAGAGAAGCTAAATTACAGCGATGGGGATGTTACTGGAGCTGAGATGCCCGATTAGGGCCAATAATATTGCAGAGTCATCTTTATATTTTATCAAGTATGTATAGATACGTATCAGAAGCACCGCACTAAATGTGACAGCAATATTCAATGCATAGACGAATGGTAAAGTTATAAATGTGTATAACAGATTCCGGCGTGAAAAATTGCCTCGGACAACACAATGATCCAAACGTTCCTAGCGGCAAACCGTGCAAACTATTTAGTATAATCGTTCCATTTCATGTCAGCGGAAAACGTTGGTCCGAGAAGGCGCAAAGAGGTCGTATCAGCCATGTTGATGTAAGCCAAAAAAAGGTTCTTTAATATGAATAAAAGAGAGTTTTCGTTTGGAGCGTTAACATTAGGAAGCCAATTTTGTTTGAATGCCTTGTTCTAAAAATCGGCTGACAATTTGACCTTATCGTAACTACCATTATGGCAGTAGTAAATAGTTATCATAAACATAGATACCGATTCAAGAACTGACGACATCAAGAATTATTATCAGTCATTAATTACCATATTTAATTTATAATTTAATCGTTACATCTCATTTCATTAGTTTATTGCTTTTATATTTTCATGAAAACAGTAACGGTTTGCTGATAGATTCTTTTTTTATCAAATTATATGAAAAAATATGAAATGATTTTCTTTCTCTTTTTCTCTGCATTGAAAATACTCAGTTGCTTATAACAAGCGATAACAGTGAAAAGATTTCTAACATCTCACGAGGTACAGCACATGATCGAAGGATTGGAAATGTCAAGAGGAAGACTGTTCAGCGTTAAACCTCTGAGTATTTAGGAGGAGTTGAAAACGTTACTTTTAATTAAGCTTGAATTACCGTCAATGGTGCCGGTTGCATAGACGCAATTTGCTCGGCCAACAAGTATTACTCACTGCTTTCTGCATTCTGTTGAGGTTTCTTCTAGACTAGATGAATTATTTAATTATAATTATCACAAATCCTCCTAATTCCTATCACTTGTATATCCTTGCTTGAACCGGCTTCTAATGCTCCAGTTGGAGAGGCTTGAGGATACTAGTCGTGTCTCGTGGGGACACAGTCCTATGTGTAAAAGAGAAACTCTGATGAGTTCCACCACGGAATATGTGATCGATCGGCGCTATATCAAGTCTGATTCGTTACCTCATCGAGGCCCATTAGTACAGGTGGTATGACGTTTGCCTGATAACGTAACTGTCCGGGTTTCAATTCCCGGTAGTGGGTGCGTACTGCTGATGAGTCTCAAATATAGTCCCAGTGCTTTCTGCATTCTGTTGAGGTTTCTTCTAGATTCGATGAATGACTTAATTATAATTATCTCAAATCCTCCTAACTTCTATCACTTTATATATACGTGTGTGTTTGAACGTGCGTGTATGTGTGTACATATTCATTTCAAGCATATTTACTTGAGAAATCTAGAGATGTTATGTCTATTTTCATTTTAGTTCTTAAGGTTGTTATTAAATTCATTAAGGAAGGCGCTGTAGTTTTTATCATTTCTTTTATTTTCTCAAGTATTTCAATCTCATTCAAGATCATCTTTAGGGGTGAATGACTAAGGCAAAAAAATAATGTAATTCATAGTTGTAATTTTTTGTAAATGCGAAGGAAACGCGCTCTGCTTTAATTATAAACACGCGTGAACAAGCTCCGTTATAATTAATTTTAAAATTAATTGTTTTCGAAGGGCGGGAACTTTAATTTATATTTGTAATTTAAAAAAAATTACAATTTAATTATTTTAAAACATTGCTGTTATAATTATATTTTTTTGTAAAATTACAATTTAAGTATTTTAAAACATTGCTGTTACAGACATTTCAAAACATTGTTATTATGCTCATAATCAATCTTTTTAGTATTGGTTTATATTTTTCTTAGACAGAGCGCGTCAGTAATTTGAAGTTTTCGTTTTTTATTTCAATGGCGGAGTAAATCTGAATGGGGACGGGAATGTGACTTTAAATGTTGTGAAATAGAACTTGAATCCAACATATGTAATGCAAGTGTCCTCGATAATGTTGCTGTCGTTAAACCAACATATATATTTACTTCTTTGTCAGAAATACAATCTCCCAAAGGACGTTTAAACTGATATAGAATATTGATCTTTTGTAAAACATTAGTTGACGGAGAAAAGTTATTTCGGATGATTAAGTTGGTTGTATTAATTTTAATATAGTATATAATTCGTTTTATTTTTTACTGGGATCAATATATTATTATTTATGAGATTTGTTTTAGGATTTTTTTTATCTTGTTTGTAGTTAGGGTGTAATTGATTGTGGTATAGTAGATTATATATATATATATATATATATATATATATATATATATATATATATATATATATATATATATAAGTAGTGTAGCTACAGAGATCAATAGTGAGTGGAGACTGTCTGATTTATGGTTGAACGCAATCTTCGGTCAAGCATGAATCAGACTATCACCACACGATACAAGTTTCTTTGTCCACAGTGCTTATATTTAAATACGTTCTATCCAGGATATTGAGAGCTTCTACCCTATAATATAGCATATCTTAGCACTATATATATATATATATATATATATATATATATATATATATATATTTATGCAGGATAAAAACGAATAGAATACAATTCCAACGTTCATAACATTTAATTTAAAAGAGGGCTCAATACAAAGTAGAGCAATATTATTTATTTTCTGATATTACATAAAAATTACATGTCATAATCGCTACACAATTGAAGTTGTGTTTCGATGCGTATCAATTGATACGTATCGAAACATGACTGGAATTGTGTAGCGATTTTGACATGTTTTCGATGAAATATCCTAATATATATATATATATATATATATATATATATATTGATTAGACGTCGTTGAATAGACATCTATTTTCTTTTTTAAATCTATATTTTATTCGACTAGCCTGAGTCTGTCGAGAAATGTTCCTTTCAGAAGAGAAATTTTGTTTTAGAGTCGTTGAAATGAACAATCTTTTGCCGCAGTTAACAACATATTTGAGATCTTTTGGAACATAAGCCGCCATTCTAATCTTATTAGAGTGATCAGCTCTATTATCAAGTCAGGAGTAAATGTTTGTTTCATCAGCGCAGATACCAAATTAAAACTATATCCGAACGTTATAAATCTAGTGACGAGGAAGTGAAGAATATTTTTTTTTAAATTTGACATCGAGGCTGAATTTTTGGAATTAGCATATTCTCTCTCGGAATTAAAAACAAAATCTTTCGATTTTATGAAGGAAGTTTCGAATCAAAAGCATACCTCAAAGAAGTTTTTTTATATCACACATTAATGAACTTTTGAAAAAAAAAAAACAGTCCCGAAGTTACTCACACATACATAGGTATTTCAATTTGATCTATTACAGGGAAATTTGTAATTAATAATTTACTAAATAAACTCACACTATTGTATGAATGGCAGCTTCTACAGAGCCAATTAAAAGTTCTGGCAATCGGCGAAATTATGTCATATATTTAATCGAACAACTCTATGAAATCGCATATCTATTTTAAAGTTCATCAGAAGTACGAAATGGAAGAAACGAGTACCTCTAATCTATTTCATCGCTTCGTAAGCCATGCATTGTGCGTGTACCTGCACATAATCTATGAAGAGATAAGTATAAATCCCTTAAACAGTTCGTAACCCATCCATCAATTTACTACTAGAAACAGCGATCCTGCTTTTGCTTCCGACACCAGTGTATTGATGATGAGTCGGTCTATGCTGATGACATAAGTATTCGTACTTGCTATAGGAACACGAAATCCTGATCAAGAAAACAACATTAAGCCTTAACAAAATTTCCAAGAAGTAAACCTCAAGCGAAACCTTTTCGAAACAGAAACAATGACTAACAATTCGAATGAAAGTAGCGATGGCACTGTTAAAGTTTTTTTGTGTATATATATATATATGTAACTAGTGAGTTAGTCAAAATGACTTAACTCCCTTTATAGTCTACCAATATAAGGTTAACCAATCAGAAGCCGCAGAACATTGTATCCGTCGTGTATAAAGGCGGCCATTTTTGTTTACCCTACCCGAATAACCAGTGCCAACTTGTCAGGCGAAGATGACAGAAGGAAGTACTACGCTCTGCTACTTTGCTGCGATATCCACTGCTAACCTGAACTACGCTTTCCTACTGTCTCCGAAATATTCACTGCTAACCTCTGGATTCTATACTCGAAGACGACCGTCAAAATGTCTAACAGGCACATATTCTGAATCCATTAAAAATAATTCAATATGTAGATTTACTAAATAATAAACATTTCAAATAGCTCTGTGTATGGATCAATTATAAGAAATTTTATATAGGAGATAAGGAATTTTTTAAAATCATTTCACCTCAAGCAAAGCAATAAAGACGCAATGGTTTACTGAGAGTTAGAGAATGTGGGAAAAAAAGAAAGCATTATTAAGGAGAGAGAACAATTAAAGAACAGAAATTAAGAAGACAGAAGATGACGATTGACATGTGTTATGGCAATTTACCCACGCACGCATGGACTCTCCCACCTATAAATAGGAAGAGGTACTGCCTTTTGGAGAAGGAAGTGTCCAGCAGTCAGCCCTGACAGTTGGACCGAACATTCTTGCTGTAACACTCTCGTTTGTACATGTTTGTATTACTTTCTCTGTTAATTTTTTGAAGATCAACGTTAACTGGAAAATAAGAAAGTTCATCAGAACAATTACTATTGCAATAAAACATAGAATAGGCTGCACTAAATGTAGTTTTGTCTAATAACAAAATATGCTACAAAATCAAGCCATTAATCTAAGAACTCGAGTCATGCATACGATCACCAAAGTTAAGCAACGTCGAGCCTGGTCACTAACTAGATTGATGACCGCTTGGGAATACCGGATGCTTGGGTGTACGGGTGGTGTAATGGATAATGACTCAAAATTGTTAATCCGAGAGCAAATACCCATGGGAAAGGTATAAATACACCTTTCTCCCCACAGATATGGGTTAATTATTAAGATTTGTATCACTAAACCATCTAAAAAAATGTCTTACAGTTTGTAAAGGGTTGAAAATCTGTAGAAAAGGATTCAATCAATCGAGTCATGCATTTAAATAACCTCATCAGATCAAGATTTTTATTTGATTTCTAAGGCTGGTGATGTATGCATTTTGGTGGCGGGGATAAGATTCTGTTATTGTATAATTAAGTGCATTTACAAATGCTTTTTGCGCATCTAAATGGAAGTGTAAATATTAAGACAACAAAATATTTTTTTTTTAATTTATCATCTTTGCCCATGTGTTTCTTTTACGCTTTATTCTCATGTTTGAAGCTATTGCTGAAAAATGGAGAGACCTAAATAAAATTAGAGCCGAAACACACACACACACACACACACACACACACACACACACACACACACACACACATGCACACATGCATGTTATTCACATCCATACGCAAGGGAAAGGAAATTATTTACATTGATTTAGAAATACAAATTTCTATAAACAACCAAACCAAAAAGACACGATAAATTCGTTTGAAAATTTTGCAATTTTTTTGCGTTTTTTTTTAACAAATAAACTTCAAAGCATTTTTTTCTTTTTGACTTCGACTTATTGATGATATCACGATAATGACTTCAATGTTCGTCTACAGAAGTAAGAATTCCCATTTCATGTGCCTTCATCAAAAATTAATTCTAATTTGGAAACATTATTTCCACGTTCTATTTTAAAAAACATAAAAAAAATATAGTCATTCATCTCACAAAAAAAAAAAAAAATAAATAAATAAATAAAAAGACGTAAAAAGCTGTGAAAACTTTTGAACGCTTCCGTCAGGTTAAAAAAAACGATAAAAAAAAACGTGAATTCATTTTTAGATTTATTATCACAAATTGCGATTCGGTAAAAAATAATATTTTCAAAAAGAAAATGTTTAATTGGACTTTTTAAAAAGAAGGTGAGTCAAAAATACATCTTCGGAAAAGCCAGGCGTGAAGAAAATCAAATAATTGCGTTTACGAATTAAGAAAATCTAACTTTAGTTTGGTATCCAGGAATGTCGTCAAAGAAGGCGTGTCTTTTTTAGCCTCCGACTTTTCAGATCTTACAATCATAATAATGATAATAACAACAACAAAACAACGATACACTTAGCAGCAGTTTCATCAGCTTTATATTCTCAAATTTTAATCTTGCTTGTTAATCTACATATTTGCTTAGTCTGGTACAAGGCCATGGAATATTTGAGCTTTTATTTACTAAAAACAATGCATGAGACCACGTGTGTTTAAATAAAGTAGTTTTAAATTTCAATTTCCAATTTTCAGTCATACTTCTCTAACAAATCTCTTTATGAGTTATTATGTCTAACTTTCAAGCGATTGACAATGAGTCAATTCTATATTTAAAAAAGAATTAACGGAAGTGTGCCAAAATTGATACTTCTTTGTACATACAGCCTTAATGAGTAAACTTATCGATGCAGTTCTCAGAGTACGTGTTTCATTCTGTGCAACGCTTGACAACTGACCTCATTATTCAGTGTAGAAATTTATTTACGTTCCTACGATTTTCTCTGAGCATAGGGAGACGTGGACTTATGCCTGCCTAAAAGGCATTATTGCAAAGTGAGTGCCGAAACACTACACTGATTATTTCTCCAGATAATCATTAGGCATCTTCGCACCGAAGCAAGTTAGAAATGCCGCAATGAAAATGTATATATCCAACTTGACATTTCCACTAATATTCTATCTTTATATCGGGTTGCTATATAGCGATTTACTAAGCGTAGATTAGATGAGGCCCAATACCTGAAGTAGAGAGCATCTAGAGAGGATCGAACTCCCTATTCAGTCGTAAATAATCTAGTGAGTCAAGCTTGTTAACAATTGCCTTAAGTCGAAGTTCCCAAAGTGATTAACTGAGCATATCTTAAACGTGGCACAAGGGCAATTATTATGTTCTCTAGACATGCCACCGGTTTTAACTTCTGATTTTTGAGCGTTCTAGTCTTTTAGGTTAGGAAAGTTATAATTCGATTTTTTACTTAAATAATTGATATTAATGCTTACATGATATATATATATATATATATATATATATATATATATATATATATATATATATATATATATATATAAAAAAAGTGGTTGTAATGTGGTTTATTGTGAAAAAATATGTTTTCACCAATTTCGACAATGTTTCTGGTCTGTGTGTGTGTTGCGAGTCCAGACCAGAAACACGTGTCGTGTGTGTGTGTATAATATTACACCAAAAAAATGTTTGCGGCCTCTTCTTTTTAATATACATACTTTTCTCTCGTTGGAACCACTACAACATATTTCCTTTAATAATAATATATATATATATATATATATATATATATATATATATATATATATGTGTGGGTTGTATATGTTTATATATAAATAATATATATATGTTTATATATATATATATCGCTATGCTATTATTTCGTTTTCTTATTTGGTTTGGGGGTATCTTAAGTATTAAGTAGAAGTTTAGGTTTATCATTAAATTTTGATTTATTATTGTTTGAATTTATGCGCACATATGTCTGCATCTATATGCTTGTGCATATGCACATACGCAGATTCATGTATGTACGTATATAGTTATACACACGTGCACATATATACACATACAAACGCGCGTACACACGCACATGTACACTTATGGCTGTGCTTTGTTATTAATAAACTAGTGCTTAAATGGTAAAGTTCTTTTGTTCTATTTTTAGGGTATTAATTATGGTTGGTTGGGTTTATAGAATGTTTTCTTTTTTGTTTGAATATATATATATATCATACACTATCGAACACACACTCACGCACGCACATATAGGTAATTGTTAAATTAGTCTGGTGGATTAAGAGTGACTATAAAGTGTACCCAGAAAAATGTTACCAAGATATGTTTTATATCACAGGAAACGGAATTTTATATCCTGAAGAAAATAAAAAATCCTCTCTCATCCACCCAGAGGAATTTTTACGGCCTTTTTTTTTTTTGAGAACTACTTTCTTTGCAAAAACAGATGTTATAAGGTGAGACATGTTTTTTAGCCACTTGAGTAGTTTACACTTGTAAGTCGTTTTCATGCACGCGTCATTTCGATTGTATCTTACGAGTTATTCAAACATTATGATGTCAATTTCTAATGTTTAGTAGTTGAGGTTATGTTTTCCGATTGTGCAATATAATCCGTAACTGTTTCATATTCTTGCAGATCAGACAGTAACAGTTAAAACATAACATTCAAGAGATAAAGACTTGTTTGAATGTGAATTTTATTTGAATTGTCCTGGACCAGTGAAGTGAAAAACTAACACCGCAGAGTGAATGATAATGAATACAGGAATTTTATTTAATGCCTGCGTTTTAACTTTTCTTCTTGAATGTTGATGATGAAAATGTTTCATGTTGGATTATTTATGCTATCGACATATGTGTATTGTGTTGTTGATGTTTTAAGAGGAATGCTGTTCTGCTATAAAAGTTTAAAGAATCTGAATATCCATATTGTTCTTGTATTGTTAATCGCTGGGTTTTTGTGAGGATGTTGGAGAACGTTGCACCCTAGGAGACGTTTAGTAGTATATATGTACTTAATAGAAATGGAAAGAAGTTCTTTCTTTTGTTATCTGTAAGTAAATCACATCCATGCACTTAGAAGTCATAAATAAATATGTTTTCATAATCTTTCCTAGGATAGATTAGGTCCAGTTTTGTTTCAATGAGTTTTTCATAGCAAAAGCTCTCCTTCCAGCTAGTAAAAAAGTCTTATGAAGGTGCCGGATTATCCAAGTTATTGTCTACCATATACGCGGAAACCTCGGTGTCACACATTCTTTCCCGAAAAGCTGTCTTAAGAGATTTACGACGACACTTCTTTGTACATGAAGCCTTGACGAGTAAACTTATCGATGCACTACTCAAAGTACGGGTTTCATTCTGTGCGACGCTTATAAACTGTTGTAATGGAATGTCCCACACTCCCTATCGCCTATGTGGACTGACTATCTGTATAGTAAACACAAGATATACGTGGCGGACTTGCTTCGGAAATTAGTTGGAGAGTGGTCTTCATCTAAGCTAGTTGAACTCTCTGCCTTCGGGCGGAGAGGGACCCAGACGAGGCTATGGTCTCGTCTGGGGTGGTACACAGCTATTCGACCCCATTTCTACGGAGAATTTTTACCCGAGCCTACGGGCTCGATTTTACTCCGCATTAAAAAGGCCTTGTGCTATATCCTGCCTCGCGGGGAGGTAAGGTAAATAACCTTGCTTCGGGAATTACTAGCCTGCTAACCGATTCCCTGTTTTTCAGTAGTGTATTCTCTTTTACAATAAACCTCTCTTTCTTTAATCTACGCCCGTGTTGTTGTTCCTTTCACTCGAGTACCACCTTTTGTCTGTTTGTAACATTCTTTAAGGATACAACAAAAACTGACGTCATTATTCATCTATTGCTGGTGAGATCATAAAGGACACAGGTGGAGTAATTAAGGGACGAGTGTTTATGGTATCGGTGAAATTGATGTATGTGTATAATATTCACACCTGCCCTCAAGTGCATAATGATGCGATGACAGCGTTGATCCGTTTTACCTACAGAAACAGCGAACAGCACTTAGAGCTGACTAGCGCACGTCGGAAGAGAGATCTTGTTGATATGACCCGTGTCTTCAATTGGATCTCTCAGCACAAACCCTTTGACCTCACCCAGGATCAGTTGCATTATTCAACTAGTGATGATGAGATCATAAAGAACAGAGGTGCGACCAATTTGTGGACGAGGGTTTATGGAATCGATGAAATTGATGTGTGTGATGTGTACACAGCTGCGCCCAAGTGCATAATGATGCGATGACAACATGACTTGTGTCTTCAACTGGCTCTCTCAGCACAAAGCCTTTGGCCTAACTCAGCCAGAACTAGAATCAGTTGCATCTGGTTTGACAGCATCCGATTGCGTTGGAATCAATTGTGATATCACCGGGGAGATTGGTCACTCTATCTAGAAGAAGTTTGACAACGTGAACGTTTTAGTTAGACCACTGAAAAGTTTTCTTTGAGAATTTAGGCAAACAAATATATTTTCGTTGACGAAAACGAATTGTGAAATGAAAACAAGAAACAAACCCTCTGTGAGGGTCGAAGTTATGAAAATCGATTCTGTTGTGAAAAACAGGTGATCTGGTTTGTGTTTTCGCATAGACAGCGATAACCCTACGGATGGAGAAAAAATTATCTCTTCCTTGAGAATATAAGCAAACAACCATATTTTCATTGACGAAAACGGATTGGGAAATGAAAACAAAGAACGAACCCGTTGTGAGTGTCGAAGTTATGAAAACAGTTCCTGTAATTTCCGAGAGGGTGATCTGATTTATATTTTCCCTGGACGTGGGTAGATTCGGGAACGGAGGGATAATTTTATCTCTCCCTTAAAGAAGCAGAAGAATTAAAATTAATGATTAGGATAATCTACGCCCTTTCGCCCACACGATTTGTCACAAAGACAGTTGGGCCGGCCTGAGAAATGGGCTGACGTAGAATTACGAGAAGGAAGGAGGAAGAGGAAGGATTTAGCGCCGTATGTGTAGAATGGTGGTGCGAGATGTGAAGTGAAGCAAGTTGGATTTAGGAGAGGAGCAATCCCTGTAACTATTCCCGAGAAGGGGGATGCTTCTTCAAATTTGTAAACTTGATTAAGAAAGCAGAAATACGGAACAAAAACCTTATTAGAATCAATGGGAATATTAAAGAATCAAGGGATCCCAAGAACCTTTCAGCCTCGAGTCAGTTTTGGGCCAAAGTTCATATAAGCAGATGGCTTTGGGCGCTCGAATACTTGGGCTGAGAACCACCGTATCGAGTATTTTAGCTGCCACAAAAGAACTGATTCCGAAGAACTTTGAACCCTAATTATTAGACGAAGCACAGTGTCACTATAGAGACTGATGCGGGAAGGGTTAATTTTTGTTCTACCAAGATTCTATAAACCAACTGATGATTAACCCTATGAGTCGTTTTATTTTTTTTTTGACTGTGATGATATTTCTTCTTTAATATAGCACCCGGCACGGCTTGAACCCGCACTGCGATTACTACGATATTCGATCTTCCACTGCTCTGAGATCAAGAACAGAACGTGGGCTGACTTGATGTAGATTCCAAGCGGCCAGGAACCAACAACCAGTTTAGACCAGCGTCAGCTTTGACCAGCAAAGAGTTAGCTCAGTGGTTAAAAACGTTGTCCTAATACCCTGAGAACCGGATGATTAAACGTGGTTACACCACCGGAGTTAGGCAGCGGTAAAAAGTTATTTTAATATTATATTTCTTTTATTTATTTGTTTATTTTTAATTAGTGCTTAGATTCCAAAGTAAACATTTATTTATATATCTGCATTTACACATTAGTTCCATTATTTTTCTTGTTTTAGAGTTTATTTTAGTATTTACAACTAATTATTGCTAATTTTTCTTCCAAGCATAATTTACAATTTCTTACTTTAACGGTGTATGGGGCTACTTTTTCATAATTTCCTATTTTATTTTTGGGGGATATTGTTTTCTTTTTGGCCCCATATGTATTTTTATCAGGCTGTATTGTTCGTGTATTTTTTTCTGTCGAAGGGCATTTGGCGGTTATAATATTTTTCTTTTAATTTTTTTTTCCAGTGGCGCCTATCTACGTTTTTCATCTGTGTTAATATTATTATTTACGATAGCTTAGTATATTATATTATTAGTTAAACATTTCTTGTTAAGTGGACAATTTTCTTTGTTTCTGCAGTTACATCTGCTGGTGTTATTTTTCTGCATGTTATTGTTATTGTTGTAATTGTTATTAGTTTTGTTGAGTAATTTTTATTGTGCTTAGTGATGAAATATAGATCAGATATGTATCAGAAAGCGACAAGATGATAAAATAAAATGAAGAACAAGTAGGAAACGTTTCCCAATCTAACATGTTTCACTTTTATTAAGGCTTCGACAGAGATCAAGAATATAAACGAAAAAAAACAAAGAGACAGAATGCTGGAATGTTATGATTTTTGGTTAGTTCTCATTGGTCAAATACGCGTCACGTGTATTAACGCAGTAGATAATATATAAATATGGGTGAGGAAAACGTTGGACGTTAAAGTATGTGATAGTGTATGTGTGCGTAAGTAAAGAAATGCTTGTATCTAGGTGTATGTAGAACGGTAACGTTAATTCATGCAATTGTATAATTGTACATAAGTGTGTGTAGGAATGTCTACAGATGTCACTCTCGTATTGTCGATGAAATGTAGCGATATGATGTAATAATTTTGTTGGTTGAATTTTTAGATTCTCGTGTAATTGTATGTGTGTATGCGGAAAGACTGTGGTCGTCAACACTGTGTGGGTCGGTGTCAAGAAGACAACGTGGACTGAGTAAGTAACGAAGTAAGATATTGTAATAATCTACCTTTGGTTGGATTTATCGTTAAAGCATTTCTCATGCGTATATTTTAAAAAGGATTTGTAAAGCTTCATTATTTTATGTATTAGATAGACATAAGTTAAATTCATGAATAATGGATCTGTAGAAAGATGGTGATGTAATATTTTAAGCGAGTTTGTAGTAATGTTATGAATATTCTTTTCTTAATATTCTCTCCTTAAAGGGTTATTTTATGGCATTGGTGAAGTTATGTCACACGTCGTTTCGATGTCAGACGAGATAGTTAGAATGTCTGTCTAAACACAAGTCTCTCTTGTGTACGTAGATACGGGTTTTCGATCACGTGATGTCTCCCCCACGTAAATGTTTTTGCACTTACACTTCATCTGATAAATTCCGCCAAAATCACAACATACAAGTACTCTGTGTCTCTTTGATTTTTTTCATTTCTATCTCGATCTCTGATGAAGCTTTAATGTCTGTTGTCCTCACCTGTTTGGGTCAGTGAGACGTATCAAGATATTTTAATAATCAAGTTTTGGTTAGATTTATCATTAAAGAATTTCCCATGCGTATATTTTGAAAAGGATTTGTATATTTCCATTATTTTAGACTTTCCATTATTATAGACTTAAGTTAGATTCATGAATAATGGATCTGTAAAACGATGTTGATGCGATGTAATATTTTAAGTGTTTATAGTTGGTGGTAATTCTATAAATATATCTAAAAAATATTTTCTCCTTATAGGGTTATGTTCTTTTTTAATTAGACTGGCATTAATGAAATCAAAACTATGTCCCACATCGTTTCCATATAAAACAAGAGAGTTAGAATGTCTGTCTAAACACAAGTTTCTCTTGTGATCGTAGATCCGGGTTTGTAGATCACGTGATTTTTTTTTTTTTTTTTGTACTGTAGACACTTTATCTAAACAAATTCCGGCATTTGAAATGATGTTTTTTGTTTTATTTTTCTTATGTGTATCTAAAACATAAGAAATTTACAAATACTTTTTCAAAAATACATATTTCTGTATTATCTAGATTAAAATTTTAGCTACCTTTCGACCGAAAATGGTGTATTTTGTGTTCCCTTTCCCATTAATACCATTTGTTGAAAATATTTTTTCTTTTCAACCATTTAGTTTTACTTGCCGAAAATGTTTATTCTGAAGATGTGTCGGTCGAAAGGTAGCTAAAATTTTAATCGCCGTGATACTTTTGTATCCTTTTTATTTATAAAATATGATCCCCTTCTTAAAGATAATTTTATCCTGATGTGGCAATAATAATCTCTCTCTCTATATATATATATATATATATTATATATATATATATATATATATATATATATATATTAGTTAAATTCTGCACAGTTCTCATCGCCGATTTCAGGTTTCGCATCGTATCGGCTTCAACACCAACTGCAACCTGATTCTAGACGAGTCAGGCCGTCTCCTTGTGTTCGTGTTTTTGTGAAATAAGAACGAATAGAATCCAATTTTGATGTTCGAAATATTCAATTTAAAAGAGGGCTCAATACACAAGTAGAGCAATATTCTTTATTTTAGTATCTTGCATTTTTGTAATGTTTTAAATGTTTTAATGTTTTTTGATGTAATATCCTAAAATAAAGTATATCTATCTATCTATCTATCTATATATATATATATATATATATATATATATATAATGTCTGTGTATTTATTACCAATACGATCATCCTGCTCTTGATTTCCGTATTCAAAGTTATGTCTATATATGTTTTATCGCTAATATTACGCATTATTCTCACATAAACATAGAAAATGCGAAGAAATATAACGAAACACACGTGCGTATGTTGCATGCCTTTGTTTCTTTATATGATGCATCGCTGTTGTGTAGTTAGATTTTAAAACTGAGTGAATTTACTTATGTTGCCAAAGATTTCCGATTTTCCGTAGAGTTTCACATTTTAAAATGCCATTTGAAAATGTTCGGATAGCGACAGGACTCCATTAATTATTACTTATCATTCTAATGTCCCTGGTCGATTTTTATGGAATTGTCTGACTGGGCTGTTCGTCTAGAATCTTAAAACGTTCTTTCTAACTCAAGCGTTAAAGATTGGAAGAGCCAACATTCTTTGGAAATGTACAGGAACTGATTTCGTAAACTGTTATTATATTAAGCAAAATTAATGATCCGTATTACGAGCCAATTCTCATTAATTCTTATCTAATTCAATTAACGTTAAATGTTTCCGAAATAGATAGAATAGCCAATAGATTCTCTGAAGTGTCTCTGGCAACATTTTTAAAATCATTATAGCAAAGAAATTCGGTATTTTTGTTGCTTTACTGCTTACAATTTTTCAACTAATAATACAATTCTCAAGAGCCACTCAAGGTAGAGGGTTATTGAATGAGTTTGTTGTAGAGAAATGGTAAGAGCTGATTATGCAGTATATATAACGTTCGAACCGACACTTGAAAAGGTTAAGTGATCAGGGAAGCATCCACTCTGGAGTCAGTTACCCAAATTAATATTTCTTGGATTGAAACTGGTTGGGTGGAACTTCTTCCTTACTAATGAAATACGAAGCAAATGAGAATGATTTCGACAGAGTAGCAAGAGACTAACAAACGTTTCGTTTGTGCGGAAAGGGGTTGTGTCGGAGTTGGCTCCTCCTTAATTCCCTAATTGTTCACTAGGAGTCGCTCTCCCTACACTATAAATACTGGGTGACTTCTTGCCTTGTTCTCTTTTCTACTTTGCAGTTCAGCGGACACATTTAAAAATCTTCTTTGTTTTCTTTACACTTCTTTATGGTGGATTCAATCTCTGAGTCCGCCATGTTCTTGTAGTTGGACCTTTTTCTAGCAGGAATAAACGCAAACGTTCCTAATTTAACAACACGTAATCCTACGGTCTGCCACAGTTATATTTTTGAAAATAACAGATCTCCAACGCTTTTGACCTCTTTCATGCAAGGCCTGATATGTTCAGGTTTTCCTCAGATCTGATCATTTTTTCAGCATCTTTAACAAGATGGGTAAATTTTCGCCATTTTTTTATTTTTTATATCGTGTACACCTTTTCATTTTATATTATTTATTTCATGCGCACCTTTCAGTACTTCTTTTCTTAAAGTTTGTGGGGTTATTATAATATCTCCATTGCATATTATGCCCTTCTCTACGGTTAACTTGTGTCTTTATTTTTTTTTAAGGTCTTTCTGCTATTGAACAATTGCGCCATGTTTTTCTTTTTATTCTGTCTGAAATTTTACTTAACACTGGATCTTGTATGATTTCCATTCTGAGACGTTTCTAAATTTTTACTGCCGAAATTTAATCGAAGGTCATGGGTTTTATAGCCCATCTTAAAATTCTAGATATGACTTTTGGTAATTCCTTTCTGGGGTTAAACATACAATCTAATGATTTGTGATCTGACTTTAACAAAGATTTTCGTCCTAACAAAGAATTTCAATCTCTTTCTGTGCTCCAAACACTTCCTTCTCAATATTTGGGTAGTTAGCTTTAGCTGACGTTAATTTTCTCGACAGGTACATTATTGGATGACCTTCTTGAAATAAAATTGCAACTACGGCATGTTCACCTGCATCCGTAAGTCAATATCACTTCTTTTTTGGATCAAAGAATTTAGCAATCGGTTTTCTTATTAGTGCCTATCTTAAGCTTTCAAAACTTATATTTTGCCTTTAAGTCTAGTCAAATTCTGTATCTTTTTCCGTAATTGTGCAAATGATTGTATTAGGTTACTGTATCTAGGTAGAAATTTGGTATAAAAAATTGGTCAGTCCTCTTTACTGCAGTTACCTATGCCTATATCGTCTTGATATATGATTATATTTCTTATCCGTTCCGATAGAACTTTTTCAGTTGCCTTTTGAAAAAAATATGGCTTGATCTCCATATGGAAAAATAGTCTAGCTTAGTAAGCCTATCGTGGTATTAATTGTAGTGACATCTTTAATTTTTTCCCCAATTTCTGTTTGATTATACGCCGATTTAAGTTCAATCTTGGCAAAGTATTTAATTCATGACTTGCCGTTACTATGTTAGGTAAGGGAAATGAATCAGAGCATATCTGATGATTCGCACCTACTTTGTAATCCCCGCATATCCTCAAATCGCCATTGGACATTGATATCGCAAGAACTGGTGAAACCCAACTGTTACCATATTGGGAAACTCTGCAATATACCTTCTTCTACCATTTTCTTTTGTTTTGCATCTACTATGGGTAGAATTTAAATAGCTATTTTTCGAGATTCACAATAGGCGAATACTCACTTTATCTCCTTTCAATAGTTCTATGTCAGGTTCTTTTGACTTTATTCAGTTTATAAATTTCGCCGTATCTATTTTTAAAACGTCTATTCCCAGGAATCCATGATTTTTGTGCATTCTACAACAGCGATGGGAATACTCTCAAAACACTTTTTTGTCTCGAAAGTTCCTTCCAAGGAGCCTAGATTTTTGATGACGGATCCATTAAATTATTTTAAATTAAGATTAATTCTTAATTGATTCTTAATTTGGCTTTACCCATTTTTCCCAGAATTTCCGTGGGATCAAGATAGCATCACTTCCTGTGTCAACCTGCATGCCATTCAATTTTGCTCACTAATTTTTGCAGGTATCTTTATCGAATATTCTGTATTTTCAGCATGAGGATTTATATTTTCTGCCCTTTTTATTCCCTTTTTGTATCTGCAAACAGATTGTAAATAGTCTTTTCTTTTACATTATTTACATTATTCGGACTATTGTCCTCATCTTTGTCTCCATATTTATCACAATGTAATGTAAATACTGTACATAATACCTCATCTCAGAAATATAGACAGTCTTTTCTTTTACATTGTAAACATAATTTTTGGACATTCGTTTTTGTTTCTTTCATTTTCTTTGTCAAAATATTTGTACTTAATTAGGATTTTAGTTGTGTTGTATGCTTCCAAGTTGTTTTTTTTTTTTAGAATCATTAAATTTATTTATTATACTTGCTTCTAAATTCATCTCATTCGCTTGTAGCTGTTCTAGGATCATATGCTTGTATGCAATTTCATACATGCCTTCAATTAGTCTTAGAAGGATGAATTTGTCTTCAAATTCACAATATCTTGATTTTTCTTTCAATCTGGATTCTGTCTATTTCCCAGAAATTTTAATCTTTCTGCAATAACCAGCTTGTTTTAGTTCGCATGTTTCTTTTTATAATGGTTGAAATTCCCTTATACGTTAAGTTTTCCAGTATTTTGGAGTACACCATAATGGATATTTTTTTGTGGCTTCACATCCTACCGAGGCCAAAAATAAATCAGTAATAGCCCCCGCCACCGATGGCTTCCTTGTCTTTCAGTTTCTTTACCCTAGCCAACGCTGCTAAACATCTAATCCACGTTTCTACGGTTCACCCAACGTTGTTATCAATCCTATCGGCGACGCCATATTGTTATGAATTAGAGTAATCTTTGGGATAGACGTTGTCAGGTCAAACGATTGTAGCTCAATATTTATTATTGTAAAAATTACAATAATTGTGGCACAAAGCCAAAAAAAGAAGCTGGTGAAGCTGGTCATCATTAACTATCCTATAGCTAGCTAATCCGATTCACAACCCATTCAGTCATTACAAGTAACACATATACCACAAAAAGTCATCCTTCACCATTTACTCCTACATAAAACACAATACTCCATACACAAAAGCAACCTACAGAAATTCCCCCGTGACTTAATAATTTATGTACAAATGTTCATGAATATAGATAGAGAGTAATTATTAGGTAGAAGATTTGATAATTATATTTAATTAATTCATCGAGCCTGATAAAAACCTCAACAGAATGCAGAAAGCACTGGACGGCTGCTTCGTCCTATACTTGGGACGCATCAGCAGTGCGCATCCACTACCGAGAATTGAAACCCTGACAGTTAGGTTGTCAAGCAAACATCATCCCAACTGTTCTAATGGGCCTCGGTGACGAAGAGATTGCAAATCAGACTCCATATAGCGCCGCTCGCTCGCATATTCCGTCGGGGAACCATACTGCGTTCCCTGTAACCATAGGACTGTGCCTCCTGGAGCCACGACTACTCTTACCAAGCCGCTCACTCTAGAGCATTAGAAGCCGGTTCATGCGATGATATACACAGATAGAAATTATTAGGAGGATTTGATAATTATATTTAATTAATTCATCGAGTCTGGTAGAAACTTCAACTGAATGCAGAAAGTGAGAGGTTTCTATCAGACTCGATGAATTAATTATATATATATATATATATATATATAAAAGTGAACATTGAAATCAACACTCAGAGGCGACAGGCTGTTTCATGCTGGGCACAACCGTCGGGCCGCAAATAAACAAGCCAATCCTGCCAAAACAACTGCCAGAATGGATTGCCCACAATGCACCACAGACCCATATATATATATATAAATAGTCAAGAAAAAATACAACACTCGCGGCCTGACGATTAATCCAGCATGAAACAGCCTGTCGCCTTGAGTGTTGACTTCAATTTTCACTTTTATATTTATATTTACATACGCTCTATCTCTGATATTGAGCACCCTATTGCATAAATATAGCACACCTTAAAACTATATTTCTTCTTATATATATATATATATATATATATATATGAAAATCAAAAGTTGGTATGAAATAATGGAGAGGGTATGAATCCCCAATTACAAACTAAAATATTACAAAATATCGAAAACACAATAACAGATGTTAGTAGGACCTGTCCAGTCGACAAAATTAAGTGGCTGCTGTATTCTTTCTTCTAAGAGGATAAAAAAGCTAACTCTCTAACGAAGTGAGAAGGATAAAATAAATATGGGCTTAGGGAAATCAAAGTCTGAACAAGTCGAGATGAAAAAGAAGTCCAAAAAATAAACAGGCGGTTGGAAATCCCAACTTGGATCAAAACAAAAAGGAGAAGCCGGGAACAACATCTTTCGCCTCAGAGAGGTGATCCCATACTTTGAGATCCCTCCCCATGTTGTGAATCCAGGTCATCATTCCTGCGGCCATCGGAAAATTCCGAGGGTCTTCCACAGACCTCCTGTCTACGCAAGAAATTTTAAAAATTGGTATTAATAGTGCTCTTTTTTGGGGACAAGAGGTCCGTTTCAGAGCCTGCCTGTCTAATTGACAATGATACTCTTGGGATACTGTTTTTTTTTTGGGGGGGGGAAGTGCTATTCTGTTGGATGTTTGGGTCCTCCAAACATCCAACAGAATTGGTTGGTGCTGGGAGGGTTGGAATTGTTATCAGTTGCAGGTCTGTTTGGGGGGGTTGGAAGGATGAGTCTAGGGAATGGGGGACAACGGGGTTTTAAACGGGGAACAAGGGAGGCTCTTTATAATACTTTGTTCATTTTTTTTCAGGCGAAGCAGGGACAGATTGGGACTTTGGTTTCTTCATGGATTTCTCCGCCCTATTTCGTCCACTTTGTTTTTCTTTCTTGGGGATTCTTTTACCTTTTTTCATCTTCGTCTTCCTCTCTCACTCTTTTCAAGAATGAAGAGCGAGGTGGGTTCATCACTTCCATTTCCACTTCTTTGCATTTTGTTCATGGTGGAGATTCCCCTGCTGCTCCTCATGTAGTTCCTCCTGTCGTTGTCTCTGCTGGCTCTTCTGCTCCAGTTGGGGCTTCTTCTTAACATTTTTCCGCTGTTGCTGTTGATCACTTTTTGTTTCTTTTGATTCCAGCTGGCGGTTAGGGGTTGCCACTTTTGTCTCCTTTTTAACTACGTCCATCCTCCTGGACCTTTCCTCGACTTTTGGACTTTTCTGTACTCCATCACTTTTCTTAGTGGCTGAGTTTGCGGTTCCAGTCTCTTTCCAGAGCATGCTTTGGAGAGGTGCCCTGCGGCTCTATATGTTCAGCAGAGAGGTCGGCGCCCTTCTACGACTACATATATATAGAACGTTCTCCACACACCAGTCCATTTGGAATTCCCCTGAATTTCTTCCGGGTGACGCTTTCATCTCTTCCATGGCTATCCCTGTTTTCCTTTTGGCCGGCGAGACATCAGACAGCTCGCCAATCTGGGCAAAGAAAAATCCCAAGTGGTCCTTTGATATGTATAGTGGTGCTCCATGCAGAGTGACTTTGGTCTTTCTTTTTCCTAAATATTCGGTTTGCTGCCTTACTGCTTTGGTTACGAGTGTGCTCTCCGTCAGATATTTTCCTGCGTCTATTGTGGCTAGCAGGATACCCGTCATAGCACTATTTCTTCTTGCCAATGTTTTAACTCCAATTTTTAGGCTTTTTAAGGCCTTCTCCATCATTTCCCTGTTGACGCCATTTAGTTTACGTGTCTTAATGTCTGTTGTTAACAGAAAAGTGGTTCTGGTGTTCACCGTTTCCATAATTGCTGGCACCAATAACAGTTCGTTTCCAGTCAATGAAATTTTCATATTTTTCTTTTAACACTTTATAATACTTGGATCCTTTTGTTCACGCCGAAAGGATTGCTTCAGTAGGTGTGGCATCAGGAGTTTGTGACTCCGCCATAATGTTGGCGTTCCCACGACACCGGTTAGAAACACCGGTAAGAAACAAACATAAGTTAACGAAAAGAAGTCACTGAATACAATGTACAAACAATGGATACAAATACAGCAATCAAAGACGTAATAAAACTCATACTTACTTTTAAACGATATAGCTTTTGGAAAAATGACAAAGAAATTCGACCTACGCAAAAATGTTCACAAGCGTCTCGTCTAACAGATGGTAGCTCGACAAACATTCGCTGTGACGTTCTGCTTTTATAGCAGTATCTCATTTACATACAATACGACAAGAAGAAAGAAAAACAGAGACAGAGAGAGAGAGAGAGAGAGAGAGAGAGAGAGAGAGAAAGAAGTAGATAAAAAAAGAAAGAAAGAGAGAAAGAAAATTGGAAAACGCTGATAGAGAATGAAATAAGCAAAGAAAACGCTAGGGAGTAAGAGAGAGAAAGAGAAAACAGTGAAAAAGAAATAGAGAGAGAAATAAAGGAAAGGAGTAAGAGAGAAAGAAGGAAAGAAAAAAGAAAGAAAGAAAGAAAGAGAGAAGGAAGGAAATGGGAAAGAGTGGAGGAGAGAAAGAAACAGGTAATAAAAAAGACAACGAAAGAAAGAAAAGGAGTTTCTCTCCCTCCTCTTCTCTCTTCTTCTCTACTATAGGGAGTTTAATCTCTAGAGAGAGAAAGTAACATTATTGTAAACATTCTGGAATAGAAAATCCTCAGGACATTCAGAGAGTATGTGCTTAACTGTCTTATCAGCTTAGCCACACATCTTGCATTTGCTTTTATTTTGTGATCTGTCTATCCTGGCTTTGATCACGTTCATTCTGATGGCCTGCTACTGAGCTGCAACTAAGAGTGACTGTTTCTCTCTTTAGAAAACCATATTTTACCCAAAGACACTTGTCACGCCCAGTAATTCTTTCGATATGCTGATATAAAATTGATTATTATTAATATCAATAATATGAAAAATGATTGACGCAATTCTTCCAATAGTTTCAGCAGTTAAAAGATCGTCATTTAAGAAAAGAGAAAGACAAGAAAAAAACAGTGTTTGACAATTTTGAACAATATTTTGACATTTACAAATGAACTTAACAGGGTCAAAAAATCTCGTTTCTTGATGAATTGATAGACAATAATAATTATATTAATAATAAGAATAATACATTTACTATCTCTCCATATAAGGAAAGAACTAAACAAAAACACGTGCACTCTTAACTATAAAAGTGAATGTCCTAATTATTACAAAATACCTATTATACGAAACTTAATAAACCGTGCAAAATCAAATTCTTAAAAAAAAAAATGATTTTCTATACTAAATTAAAAATATTAAACAAATCCTCATTAAAATGACTTTCCTAATTACGCCGCTGATGAACAAATTCGACAAGCTAACAGGAATATAAACATGAATGGAAATGAATACAATACGTAATCAAATAACTCTAAACATATCTATTACTATACTCTAATTAAATACATCCTAACTATAATTATTTTACCTTCACTATATATATATATATATATATATATATATATATATATATATATATCAACCATTTGCCCTTGCATGGAGTATTGCTGCAATATATGGTCTGGCATCTCGTCTGCAGTCGCTCTCACACAGACGTGCCGTTGCCTCCCTCTGTCTTTTTCACAAATACTTTCACGGTAATTGCTCCGATGAGCTGTTTCGCTGGTTCCCAGACTTCATGAATTTCAGCGTTCTACTATGCTGGCATCTCGCTCACACCCTTTCACTGTCGAAACTGTTAAATGTAGCCGTCTCTTCTACTCCAATAGCTTCATGTCTCGCACCTCTCGCCTGCGGAAATCCTTCGCCATTTCTTGTTTCCCTGTAATCTCCAACTATTCAAATGTAATGTCAATCCCCTATCCTTCTCTTCATCCTTTCTTCTATCATTCCTATTTGTTCTCACTCCAACTCTCTGTAACCCCTTGCGTGCTAGTGGATTCCTGCCTTGCTTGGGATGAAACAACTTATATATATATATATATATATATATATATATATATATATATAAAAAATAAATAATAATAATAATAATAATAATAAATAAATAAATAGAGAAATACAAAAGTTGTCTCCCTTGCATCGAGAAAAGAAATCGTGAATTTTAAATTGATATAGAATGATAAAAACGCAGTAAAATTGAACAGTAAAATGTTTTTTGACTTTACAGAAATACGTATACATATACACAGACAATTTAACCATCTGAAGATGGTCTTAGATTGAAAATACTTGGTAAAATTAAAAATTATTTGAAAGAAAATTTTGCTATTTTTCTTAATCAATTTTCTAAGGCTTACAAGAAATTGATTCGTGGATTTGTAAGGATTAAAACAAAAATAAATAAACAGTATGTCTAAATTTTTTAGCTAAACTTATTTGAAGGAAAATATGGCGCGTAAATACACACACACACACACACGCATACACCCCCATATATATATATATATATATATATATATATATATATATATATATATATATATATATGTGTGTGTGTGTGTGATTTAAATGATCCTCTTGAAAACTTAGAATTTACAGTTTCATTGTGTTTCTTGCTTTTCTTTTTCCTCTCTATTTGCTTCCAGTCGGAGGACCACACATCTGTTAAAAAATATAATGGCACCAAACACTCAGGCAATTTGAAAATATTACCCTACCAGACATGATTAAACAGCGTTCACACAGATCGAATTTCTTTTTTCTCTGCCATCCATTTTTTAAGAACTTGCAAAGAAACCAGTGTCGCCGCATTTGCTGCAATTCCATTCACTTAGCACCGTCATTTGGTCTCTTACTTTTCGCGAAGACATAGCAAGCCAAAAAGGTCACTCTCGCCACGTTAATCTCTCCAGCTTGGGAATAGCCACCGGTCATGCTACAGAATTATAGAACTCGGGACAAGTGTATATCCCGCATCTGTATAAGACGCAAGGTTGGGCGGATCTGTTCAAGCAATGTTTTCGCGTCATGTTCTTTGGGTTCGTCTTTTCAGAGCTGAATAAGAAGACAATGTAGCGCAGTCTATTGGTCTGTTCCTTAGAGAGAAGTGCCCGAGTGTTTATCCGGACATTCAGCTGCTCAGGGCATAATGAATACTAATAGGTAAGTATAGGAACTGCGAGTCCGAAATCGATTTATCTTGGAAGTCACTGCTACTTCGGCATGAGGTGGTGTGATTGTTGTTGTAATGGACGAAGAACGACACAGCCGTCTCTTGAGCTTCCGTCGTCCATCTTTGCTGTTTTCAAAAGGCTTAAGATCACGTATTTCCTCGGGTGGTATTCTATTTTAAATAGACTCTAAACAGCAAGGTTACCTTGTGTTGTCCAAGCGATTAAATAACTTTAATAACAGCATTTGTTGATTCACATTCCTTCTTTTTGCTGTTATTTATTTCAAATATTTACTCATAATTTATTAATTTGTTGTTGATTATTATTATTATTATTATTATTATTATTATTATTATTATTACATTTCCTTGTGTGTGTGTGTTCATTCGTAGTTTGTTAATTTGCTTATTGGTTGATTTATTTATTTTTCTTTTTTGGGGGGTTATCTTGTTTGGTTTAAAGTATTGGCTTTGTATAAAATTTGTTACATTATCTGTGTTGTATGTACTGAATATGTTTTTCAGGTGTATATATATATATATATATATATATATATATATACCCAAGTATATAATTGGTGTATACGGAATGAATTCCAATAACCAACAATTACTATTCTTAAAAGAGTGCTCAATACAAAGTAGAGCAGATATAATTATTTTAAAAAAAAATTATAACATAAATATGTTATAAAATCACTAAAAAAAAATAGCCATTTTTTTTCAACACCCTCAGTGTCTTATCAAGTGATGATGTTGAATGTAAAATAAATGGTTTTAAAAGTTTCAAATTAATTAACGATTCTTCGCAAGGGGAAAACGTTGTTACAAAAGCTAGAATGACCAATCAAAATACAAATATAGGAAGATTCAAAAGCTTGACAACGAAATCATGTTATAATAGCTATTCAGATCTTTAAAATACGGGTAATATTAAAAAAGAATTTATTCTAACCAATAATTATTAAATTATATGATAAAATTTGATATTAAAATTTAATAATTATAGTGATTTTATAACATATCTATGTTATAATTTTTTAAAATAATTATATATATATAAGAAAAGGTTCTTGCCATAAATAAACCTCAACCCCAGAACGCCCCCTCTCAACGTAAGATAACAAGTCACTAACACAAACTCACTCTCATTAACAAGGCGTCTACCAGAGGAGGACGTATTATACGGCTATTAACGCATTGCTCTTCAACTGAATTGAGCTCTCCGGGCTACTGGTGATTTCGTATAGAAAACGTTAAAATTTCTGTCGTGCGACCCTAGCGGTAGGATCTCTGATTTATGCCAAATCGGTCGGGTTTCGATCCCTTGAAGCAATCGGACATCTAGCCACGTCAAAGAGCTGTGATATAGCGAATCAGCCTGTCTGTGGGTGATAATATATATATGTATATCAAAATTCTAGATGAAAATCTACAACTACCAGCAAAAAATTTTCATCTAAGACGGCGATTTACTTTCCAGCTAGATAATGATCCCAAACATACGTCTAAATCAGTGGCTGCAGAAAAAGAAGAATACAGTTCTGCCATGGCCTTCAATGTGTCCTGACTTCAATCCTATTGAAAATCTATGGCAAAAATTCAAAGTTCGAACAAATCGTCCGCCACCCAAAAACCTCCAGGAATTAGAACGTATAACCAGAAAATACTAGTTTAAATATCATCAGAAACTTTAGAAAATGATTATATACAATATTATACAAGCTATAAAGAAGAGAGGCCATGCTATTGACTAGTAATATTGTGAAAATTATTAATTTTTTTCTATTTTTCATAGTATACGAATAATTTTGTCTTTCCCTATTTTGCATAATTCGCCTGTCAAACTTGTTGTATTTAACCTATTGTTCTAGAAATAGAGTTTTATATTCCTTTTTTGTGCTTATATAATATAATATAATATAATATAAATAGTTATGCTTGTTTGGATAAATCTTAGGTATTTTGGCTTGTAATTGAACAAACCAATGCCCAATGGAAAATAAGGGATAAAAAAGAAAGAACTAAGACCATGAAATTGAGGCGAAAACAATCGTCCAGAATCCAATCTCAGAGTCCAAAAAAAAAAAAAAAAACCCTCCAAAACGAGTAATGCAAAAGTAACTACATAAAGTGCTCAATACACTAAGTAGAGCAACAAATCTAAATATGAACCTAAAGAGCCAGGTAAACCTACCTAGGTTTCACCTATACGGATCGTCAGGGTCAACTGGACCGTTGACCCTGATCTGTATCTGTATAGGTTTACTGAAATCTTCATAATATATATATATATATATATATATATATATATATATATATATATATATATATATATTTGTGTGTGTGTATTAAGTATTGTTCAAATTTATCGATTATTTATTTTTTTAATTGTTAATTTTAAATAATTATTAGATTTTTATATTTTTATTCGGCAAATATCAAAGGTATTCTTACATAAAATTGTTGCTATATTTATCCTTTTCATGATCGTCATCATCAGAAGGAGGGGGCATAAAGACATAAGAAACAGTCTCCTCCATGCTGAACTGTTAGCGGGTGACTCTCCGGAGTTCCGGCATTGCCATTTCCGCCCACTCTTTGATGCTGTTTGAACAGTTCTTGCGTTCCGCTCTCGTACTCCCTCAACAGTAACCTGCATGATGGTCTTGCAGAGGCTTTTATGCCATGTGACATGATTAAACAATGGCATCATCCGGTGATTAATAGTGGCGAGGAGAGATTCCTTTCGGCCCACGTGACTTTTGACTTGGATCCGTACATGAGGATAGGTTTTGTGCTCCCAGTAGAATATGTTGAGGACCAGTTGTTCTCGGACGCAAAGATCCTTTTTTATTTCCAGAATCAGGAGTTTCCAAGTCTCACACCCGTAGAGAGGGATGGATACAACCAGATTTGTAGAGTTTGAACTTAGTCTGGATATTTATCACATATTTAAAAAAATCGGAAAAAAAAGTTTAAGGAATGTTTATTTCTAATTGTTATTCATGTGATTTATTTTATTTTCATCTTTTTTTTTGTTTTAATCTAAATGGAATTATTTAATACTTATATATATATGTTTATATTTTATTTTATTTATTCATTTTTTTACTTTTCTAATTTTTGTGAGCTAATCATAAATTCAGATATACTCATATGTTAAACACGTGGCAATGTTTAAATCTTGAAATATTATACGCTAATCACGAAAATCCATTCTAATGGCAACGTTCGCATTTTGGAATGCTATAAATTTCATTTATAATTAAACAAAACTAAAGCTATAATTTTAATTTTAACTTTCAAATTTAAATATTTTACATTTAATAGTTACTTAAATGAATAATTACAGAAATTAATAGTTAAGGAAATTAAAACTAACGGAACTTAATTCTTACGGAAATTAATACTAGCGCAAATTAATATTTACGGAAATTAATACTTACAGAAATTAATACTAACGGAAATTAATACTAACGGAAATTAATACTTTCGGAAATTAATACTAACGGAAATTAATATTTACGGAAATTACTTCTTACGGAAATTAATACTTACGGAAATTAATACTTACGGAAATTAATACTTACGGAAATTAATACTAAAGGAAATCCGGATTGTCAGAAGAACAATGTTAAGTTCCTTACAAAACACTGGACTTATTTTTTATGGTTTTACATTTTATTTACCATTTATTTCTATTTTTGTATGTAATGATAAGTATTCTATAATGGAAAATATATTCATTTTATGTATATGTATATTTGCTTATTTTATATTAATTATACATTAATTAATGTATTTATTAATTTAATGTTATTGGTTCCTAATTAACATCAAATATATTATTCGCCCCAAAACATGAGCAGATATTCATCGAATAGCAATGTAAATTTTGTGAATAAAATTAATAAATTATTGGTTTAATACAAATATACAGATTATTTATTTGATTTATTCATTATTTATTTTTATTTATTTATTTAAATTAATGCTTTTAAATATTTTAAAATATTATATAAATTCTTCAAAAATTAGGAGATCATTTGATTCTGCTACCCTGGTTTCAACTTTACGGCACCTCAGGCGATTTTTATCAGTTGACCTCCCAACGTTTTATAAAAAAATTTAATGAATGCTATACTATTAAAAAAAAATGCACGGCGTTTGGTGTGATCAAAAGGGAGGACAAGGGGGATCTAAAGAAGGAAGGAAAAGAAGAAGTGCGTTTATTTATTTAAAAATAATATAGTGTCCATTAGGTTTTTATTTATTTTTAAAAAATAATATACCGTTCAAAAACAACAAATAAAGCGTTGGGATGTCAATAAAAATTACCCGAGGATACCATAAAGTTGAAACCAGGGTAGCGGAACTAACGGATCTCCTGATTTTTAAAGTTTAAAAAGCTCTACATGTTATTTTTATTTTTATTTTATTTTTTCACATGTATTGAGCACTTCTTAATACTACTGTTTCCTGGTCTGAGTCAACTCTGACCATTAACCATATCTGACCATATATATATATATATATATATATATATATATATATATATATATATATATTAAAAAGAAGAGGGGTGCCGCAAACGTTTTTGGTTGTAATGTGGATTTATTGAGAAAAAATATTATACTTTTGTTTTACATAATTTCACGACACGTGTTTCTGGTCTGGTCTCGCAACCGTCTTCAGGTGAAAGTGGAATTTTTACATATTATTAAAATAATTAATTTTTCTTCATGTTCAATGTGGAATATTCTCGATATGAGACATTCTGTTTGTGTGTTAGCAATCCGAATTTTCTTTCTAGAATTGTCAATGAAAGAGTTCTGCGTGAAGGGTCATAAAACAATTAAGGTTTGTCCAGCGAGTAGTTATCGGCATTTAATCTTTTAATGTTTTAGTGACCTCTATGTGCTCTTGGATCTGTTTCTATTTTGGCGTGTTCCTGTCAGCATGCGTGTATATATGCGTGCGTATATTTCCTTACTACGAGGAATTCGTAAACTTATTTGTATTATACGCATACACACACATACGCACATACACACTATCCCACCACAAGTAGTCAGTACACACACACATATATACACACATATTTCCCAAGCTACATGGAACCAGTACACACACATACACACACACACATACATACACACACACACACACACACACACACACTTAAGTTGTCAACATCCGCATATACATACATAAATGTATGTATGTGTACATACATATATATATATCTCCTCGTGTCTCCCGTATATGAGTGTGCGTCCATGTATGTGAGCGATCATTGTTTTGGTCACCCTGTGTGCATGTTTTTTTTTTTTTTTGGGGGGGGTTACGATCTATTCAGTTCGGGTTTGAATTTGTCTATAAAGTTTTTCCTGTATTTGTAGATACGATTGTCTGTTTGATATATCGGCATGATATTAAACTTACCCTGGTTACATTTGAAAATGTGTTGTGATACAAAAGTTTTCTGTTGTCTGTCAATTTTATATTGCTTTTGTGTAGGGAGACCCTGTTGTTCAGTTGTTGGCTGATGCCTATATATGACTTCTTACATTTTGTGCATTTAAGTTTCTCTAAACTACATTTTGGAGTTGCAAATTGTTTATTGTGAATGTTTTTTTTGGGTTTTCAAAAGTGTGGAGTTTCCTTCTATAATGATGTCACAAACTCCACATCTTTTTTTGTTGCATTTTGACTCCTGTATTTTTGTGTTGACTAAATTTAGATGAGGTTAATATGTTTTTAGGTTTCTAGATTGGCGTTTATCTTAATTATTTTGGTTGTTTTTTAGTATATTATTCAGTTTATTATTCTTGCTAAGTAAATCTAGATTTTTTGTGATTTCTGGGAATATTTCTGGGTTGTTTTTGTTGTACGTTGAGACATATGCTAGAGTTTGTTCGACGTTACGTTTCTTTTATTTCTAAGTTGGTCTAGAGGAATTTCTTTCGAGGTTTTCAATACCTTTGTTTATTAGTGTTGTGGGGTAGCCTCGTTTCTTGAGAGTTTTATGTAGTTCTTCTAAGCGGATTTTTCGGAGATGTTTATCAGTCACTATTGTACAAATTCTACGTGCTAGGGAATAGGGGATGGATTTTAGGCAGCTTTTTGGGTGATGGCTCTTGAAATGAACGTATTGTTGGGTGTCTGTGGGTTTGTGGTAGATATCTGTGATTATGTGGTTGTTTTTATTTCTAATGAGTATATCTAAAATGGTAATTCGTTAAAATTATATTCTTGCGTGAATTTGATTTTTTGGGTGTAAGTTTTGAAGTAGTGTATGGAATTGGTTAATATCACCCCATGATGATTTCCAAAAGATGAAGCAATCATCTAGATATCTTTTCAAGATTTAGTGAATTGGGTCTTTATATTTGTCCCATATATTTTTCTATCTTTTCATAGGGTTTTCTTCTAGGTAAGCTAATGTTAGGGTGGCATATGTTGGTGCCATTTTTGTTCCCCATCGCAGTACCTAGGGTTTGGATATAGTTTTTGTTGTCAAATTCAAAGGTGTTATTGTTTAAATTAGGTCTATACTATCGATAATGAACTCTTTAGTGAATCTCGGATGTAGTATTTCTGGATGTTTTCAATCCAGAATGAGATCGCTTTTTCCCTAGTTCATGGGGTATGTTACTGTATAGGCTACTGATGTCAAAAGTTGCCATAAGCGTTCCCGGATCTACCTTTTGTGGTATGCAGCTAAGGAAATGGATATCGTCTCTGATGTGGCTTTTAATTTGTTTAGTATATGGTTTGCAATATTATGTCTATTAGGTTACTGAGTTTGCTAGTGGGACAGACTGGTCCTGCTACTATGGGTCTGAATGTAAGGTCACTGGGGTTTGGGATGCTAATGTATTCAGATTTTTGTGTATGTATAGCTGCTTTTATTTCCTCGATTTATGAACTTTAGGTAGTCCGTAAAATTACTTGTTTTTGGTACAAAGTTTATTAGAAATCCTTCTCTTTTTTTGTTAATATTTTATTATGTGTTGTGCAGAGTTTTGTTTTTTTGTTATAATGTTTTTGTCTATGTTAAATTAAAATGTAGCTGTTCCTATCCTCTAGTGTTTCTAAATTTTTGTTTTATAGTTTCTGTCCATGATTACTATAGCGCTGCCTTTATCTGCTTCTTTTATAATTATGTTATTATTTTTTCGAATGTTCTCTAATATATGTGAGATTGTCGAATGATTTGGATTTTCCTGTAGGTCAAGGTTCCAGAATTTTTTCAAAAAATATATTTATCTCATTGGTATTGTTATTTTGTTTAGGAATAAATTGGATTTGTTTTTTTAACTCATCTGTACTACTTTCGCTATTGTTAAATATTTCTCTTAGTCTCAGTTTGCGTTCAAATGTGTGTGTACTGGTTCCATGTAGCTTGGGAAATATGTGTATATGTGTGTGTGTACTGACTACTTGTGGTGGGATAGTGTGTATGTGCGTATGTGTGTTATAAGTACAAATAAGTTTAAAATTCCTCGTAGTAAGGAAATATACGCACGCATATATACACATGCTGACAGGAACACGCCAAAATAGAAACAGATCCAAGAGCACATAGAGGTCACTAAAACATTAAAAGATTAAATGCCGATAACTACTCGCTGGACAAACCTTAATTGTTTTATGACCCTTCACGCAGAACTCTTCATTGACAATTCTAGAAAGAAAATTCGGATTGCCAACACACAAACAGAATGTCTCATATCGATATTCCACATTGAACATGAAGAAAAATTAATTATTTTTTAATAATATAAAAATCTCCACTTTCACCTGAAGACGGTTTGAGACCAGACCAGAAACACGTGTCGTGAAATTATGTAAAAACAAAGTATAATATTTTTCTCAATAAATCCATTACAACCAAAAACGTTTGCGGCACCCCTCTTCTTTTTAATATATACTTTTCTCTCGTTGGAACCACTACAACATATTTCCTTTATATATATATATATATATATATATATATATATATATATTTAAAGATATTTTGTAGGTACAAAATTTAATGATCGAAATAAAAGTATAAAATTTAATATTACAAGACATATTAAAACAATATTAAATAATAAAAAAAAAACAAAAAAACTCAACAACAAGGGGGGGAATATATATATATATATATGTAAGCAAATATAAATGGATATAGATCCGACAGAATGAAGAAAAATTTGGAAAAAACAAACAAAAATCCTTAAATGCAATTATGTTGTTTAAAATGAATGAAATGTCGACGTCTGACGTTTCGGTTTAATAAACCTTCTTCGGGACAATATTCATTAAAATTTTTAGGAATACGTTTTGAAAGCGTCGCCCATGTGACAACAACGTGACCATGCTAAACGGAAAGCTGATCATTTTAAAATTTTCAGTTATCTGTTTTGGATAAGACTTGATTTTTATGTCCATCGTCATTGTCAAATTGAACTGAATTGTATTTTAATTAATTTTTTTAAACAACATAATTGCATTTAAGGATTTTTGTTTGTTTTTTCCAAATTTTTCTTCATATATATATATATATATATATATATATATATACAAGTATAGGATTGGTGTATATGGAATAAATTCTAATAACCAACAAATACTCTTCTTAAAAGAGTGGTCAATACACAGTAGTGCAAATATAATTATTTATTCGAAAATGATAACATAAATATGTTATAAAATCACTACAAAAATAGCCATTTTGTTTCAACACTTCTGGTGTCTTATCAAGTGATGGTATTGAATGTCAACATTCAACACCATCACTTAATGAAACATCATAATTTTATAATTTTCGAATATATATATATATATATATATATATATATATATATATATATATATATATATATATATATTTGGCACTTAAATGAGTTTAAGCGTCGAAAGTCCGAGCTAAAATGCATTTTTAAAATAGTATCATATATTATAGGATTAAACAGGGATTTAGGCCTAATCAGGAAATACAGTTTGAACAGAAATCCTTCCACAAACCCTCCACAACCCTTACCTTGATAAACTACTAGGCCAAAACTATCAAATTTCTTACAGCATATGCAAAAATAAAAAACACGTACAACACCAGCAACAAGAAAATTCTCCAGAAAAGAAAGTCCCTACTTCATTGCCTATTTCTCTTCTTGTTAATAAAAGACAAGTGGCGTATCTGAGAATTCAAGCTTTAAAATCTTTCTCTTAATGCTTCCGTTTTGTCAAAAGGCCGACTAATATAAAATAAATATTATCAGTTTTATTGACATTATTATTATTTTGTTGTATTTTTAGTCGTCAATTTTCATTAACCAACCTACTATTAGTTCCACATATTATAAGTAGCATATGTGGACTATACGTCGTTATTATTACTTGCACGCACACACACGCATACACACATACAGACACATGTGCATATATATATATATATATGTGTGTATGTGTGTGTGTAAGTTATCAGAATTATTTGTCATCATTCAATATTTGTTTAATTTCTAAGGAAATGCGAATATTTAACACTACTTACAATGATAGTCCGCCCTTGCTGCATGAAAATTTACAAATAACGACACATTATACATAAAACAGTTGAAACCTAACCTGAACAAAATAAACAATGAAATCTCCACAAATATCCTTAAATGCCTATAATTTATAACAAAAGCCATTGGTTTATACCAAAGGCTTCCCATACTTAATACTTCTCGTTTTTCACTCTCGTGTGGAGACGTAACGAGCTGCGACAAGATTTTCGCTTCCGAGTCTCGTATATACGAGTTTGTCGTTACTTGGAAATTTTCATGCAGCAAGGGCGGACTATCACTGTTGTTTCGTTTGATTTATTGAAATTGTCATCCTTGAAGTTGAAAGCTAAGATTGTCATCTTGTCTAAGCCGAAAGCTTAGATTGGATTTAAACATGTATCAATAGGGTGTTTTCCTTTCGTCGTTCAACGATAATGTGATTAAGTTTATCAGACAATGTGAAAGAAACTTACTTAAAATAAATATACAAAACTTGTCTATATTATTATATATATTTCAATTTGTCCGTATCTCAATCATTTCATATCTATATGTATAAGCTTACCAATTTCCTATAGACCACGTAAAAATGGAGTCAGTTTCCTGAGACGAGATTCGGCCCTTCGGACATAGCCTCGTCTTGAGGGATACTCCCCTGATATGTGCCAATATAGTGTATATTTAAAAAAAAAAAAAAAAAAGCATCTTGGCGCGTGGCCTACTGGTTAGAACGTTTCTGACTAAGAGCCCCGGGTTGATTTATCAGGAATTAGAATTCCTGATGTTATCGGTCTAGATGCATGCGGTCTGGAGGGGAAGGTCCCAGAAAGTGTCTGAAAATCATACCACGGAATGACCCGAGCCTTAGGAGTGAAATCACAAGTCATCGTGACCGAGGGTTTGAAAACGCTCTCTCCCAGAAACTGTAATTAAGTTCTGTTCAGCATAGTTGCAGTATAACCCACAGATTGGATATGTAGGTGTTGAACAAACACAAATGTGCCTGAGCGAGCGTCTGCAATAGGGATTGGCTAGCCGCCCTAATAGACGGGTATCCTCGAATACGGCTGGCCCGCTATTATATAAAAAATAAAATAAAATAAACACACACACACACACACACACACACACACACACACACGTCACACCTTGGCTACGTCAAAACATTCTTTGTCCACGTCAGCATCTGTCGCTACCAACCGTAATGATGCTGTAAGAAAGTGGACATATTTCTTACAAAATGAACTTTGGATAATTTATGAATTAATTCATAATTTCGAAAAGTCGATCAACATAATTAATCAACATGAAAGTTCTGTTGTCTTTAATAATATTTTGCCTTACACACACACACACACACACACACACACACATATATATATATATATATATATATATATATATACCAAATTCCGGCTGAGCAATGACTGGCCACGACTGCAAGTTTCATCAGTTGTCAGGCGGGCAGGGTATTTACCCAATTTCAGCACGAGGTAGGATCAGGCACAGGGCCAATTTTTATG
Source organism: Acanthosepion pharaonis (assembly GCA_903632075.3). Taxonomy (NCBI): domain Eukaryota; kingdom Metazoa; phylum Mollusca; class Cephalopoda; order Sepiida; family Sepiidae; genus Acanthosepion; species Acanthosepion pharaonis. The sequence goes on along the minus strand of CAHIKZ030001335.1, from coordinate 4,126,934 downwards.
TGGGGCTTTCCGAGCCCGTAGGCAAAAATTCCGCGTAGACCCTTCTTACACGGGGTAGGGTCTATCTTCCCTGCCACTCTGAAATCAGGAGGCAAGTAATATTTACCTACATCCCCACGTAGTAGGATGTGTCACAAGGTTGAATTTAATGTGGGGCTATCTGAGCCAGTAGACTCGGCCCAAAATTACCCGTAGACCCTGCATAAATGGGGTCGGGTCTGTCGACCTCCCCGGAAGAGGTTATGCCGAAGGGCAGCGTCTCGTGCGGGTTCCTCTCTGCCCAAAGGCAGAGAGTTCGACAACAGTTCGACAACAGCTAAGAGCTTCGCATGCGGCTAGCTCTCTCTGCCTGTCCTCTCTAAAGTCAGGCGGGCAGAATATTTATTATGTAAAAATACATAATTAGGGCACAAGGCCAAAAAGGGGAGGGGTTTAGGACGGTCTTAACTAACTATCCTATACCTTGCTAATCCAATTCACGACACATTTATACATTACAATTTACCCATTCATCATAAGAACTCGTCCATCACCAATCAATCCTCCGTGCACCATAATACCACATCCACTCTAGGGGGACCTAAAAAACGCGCCCCATACCATAAAAATTTAATGATGATAAATATTATTCATAAAATTCTAATAATGAAGAATGAGAGGGGAGGGAGATGAACCCAATAATAAACTAAATATCAACACAAATAAAATTAAACATAACTGATGTTAGTAGGGCCCGTCCGACACTCAAAACAGAAAGGCCGCTGTATTCTGCCCATGGGACAAAATCAAGAAACTCTCTCACTAAGGGAGTGGGAAAAGGGATAAAAAATTACACGAGCATGGGAAAATATAAAGCTGAGATAAAAAGGGGCCAAAAACAAACTGGGGAGGTTGGGAATCTCAGGCTGGATCATAACCAAAAAGTGACCAGAAACAGGTCGGGAACAACACTTACATTAACTAGGTACACAAAAGCTTGTCTAACCTAACCAAGGGGAGGGCTTCACAGGAAACTACCTCGATGTGACATAGGCTTGACCTAAAAGAGAAAATCAAGGCTAGCCCCGTTCAAACGAACCAAGCTCGCCTCTTTCACCCACCTTTCACTGAAGACTGTCGAATGCAATCGTTTTCTATCAGTTCTAATCTTCATCTTGAGCTGATGCTCAAAGGATCTGTTTAGATCCCGATGAGAAAGACGATTACTCCGCAAGACTTCCTCCATTCACGTCGTCCAAATCACCATTCGGACCGGGGCTAGCAGCGTCATAAACACCATCCGTTTCACCCCAGAACACGGGGGCGACACATTGTCATACGCGTATGCGCGATCAATGGGCACAAGCTTTTCGGGAGCGAGACGAGCCGTCAGCTCGCCGACATGGTCTCATAAGGGGCCAACCCGGGGGCAATGGTAGAAGGCGTGCAAACCCGTTTCTTCTAAACCAAGGCCACACCGTTCACAGTCTGGCAAATCCACCAAGCTCCATATGAAGGCCTTGTCATTGAGAGGCAGCCGATTGCCTCGAAATCGGCTGCCTCACAGTTACTGAGGTAATCTGCCGTTGGCGCCCAAGACCACTAAGAGCGAAACTCATCCTCCGACAAGCCGAGCTCCTCACGTATGGAATCTTTCGCGACCCCCTCCACTAAAAGACGATAGAAGACCTTCCTAGGCCGAGAAAGGTCACTGGACCGAGGAACGGGCAACAAAGCCGACCGACACCCACGAAGGAAATCCGATTGATCCCGGGTTTTACGATGTCGCTCAAGCCGCCAGATGAGGGGGACTGATAGCAAGGAAAGGGAACACGTCCCTAACAATCCCCGCCATAATCGAATCTCCTGTCAATCCGCGGCGTAGGAAAGCCAACCTTTGAGGCACGTCAAGTGTCCCCCCCCCATGACACGGACGTTGTGCACAGACTCGTCTGTCGACCCGATTCCCGCGTCCCCTCCATAAAATGGAGGATAGCAAGCGCTCGAGCGGCTTCCTATGGTCGTCACAGAGAGGAAGTACGGATAATCGATCGTGAAAACGTAAGTGGCACACGCCTTCGCCCTGCCCCTTCACGGACAACCTCTGTCGATGCCAAGTCTGAACGGCTGCGTCGACCTTTTGCTCGTACTTCAGACCAACTTTTTTCCAGCTGGAGGTCGGGTCCAAACCACACTACAAGAATGCGGACAGGACCGTCCGTCCAACCAAGGGCACCGGAGGATTGACCCCCCTTCCAGGCATCTAACCGCAAGCCGGACGACTTGTTGCGGTTAATGTTGGCCCCTGTCACCTTCTTGTACCGATCAAGCGCCTTCAGTACCGCTGCGGGATGACACGAAAGCAGATACGTCATCGGCGTACGCAGAAACCCTGGCTCGAGCTCCTGCACGCCCTGTCCCTCGGCCGGCGAAGGAGAGACTCCAACGACAAAACATAAAGTAGGGGCGACAGTGGGCAACCCTGACGAACCGACCTAGACAGCGCAAAAGCGCCCGACAGCTTCCCGTTCACCTGTACCACAGCACTTCGGGAGCGATACAGGAGGCTAATCCAGAGGCAGAAGTCGGGTGCGAATCCGGCGGCCTTCAGGACAGTAGCAAGGTAGCGATGGTCAACCCCATCAAATGCCTTGGACTGATCCAAATTGATTAGCGCGGCCTCATCGTCTTTTACACCCTCTATGATCGTGCGGATCAGATGCATGTTTCTAAGTCAGGCGGGCAGTAGCTGTAGCTTGAAAGTACGCACCCTATATACCACCAGGCGAGACCAATATGATGAGCAAACCGAACCTGTCTGGTGGGAGGGTAAACCATCCGGCCAAAATCGAAAATACACACGAGATAGGCATATATATATATATATATATATATATATATATATATATATATATATATATATGTGTGTGTGTGTGTGTGTGTGTGTGTATACATGTAGATGCGTGTGTATTCGTAACAAGAACAGTAGCAACATTTATGAAAGGCATCAAATTTTTACTCCCAGGCGACCTTCAGGATTGATTGAGAAGCGCCGAATCGGGAAATTGATATGCTTATCGGGCGGGTACGAAGCAGGGTTTGAAGTCTCTACTTTTGAAACGAAAACAGTCATTTTATTCAACAATCATCAAATCTATTATTGTATCTTTCTTTCTTTATATATATATACATGAAAAGTTCCTTAAATTCTTTGCAACACAATCTTAAAGATATTGCTGATATCCCCCTCACGAATGGACGGAACGATTGCTAGTAAATCATCCTACGAAATTCTAGAAATTCAGGATGCTTAAGGTAGCTTCATTCAACTAAGTGAAAAATTCAATATTTGTATTAATATATATATATATATATATATATATATATATATATATATATATATATATATATATATATGTGTGTGTGTGTGTGTGTGCATATTTTCAGTTGAAACTTCCTGACGAGTACACCGATCGATTATAAAAGTTTCGTTTACGAAACTTCTAAGGTCGGGGTACTGAATATAATATCAATCAGCTAAGTAACACATTTTATATTTTTATTAATTACACGAATATACATACATATATTAAGAAATGGACAAAGTCCGACAATTTATTTATTAAAGACATTTTTATGTTTAACGTTCTTTTTAATAGATACAAGTATTTAAGTAAATGCTCTGTTTATAATAAACAGTATTAAATAACATTTACCGGCCTGAATGTCCGAGAAATTGTCATAGAAAATATTCGTCCTTTGACAGGATTCGAACCTGCATCCTATACGGAACCGTCATTTACGCTGACGTGCCTTACCGACCGGCCACAAAGGAGCGTTCGGTAGACAAGGTCGAATTTACAGCTTATAAACTTCAATCTTCCATGAATCTCGTACATTCATATACATACATATATATATATGCATATACCGGTATTGTAGTGAAGGTTTCGTGCAGGATCATCCGCACTTTTTGAAGGGCCGAATACAGAGACCTGGTGCACTAATTCCCGCACGGTCCCCAAACGACCCTCTGCAGGTCTTGAATTCAGAGATGTCCTTCTCCTAGACCAGTTGCCATCCAGGGCTATAGAACCCAATCTGTCCTGCTATATAGCTGGAGGGAGAAGATAATTCACATCTTTTCCCAAGAGTATATGTGAATGCAATGGATTCGGCTGGAATTTGAACTTGGCTCTCCGATTCTTCAATCCAAGCCGCTATCCATTACTCCACCATGCCTCCTCAATATATATATATAGATACAGAGAGAGAGAGAGAGAGACAGACAGACAGACAGACAGAGAGGAAGATTGTGAGCGTAGAAACTGATATTACATGGTTTTTCTCAGTTTCACACTTCAACATATCTTAAATCCTTACAGTTAAAAATAACAGAGACTAAAAATAATAATTAGACAATAAATATAATTAACAAAATAAAAATAAATAAATTAAAACAGACTCAAGGTCAGTCAGTACTATAAAATCCTAAAACATTAAGCGAAACAAAAGAATTACAAAAACAAAGTCCCTATTCAACCATTTCCCATAGGCCTCTGTGACATATATTCAAACCCCATACTCTATATATTACAGGCCCCAGGGATAAGGGGTCAACCCATATATCTTGAGGGGCAATTTCTTACCGATACCAGAGCATGCATACATACATGAAATTTGAGAAAAGAAATAGTGGACGTGTCAGAATTACTTTATTTTGCAAACCAGAAGACACGTCAAAATCCACTAAAAAGGCGTTAAAATCTCCAACATCAGATCAAACAAACCAAATTGGGAATATATTGTTCTGGAATGTGCAAAAGTGAAATGTTCATGACATCATAAACATATTAAAGGGCAAAAATAGAATGTACACATTTTTTCCATCTTGGAGGGTATTTAAGACCAGATTTAAGCAAAAATTCGCCATTTCTGCTGTCCTCTTCGATTTTATACGTATGATTCATCTGATCTTTTGTTGTAATGTGTCTAATTTGATTTACATTTTATATTTGGAATAAAGCTTCGAAAAAAACAATGCAGTGTCTCTTATCTCTTTACTCCTCCTTTTTTCTTTTTTCCTTTTTTTTCTTTTTTCCTTTTCCCATATCATTTCCGCTGAGTTGACCGATTAAATAGGTCAATGTCTGATCCTTACCCCTCCTTCCTCAATATTAAGTATTGTAATAAAAAAGAAATATAAAAAGAAATTTTAAAACTTTCCTTCCCCCGCTAAACTCGACCATGTCTCTCACTATTCCTCACCACCTTCTATGTCAACATATATAAGCTTAATACTGCGCGTCAAAACTGTAAATTTTAAATTTCATTTTTCGTTTGAAAATCCAGAGAAAAATAAAATTCTCTGGTGAAATATATTATTGCAAATGGAGCCTTAAAGTTGTCTGTTTTTTATTAAATTATATATATATATATATATATATATATATATATATATATATATATAAAACTTAAAATAAATAGACAAAACTTGTCTATATTATTTAATGAAACATGCATCAATGAATATATATATATATATATATAGAGAGAGAGAGAGAGAGAGAGATAGATAGATAGATAGATAGATAACACCATTTTATATTATGCACTTCCTTGATAAATATAAGAAATTTGAAACCATACTTGTGTGTGTGTGCGAGTGTGTGTGTGTGCGTTTGTATTAACTGATCCCTCTTGGTACATAGAGTTTTATACAATAATAGGTCAGTGAGGAGAGAGGTGACTTCTTCTAACATAGAATGTGGGATTCAAGTCTGCTCATTTGATTCAGAGAAATAGTAAAAAATCCCGAGATGCAACAGACAAACCAGAAGAGAAATTCGTCCAACTGAATGGATTAACTTCGAGTTAATTAAGTCTTTGAAACAAAAACAGAATAAAAAAATGGTAACTGATAATTTTATGAGGTTTTCAATATTGATTCCTCACGAATTAAAACCGTGTTTCTGTTACAAACGAATGAGAATACTAGACCAAAAATCGGATGTTAATTTTAATTATCAGACATCGATCAATACAAGATCGATTGACGAGGTGCTTATGTCAAGTGTACGAACACTTCGTATATATAAAATCTATTGAACTTTCATCACAGTAGAAAATTATAACACAATGCTATGATTAAATACCTACTTCATTTATCTAAACATTTTTTAGTTCATGATATTGAAACGAGAAATATTTTAACAAAGGTGACATAATACCTGATATATACAATAGAACGAAAAAAAGATCGACGCACCCATAGAAAGTCGATTTTAGTATTTTTACCAAGACAAGTGTGTAATAGAATACGTTTATTAATATAGGGTATTAATACAGGTGTACATATGCACATTATACAAGTCAAAAAATGAATTAGTATTTTGTTGGGTAACCTTTTGCTTTAATAACGGCCTTAATTTTTCGTGGCATGCTATAGACTAAATTTAAGTAAATGATATTTGTTTCAATTAAGATTAATTATACTTTAAATCAGTTAATATTCCTCAAATAATTTTTCAGAAAAGTATATTTTAGTTTTTGGAAGATTTTTTTAATACCGAGAATTACACTGCGATGAAATACAATTGAGCCGACAAAAAGACGCCATTCAGCCTTTTTAGAAAAAAGTCAAAAACAAATCGATATATTTGTTTTTAACGGAAATATACTTTTCATTTTCGTCTTCTTCGTCTTTTCCTTTTCTTGTTTTTCTTGTTTTCTTCTTTTTCGTCTTTTTCTTTTTTATTCATCTTTTCTTTTTTTCCTTCTTCGACTGTTCTTCTTTTTCCTTTTTTCTTATTCTTTTTCTTCTGTTTTATTCCTCTCTTTCTTCCTCTTCCTTTTCTTCTTGGTCTTTTTCTTCTTTTTCCTTCTTTTACGTTTTTTTTTTTTTTTTCCTTTTCTTATTCTTTTTATTATCCTTTTTATTTTTCTTATTATTTTCCTTTTTCTTTTTCTTTTTCGTCATATTCTTCTTTTTCGTATTTGTTTTTCCTTTTTTTCCTTCTTATTTTTCTTCTTTTCTTTTTCTTCTTTTTCTTCGTCCTCTTCTGCTTTTTCTTCTGTTTTCTTCCTTTTGTCTTCTCGTTTCTTCTTCATCTTTTTCTTTTCATTCTTATTCTTCTACTTTTTCTACTTTGTCCTTCTCTTCTCTTCTGTTTTCTTTTTCTTTTCTCTTCTCCTTCTTCTTCTTCTTCTTCTTCTTCTCATCATCATTATGATTAGAAGTAGTAGTTGTCATTGCATCAGATGTTGGTTGTTAAAAAATTTATTTTCAGGTCACTACTCGTGACTTAAGTAAATAAACAAATCATTTCTCCTTTACACCGACAGACTTATCAAGTTGTATCCAGTACTTCCCGAAATATCCTCGCTGTTCCGATCAGGCACACTTTTTGTGATGACTATTTCTAAATCACAATCCAATATCTGCAAGATTCTTCCCATATTCTTTTGTGCAATACCAAAATGCTCCAATGATCACTGCTAGTGTAAATTACTTTCTTAGCTAATCCTTCTCAGTCTTTCAGAATGTCATATTTTAAATCGGTTTACTTGTCGACTTTCCTCTTTTCTCTGTGTTCAAATCTTAAGTCAACTGGACAGGGGATTTGTATCAAATAGCACATTTTCCCCCTGTTTGTCAAGCAGGACAAAATCATGTTTCTTGAGCTCTAATGTTGCCCCTGTCTGTATCAGAATAACTTACATGATTTTCATTTTACCATTCTCCAGAACTTTCTTATTATTTCCATGCAGTTGCATGTATACAACAAATATTTGGTGGTTATTACTGGAAACGGATTGACATATCTATAGTACCTTACTCAGCATCTTCAGAGATAAAGCAACAACTTACATAATCTCTATCCTTCCTCAAATTTCTTACAGTCAACCTAGGTGTTTTTAGCACAATAGTTAATTCGCCTACCATTTGCCCCCCCCCATTCTAACCTTCATATTCTACGCCTTTCTTAGCTTCTGAAAAAAGCTTTGGTATTTTTTCCATTTCTCGCTCACTTTTGCATTAACAGTAGATCCTTCACGCCTAATACGCTTAGATGGTTTATGTTATGGGGCCCTCCCCTTTTTCATATAAGTGAACTCGACCAGAGTGTTACTTGGACTGCTGCCGTTAAATACCCAGAGTCAATCTGAATAGAGAGAGTGAATTGGGAGAGTAAGAAGACTGAGATTGTGATTGAGTTGGAGGTAGAGTAATAGTGTGAGGTAATCGCTTGTAGAAGTTAGTTACAAGCACATAGACTCTAAGGAAGTCCTAATTCGAGACTGTATATATCTATATGTTATTGCTACTAACCGCGTTCCTGGATTTACTAACAGTATTACCCTTTGTATTATTGTGTAAATACATTTTATTTCTTATATTTAATTCTTGCGTTTGTCATTCAAGGGAGACCGAATTTCATCTTGGAATCCACAACAGTTTATTAAGATATAAAATTTAAATAGTATTTTTCGATTATCATTTTGCAGGAGTGTTTGTGGTCAATTTGTTTTCTAATAAATTACTGATATTTTTTTTTATTTTTTTACAAGATTTCTCAACGTGAGACAAGGAGAGGAAGTAGGATTAATATATATTTTGTCTGAATTTCTGTGGAGCTATCAGCATTTATATTATTTACATTCCGACGAATATTCTCATGTTTGTTATGATTCTAACGATTCGGCAATTGTACCCTCTGAAAGTTAACTGGATTGATAAATTCTTTTTACTGTTGTATCAGTCAGGTCATTCTCTTCGGACATCTATCATCAACAAGAGCACAGAATAGCCACTCACTGGGATTATTTTCTTTTTCTGGTTATTCTCTTGCATCCTATTTAGGATTGGGTTTTCCGATTCCTTCAATCCCAGTAGCCCCTTGCTTGGAGTGAATTGATTTAAAAAAAATAGAGATGGTTGTGCGTGACAGTCCTATTAGATGAGAAGATTTTGAAATACTCTGACCTGGTCGTCTGCAACAAAAAGAACATGGCGCGCTCCTCAAGTGGCTCCTGTTCTCGCCAAATTATACAACAAATGCCTTGCTGCTTCTTGCTTTCCAGTTTGTTGGAAATCCTCTTTTGAAATTACTGTCTTTAAGAATTCTGGCGCACATACCGATTTCTTGAATTATTGTCTTATTAACCGTTTATCTATTCTTGTTAAAGTACTAGAGGCTTAATCAACGCAATTCACACGACACATATGTCTTTCGTTTATTTAGTTCAACTGCTGATGTGTTAACGGTTCCGACTGAATTTTTCTATCAAGCTCTCGATAAAGGCTCGAAGGCTTTGAAGTTAGATATCTCAAAGGCGTCTGACAGGGTGTGGCACGCTGACCTTCTCCACAAGCTCAAGGGTTATGGTGTCTCTGGACAAATATTTAATTTAATGAAATCGTTCTTAAAAAAATCTGTTAATGAAGCTCATGTCGAACGGTCACGTTTCTAGATCATTTCACATTAACGCGGGGTATCTTTAGAGCCCTATCTTTGGACCTACGTTCTTTCACGCCTTATTCAATGATCTTCTCGATGTTATTAATTCCCAACTTGGTATTTATGCTCACGACACAACGATATACTTTTGACAGGATCGCCAAAAGAAACTGCCAGATGCTCTCAAAAATAAACACTAATCAGTTGTTAACTGGGGCAAGAAATGGCTTCTATATATCTAAACGCCTACAATACGATATTGCTATTCTTTAATCATTATACACCCTTGTGCAAATTAATTGAAACAACCGCTTTAGTTTCTCTTTCACCAACTGGTCAGTTTTAGACAGGGTGTAATCGATTTCTCTGTTTACCTCAGATTAGGTCATTTGCAGTGGTGTGCAATATATATGAATCTATTTTCTGGATGTATGATGAAATTTGTTTGGTCTTGAAAAATATTACGTCATCCGTGTTTTCTTCAGTTTTTTATCACGCTCAAGCACTATTGTCTCGACTATCGATTAGTTGTCCTACGGCCATTGTCTGAGATGGACGTTACTCCAATAATTGTAACGCTGCACGAACACACTGGAAAGACGTACCATTGAGCAAATCAAAGTACTATAGACTAACCTGGAAGTTCTCATGATTTAAATCCAATCGAGAATCTGTGATCAGTCTGCAAAAAGCAACTTCGGGGAATGGACGTACGAAATACAACCATGTGTTCTGGGTCATGTTTCATTGGAAAAATAAAAAAAGAAACAGTAAATAATAACGGAATTATTCGTTTTGTTTCAACTAATTTTCACAAGGGTGTAAAGAATAGTTTTATACTTCCATCCGAATGTCTGATGCTAAACTCCCGGAAAGCAACCACGCGCCTTCTTGGTGAAGCGATTATATTGAATCAATTGCTAGGCCTGCTGCTAAAAAAAGGTTTGTTAAATGTGTGGTGAAAGACAATATTTCTCGTCGGAATCCATTTTGAACATTTATAAATCCACTATTCCTCCTTACCTTGAATATTGATGCCATATATGGAATTGGTTTTTGGCTATATATCTTGAGATTCTTGACAAAATCAAAAAAAGGGTTTATAATACTATCGGTAATTTTCGGACTTCAGTAACTTTCCCAACACCGTGATGCGTTTTCCCTATGTCATTTTTATAAATACGTCACAGATATTCTAATGAGCTCACCTCTTTGGTATCTCGACTGCGTGAATTTAAGTGTACTTCTAGATTGGCTAGCCTAATCGTTTTACTGTTGAAATAGCTAAGTGGAGTTCTTTTCTAAAATTTTATTTTCTTGCACTTACTATCTGTGAAATCTCTTCCGATTTTGTATTTCTCTGACGCATACAATCTCCCAAAATTTAAATACAACGTCAATAGTCATCTTCTATCTTCTATTCTTTTATTGTCCTTTCTTTGCACAAAAGATTTATTTTTTCTCTCCCACTCACAGTAACCCTTTTCATCTTAGTGAAATTATCGCCTTGCTTGGTGTAAAATGTTTAGACGAAATTCCCTTAAATTAAGTAATGCATGAAAGGAAATTCAGCAAGTCACCATGACTATGTTTAAATGTCAGTATTCATTAAAATTTTTCCATATCATTGGCTGATCCGAAATTTGTATAAAAAGTATTTTTCCCATGTACTCTTAACGAAATGGCCAGTGAGCGTATATAATTAGTGAGAGGAGGCAAAAACGTTCCTGATTATGGTCTTTAGGTCGACTTCAAATCAATCAAATAAAATAGAATCACTTGGTCGAATTTCGACATAGAAATGTTACAGCAATTATTTCTATCTATAGAAATGTGATGATGGTCGCTACAAAATGAGGAAATAATTTTTTTATTTATTTTACCAGAACTGAGACTTAGCAAGCAGTAATATATTAAGATTTTTTTTCTTAAATCTAATATGAACTTGCATCGAATACACAGGAAATTCTTTCTTCTTTTCTTTATTAATTTCGTCTCAGTCTGGCATTACGAGTAGATTCCAAAGAAGAAAAAAAAATAATCGGAAAATGTGTTTCGAACAAAAGCTAAAGTTCAAGCAGTACAACTGTTGATATTCAGTTATGTCTTTTTGTCCATTCTCCTTCGTTTGGTATGTTAAAAAAGACAATGCCAATGTTTCGCTTTTCTTTTAACATGCATTCACACAAATACGCGCGCACACATACGCACATATACACACATATATATAACGGCACCTATGTAAGCATATACATAGATACAAAGTGCATGTAAAAATATATATACGTATTCATTAATTACCAAAAAGCAATCATACATATTCAAAGCTTCTTGAAAACTAAAGTATATTAGTAAAGAAATAAATAAGCACTGCACATATATAAAATTCAAATAGAGTTTATATATATATATATATACATATTTATAAATATATATATATATGTGTGTGTATAAGGGAACATTGAAGTCAACACTCAAAGACGACAGGCTGTTTTATGCTAGACGCAATCGATTGCGGCATGACGATTGCGTCTAGCATGAAACAGCCTGTCGCCTCTGAGTGTTGACTTCAATGTTCACTTTTATATTTATATTTACATACGCTCTATCGCTGATATTGAGCATTTTATCCCATAAATATAGCACACCTTAAAAATATATTTCTTCATATATATATATATATATATATATATATATATATAAACGTCAGGCCATGACGATTACTGGATGATGAATGTCCACTTTTATGTTCACATTACTCTATCCCTGATATTGAGCAATTTAAACTTAAAACTATACTTCCTCATATATATATATATATATATATATATATATATATATATATATATATATATAGAGAGAGAGAGAGAGAGAGAGAGATGTATATATTACTATAAACCTCTGTGAACTTTGTTTCCCTGTGTGTTTGACAGAAGACATATAGAGAGTTGGTAAAGAAATATGTAAATTTATTATCGTGTAGGAAGAGGGGGAAAAAAGGAAATGGAGTACACACGAAATTCGGCTCCAAGCATGATACGCACAGCTGTCATCAAGGTCCACGCCACTAAGTACCGTTCAGACGTAGTGCAAGACATACCACATGGCTTATCTGGGCCAATTAGAAAGTAAATATATAATTTAATTTTCGAGTTGATGTTCTTAAGAGAAAATGTATAAAACACACGAAATCCGACCCCAAACAGGATAAGTACAGCTGTCATCAAGTTCCACGCCACTCTCACTTGTGAACTTCACGACCTCATGCTAAAAGCGACAGCGCTGACAAATTTCAAAGAGACCACTTTAGACTACGGCAACACTGTCCACATTAAGAAACAAATTGTGTCTCTTGTATCCTCTTTAATATGAACCACGCATACACGTGTTGACGTTTTCACGCAAACATAACATTTCAATGTTTCTCACATACGTACACAAAGTGAATTTATATTTTATTCCAGAATTTTATTAACCCAAACAAAAATATATTACTTTCCAATCTATGACCAATTGCTTTTATTCTTGTCGATTTATTAAATTAATGTTCATTTGTTGAAACTATAATCGTGTAGGAAGTGGGGAGAGAAAGAAATGGCGTGTGGTCGTCTTAGATGGCGACCTTATTTAACATCCGGATTGTGGACATAAATGTTTACATTTATGTCTGCTTTTCACCTCTCTCTCTCTTTCCACCTCTCTCTATCTACTACACTCTCTCTTTCCACCACTCTTTCTTTCCAACTCTCTCTCTCTTTCTACCACTCACTCTCTTTCCACCTCTCTCTTTCCACCTCTCTCTATCTACCACACTCTCTCTTTCCACCTCTCTCTTTCCACCACTCTTTCTTTCCAACTCTCTCTCTTTCCACCACTCACTCTCTTTCCATCTCTCTCTCTTTCCAACTCTCTCTCTCTCTTTTCACCTCTCTCTCTCTTTCCACCACACTTTCTCTTTTCACTTATCTCTTTCCACCTCTGAGATTTCGTGCGTGCTTATTTATATTTCAACTTTCTTTAAACAATATTTTAAATATTTAAAAAATATTTTTTTTGTATATTTAAAAAAAATATTTTCAAGTGAATATGATTTAAAAATATTTTTGGCATATTAAAAATTTTATTTTTTACGCTAATGTTATTTAAAAAATAATTAAGTGAATGAGATTTAAAAATCCGTGTTGTTTATGAAAATAAGTATTTTTTATTTCAACTTTAATCAAACAAACAAAATTTTAATTTTGAAATCAACTTCATTGTTTCATAATCTGTTTTTATATATATGAAGAAATATAGTTTTAAGGGGTGCTATATTTATGGGATAGAGTGCTCAATATCAGAGATAGAGCGTGTGGAAATATAAAAGTGAACATTGAAGTCAACACTCAGAGGCGACAAGCTGTTTCATGCTGGACGCAATCGTTAGGCCTGACGTTTGTGCCTCTGAGTGTTGACTTTAATGTTCACTTATTGTTGAAAATTGACTAATGCATGGAATAATAATGCAACACAAAATGTACTTAGAACAAAATGTATTGAAACAAGAAAGTGTACACAATAATTACATATAGTCTTTTGTATATTCCTGGTAAGTCCGTTCCCGGAGAATGTGTTGACTGAGTCGCAGTCAGCAGAGTCTCTGGTTGAATCTCTTGTTTCCTTCCTCTCTTCCCGGTACCAACCATATTTATATGGTCGGTACTCCACTATGCAAATTAGGTGGATCCTACCACAGCACCCCCCTCCCAAGTCTTGGAATCCCTTTTAGAATTCAAACTGGCTTCCTATATGGGTTGATGATTATGGCTATTTCTTTGTAGATCCATTTGCATACTTCATATGCATATGACCATCCGCTTAATTTTAATATTTTTTCCGTTTTGCATTCACGTCCAATGGGTCCGTGAACTTTCGTTTCCTACCGGATCTTCTCGGTTCAGGAGTATTCTGCGGAATTTCTACTTGAAACATATCATATATTACCTCAATGGGATCTTCCTCCTCATCCGGTATACTCTCTTTATGCTCTATAACGTAACATTTTTTATGTTGATTCTGGTGCCTTTTATGAGTATTCTTCGGCCCTTTAATTATGTAAATCAGGTCACCGATTCTCTTGTCCACTATGCCTCGCTCCCAGAACTCAACGTTGTTTTTGTAGCACTTGAAAAACACCTTCTCTCCGGAGGTGTATCTTTTTCTCGCTGTATACATAGTATTCTTTACTCTATTTTTTCCTGGCAAAAGTTTGTCAAACACTGACTTAACTTTCCTAGCGAACATTAGTTCAGCTGGTGCCATGTTTGAGTGTGTTCTCTGGTTTGGCGTGATTCTGTATACTTGTAAGAATTGCTGAAGCGCCTTATCCGTTGGAAATCCTGAGGATTTCTTCAGAGCGCGCTTTAAAGTATCGACAAAACTTTCTGCGAGTCCATTGGACCTCGGATGATACGACGGCGTCGTTATGTGATTAATTTGATATAACTCACAAAATTCCTTAAATTCTTCAGAAGTGAATTGTGTACCATTGTCACTCACGATACACTCTGGCACACCGAACCGTGCAAATAGTTCATACAAGAAAGTTGTTATGGTATTGTACGTAGGCTTTTTGCAGCGTAGTACTTCCGGCTATTTTGTAAAACTATCTACTACTATTAAGTTGTAATAATCTTCTACTGGACCAGCGAAATCAATGTGTAATCTTGTCCACGGATGATCCGTCTTGGGCCATGGTTTGTGTACTATAGGTGGTGCCTTAGCTGCTAACGCACACCCTTTACATCGATGAACCATGTTTGCGATATCCACATCCATTCCTTTCCAATATACAAAGCTTCGCATTAAGCTTTTTGTTCTATTAACCCCAGGGTGACCCATATGAAAGTCCCGTAGTATTCTTTTCTGCAACTTTTTGGTACTACTACTCTCTCACCATATAATAAAACTCCTTCACCTATTGAATAAATCTCCTGCACTTTTTGGTCATTTGCTACCATTTTGCTTTTTATTTCTAAAATGAAATCATCGCTTTCAGCTTCTTTTTTAATTTCCTTTAGTGTAACCGGTAGCTCTCTTACAATGTTGTTTACCATGCTTTTCACCTCATAATCTGCTCTGATATTTGCAATAATTGATTCTTCGAACCTTTCTTCTTGACTCGTTACGAGTCTTGATAAACTATCCGCATGAATCATATTTTTGGATGATAGGTGCTTTATGTGAAAATCATAATTGAGAAGAATGGTTCCCCATCTCAACAGACGATTTGCCGTATAAACGGGTAACCCTTTCTTTGAACCAAAAATAGTGATCAGTGGTTTATGATCCGTTTCAAGCATAAAATGTCTGCCGTGGATGTATCTGTGAAATTTTGTTATAGCAAAATGATACTCAACGCCTCTTTTTCGATTTGTGAGTAACTTCTTTCTCCTGGGAGTAAAGTTCTCGAAGCATGTGCAATTGGTTTTCTAGAACCATCTGGCACTATGTGTTGAATACACGCTCCTATCCCGTATGAACTGGCGTCACTTGCCACTACAATATCCAGTTTTGGATTGTAATGGGTTAAAAAGAGGTCGGACGTAAGCATTCTCTTTATTTCATCAAAGGCTTTCTGACATTCTACCGTCCATTCCCATGACTTGTCTTCTTTTAGCAGTTCATTCAACGGAGCTCTTAGCTTGTACATTCCTTTAATGAATGCTTGATAATAATTTGCAAGCCCCACACAACTCTGTAGCATCGCCACATTAGTGGGCGTCGGCATGTCTCTAATCGCAATGGACCTTTCCGGATCTGGAAATCTGCCCTTTTTGTTGATTATGTGACCTAAATACTTAATTTCCTCCAAACCAAATTCGCACTTTGACTCTTTGACTTTAAATCCAAAATCCTGAATCTTTTTAAATACTTGATTGAGATGCTCTCGATGTTCGTCGACGGTTTCGCTCCTTACTATGATGTCGTCTAAGTAGGCGCACGCAAAGTCTAAATTATTCAACATGACGTCCATAGCTTGTTGAAAAATGGCTGGTGCCACTTTAATATCAAAAGGAAGCCTGTTGTACTTGAATATCCCTCTATGCGTGTTTATCCCTAGTAACTTCGAACATTCCTCTTCGACGGGAATTTGGAGATAGGCATCTGATAAGTCGATTTTTGAAAATATAACTCCACCATTTAACTTGTTAAAAATCTCCTCCGGACTCGGTAACGGGTAATGGTTGTCCTTAATTACCGAGTTTAACCCTGTCGAAAAACCAACGCAGACTCTGACTTGGTTTGATTTCTTTTTTATGCACACAATTGGCGCAGCCCATGAATTAGATTGTACTTTCGAAATAATTCCCATTTTTTCCAACCTATCAAGTTCTTCGTTAATTTTCTCTACACTTGCGAAAAGGCACGTTACGTTTCTTTTTTAAAAATTGGCATAGTATTTTCCTTTAATTCAAATTTAGCTTCAAACTTGTTACATCTTCCAAGACCAGGTGTGAAGGTTTCCGTAAACTTTTTCTTTAATTCATCTTTAATATCCTGTCTTGTTTGCGTATTACTTTCTACTTTTCTGCAGAATGAGTTTAACGGTTTATCCCACAATTCGAATGTTTCAATAAAATCTGTACCCATCAAGTTTTCTCCATTTTCAGAATGAAAACTTTTATTTTTTAACTATCCCGTTCAATTTCATGGAAAGTACAACCTCGCCTTCGAAGTTAATTTCCTTTCCCGTTACCGTTCGAGCGCATTTCGTTGACTTCATTATTGTAGTCCTTTTAAAATTTTCCATGTTTTATAGTTCATTATTGTTAAATCTGAACCCGAATCGAGTTGAAATTTGATATTCTTTTTAAATATTTCAGTCGTCACATATTTCCTCAAATCTCTATCTGATTTTATATTTGAATTTGTTTGTCTAATTCGGCTATTGACTTTTTTCGTTTTACAACACGATCCTTTGTGTCCATTCTTGTGGCACACGAAACATTTCTTATTGCTATATGGGCAATTTACCTCCCAGTGTCTTTCGTTGCAACGTCTACATTTATATGGTGGAACCTTTTATCCTCCTCGTTCTTTTCATTTAATTTTTCTTGTCAATTTTAAAATACGCCGAATTTTTACTCCAAGTTTTTGCTGATGGGTAATTTGACTGTTTTTTTATATTTTTTAATATAAGCAATGCCAGCTTCTTCGATTTTTTGAGACTCTTTCTTTAAACCTACGGCCCGCTGACACTCCTCTGCTAACTTTTTGTAGGGTAAGGTTTTGTTCAGATTCGAGTTTAGACAAAACTCTACGTCTTATTTCGGCACTCTTACTGGATACCAGTCCTTGAGCAAAAATTAAACACTTGAATTCTTCAACCGTAATCTCTGCCAATCTGAAATTGTCACAATGTCTATTCACTATAGATGCATATGTTAAGTAATCCTGATCGTCGGATTTAGCGACATTCATGCATAACCATCGCTTATGCCAAAGCGACATATTTGCTCCAAACAACTCCTTTAGCAATTACACTGTTTCCGAGAATTCCAATTCATTCGTCCTTCTCGGTAGAATAAAATCTACAAATTTGCTATGTTCTGCTGTACCTAGCTTTCTTAGTAATAGACTGACTTTTCTTTAATTCGACCAGTTTTCACAGTCTGTGTAGAAAATATCTTCATATCGTTTAAAGTACGCTTCAAACGTTTTTTTTCTTCGTCTGGCCCATAGTTGAAAGTTTCCAGCGAATTAAATATGATGTTATTAGAATATGAAGAATTTCCTTCATTTGCCTGATTGTTGTTTAATTTCTCCAGTGTTAACTTTTGAATTTCTAAAACCTTGATCTGCAATTCTTCCTGTTTTCCTAGTCTTTCCTCTTGCTTTTCTTTTCTTTTCTTGATTTTTTGCTGTCTTTCCTCTTGCTTTTCTTGATATTTTTGTTGTGCTATCTGTTGTTCCCTTATTAATAAGGCAAACTGTTCACTTTGACATTGCTGACTCAACTGCTGGGATTTGAATAATTCAGATATGACTTTGGATAATTCATCCATCTTTTGCTAATAGTGTTCATGCAACAAAGAATATACTTTTTAATTTGTGTATCCACGGATATAATATAATGTGACCAGAAAAATCGAAACAACTTACGACTTTTTTTTTTTTATGTCTTGCTTTATAAAATATTGTTGAGCGACCAAAAAAAAAAAAAAAAAATTTTAAAGTTCGTTACCTTTCAAAGTCGACACGATGTATTTTTGCGCTTTTAATTCCATGCATGTTTTTGTAGTCGGCCCGTTTTTTTTTTTTTATCACCGTTATTCGTTTACGACACCTTTCAAATTTTTCTGAGTGAACGTTCCTTTATGCTTAGTCGTCCTTTAACGAATTCTAAATACCCAGAAATTCAGAATCCTTCGCCGTTCCATTAGATGTTGGACTTTTAATTAATAATTTTTTCCTTCAGCCTGGGTTCTTCAATGACTTGTCCCAGTTGTTGAAGGCTATCAATTATCAATTCATTTTTTTTTCGTATAGTTCTTTGTACCTCGTCGCCATTGTTGAAACTTGACTAATGCATGGAATAATAATGCAACACAAAATGTACTTAGAACAAAATGTATTGAAACAAGAAAGTGTACACAATATTTACATATAGTCTTTTGTATATTCCTGGTAGGACCGTTCCTGGAGAATGTGTTGACTGAGTCGCAGTCGGGCAGAGTCTGTGGTTGAATCTCTTGATTCCTTCCTCTCTTCACGGTACCAACCATATTTATATGGTCGGTACTCCACTATGAAAAATTAGGTGGATCCTACCACAACACTTATATATATATATATATATATATATATAAGAGAGAGAGAGAGAGAGAGAGAGAGAGAGAGAGAGAGAGCGGGGCAGATTTGCTTCTAGGTTGATGGAGAAGAGCAAAATGGCCCTTCGTGTTTCTTTTGCTTAGGAATAATAATATTTAGTTTATATATACCCATGGGTTGATTTTTTAAATTATTTTTTTTTGTTTCTGTTTGAATCCGTAAGTTCTGTGCTATTATATCAGGTAGGTTTAAGGCTCCAAGTTTAGTATAGAGAATTGTCCTATGGACCAATAGCCTAGAGGATTAATACGTTGGTGTGCAGATTTGCAAACATTGTAATTGATCCCGATCCCTGTGCCGCGCAGTACGAAATTGAACTCCGTGCAATATGGCGAGTAATAAGAACTAGAGGATAACCCTATTCTGATATCAGTGGAACGAATACAGTCTATCCCCGTAGATTAAATAAAGGGTTCAGTTCAGAATTCCTTGTAGCTTATCCATACTAATATTTGTTCCTCCTTGTTGCTCCTATTGGAGCGGCCATGTTTACTTTGTAACAACAGCAAGAAAACTGGAGCTATCAACCTCAAAGTTTGATCATGTAACCACAACAGTACCAACTGCAATCACGCATGATCAGAATGCAGTATGACGTGACAAATGATTAAGGCGAAAATTGCGGATAAATTTGTACTTACCCTCGTATACAAATATATGTGTGTATGTGTGGGGTGTGATATAACAGTTGAGCGATTTAATAACTACTGTGATGGAACTAGACTCCTTTAGAAAAGAATGCGTTAAATATTTTTTGGTATTATTATGTAACTGTTACATAGGATGTCACCTTGGACTAATTAGCATTCTAAAGCTCTAAAGTTGCCAGGAGTTAGCCAACAATATCACGGCTGAAATGGTCAAACATTGTCGATCAATAAAAGAACAAGACTGATGTAATGGAATAACCAGTCACCCTCATGAATGATTACACTCTAGGTAGTAAATACCTATAAAGTAAACTGTCTACGAGATACTTGTGGAAGAGAGAGAGAGAGAGAATAGTGCTCTCTCTCCTGTTCTTCACTGTCGAACTCTTTGCCTTGAGCAGAGACGAACCCGGACGAGGCTTTGTCGAAGGACAAAGTTTCTTCCGGGGAGGTAGACAGACCCTGAACTCGTTTATGCGGTTCGAAGGGAATATTTTTGGCCGAGCCTACAGGCTCGGAGAACCCACAGTAAACTCGGCCTTGTGCCACGTACATTCCTCGTGAGGAGGTAAATATTAAGAGTGAGAGCGAGACGACAAAAGCACGCCCGGCTTTCCAATGAGTGGCACTCACTACTAGATTGAGCTGTGTGTATAACTGTATCGTATTTCATATTGTACTTGTTGTGTACAATAAACCTTCCTCCTATTATCCACCTGGTTTTAAGTATTTATTCCCTTAGCAAGGAATAAAAAAAAGACAAAGATACGAACAGTTTATTTACAATTTCGTTTCTGATGTACAACATCTTAGAAAATTGGAAAAATTAACTAAAAAATGAAACACAGACTTAACGCACATTGCTTGGATGAATTCATGCTATCTGAATATATATATATATATATATATATATATATATATATATATATATATATATATATAAATCAAATATATTTTCTATATGATAAACGTGAATTTATAACACCTTCTGCAGAGCATTACATTACGAGTGTTTTCCAACCTCAAAGGGTTCTTTATGCATCGGGGCTTATAACAAAGTGAACTCCCGCGAACAAATATCAGTGAAAGTGATTCCAAGCAATCGGTTTTATGGATAGAACATCAATTCTGTCCGAGTCTACATAGAATTTTTTTCTTAATGGTGTGTGCACAATTATTGACATTTTTTATAACTTGGAAAAGGCTGATGAGATATCTCAGAAGAAATGTCTTTATCACTCAGTGTGAAATAAAGCGAAATTCTTATCTTAGCTGTTAAAAGCGTTCCTATAATCCATTTTAGAAAGTAAATCCATTCTACAAGCAAATTAAGCAACTATTTTCTTTCAGAATATCATATCAAGAAACTTTTCACTTAATCTATCTTGCTTGGTTGTTATCTTATATAATAAATGCGAAACACTATTTTTTCAATTAAAGGAACACAACTCTGTAACTTTCACTTTATCTCACATTCTTTATCTATCTTATATAATAAATGCGAAAATGTCTCTGTGTGTCACACATTTTCAATTAAAAGGACACAACTCTCTGAAAAATTCTTACACCTGGAGCCATGTCCAAAACTCAGCCTGAAAACGATCATGAGAGTTAGAATCACAGGCGACCTTGAAGCAAGAAGTTTTCTGTTGCAGCTTAGCAGTGGAACCATCAAAATGGGCCTAAATGGAGATATTTCACTCCCAAATGATTGTGGGGTTTCAATCTCAAGTATCGAAAACCTGATCAACCATTTTTATCCTAACATTAAACACCATTTCATGGATTCAAATTGCCCTTGTGAGATCATCATATTAGCTCCCAAGAATCAAACTGTGGATAGCATCAACTGAAAATTCTCCAAGAAATTCCAAAAGAAAGCACGAAGTACTTTTCCATTGATAATGTGGTTGAACAAGAGCAAGCAATGAATTATCCAATAGATTTCCTAAACTTATTGAATCCTCCTGGAATGCCAGTACACAAGCTTGGGCTAAAAGAAAATGTGTCAGTTATGCTATTGAGAAATCTGGATCTTCCAAAAGCTTTGTAATGGGACAAGGTTAATTGTCAAGAAAATACGTCCTAATCTCTTGGAAGCAGAGATCTTTACTTGTCCAGGAAAGGAAGAAAGAGTTTTAGTTCCAAGAATTCCCTTAATTCCTCTAGATGTTCCTTTTGAGTCCAAGAAACTTCAGACTTGATGAAGTGTTATTCTTGGATCAAACGCCCAATCAAGAGACATCCGGAGGAGCTAGCTTAAGTGCCACCCGATAGGGCGGCTTTAAAGCTAGTTTTTCATTCAAATGTGGCATTTAGTTGGTTTATTTATTACGGAGTTAGATTTATCGTATGTCACCGTGATGTTATCAAGTACCTGCAGAAAAATAGGGTTTAGCCCCCCGCCCCAAGAATATTCAGGCTGACATGGTTGCTACATTAGAGGATGAATCCCAGCTTTTATCAAAAGTGCAAAAGTTAGCAGCTGAATAAAAGGAGGGGAAGGGAGAATTTTGAAAATGACCCAAGGTCTGGACGTCCTGTAACTGCCACCACCGAGGTAAAACATTGATCGTGTTCACCACATGGTGATGTGTTATACCGGAACGTACCTATTTCTATTGTAAATAGACTCTCCCACAGATAAGTAGTAGTGGTAGCAGTCGCCAGTGAAGCTGAGTGGAGTTGAGTGAGTCAGTCGATGTCGGACATTGAAGTATCAACCATCACAACTAGATTAGCTGCGTCATTAACTATTATTTTCGAGTTGCTAACGTTTTGTACGTCGAACCTAATTTAAGACCGACTTAGTGAAATACAAGCCTCCACTGTGAAAACTACTTTACAACATGATGAATGACAGGAGATCGACTATAAATCAAAAATCCAATGCTATTAAAATATCTCGTGAGAGATTTGAAAGTATTTTGCACAATGAAGGTTTCTGCTCAGTGGATGCCACATTTTATGACACCTGATCAAAAGCGAAAAGGCTGATAACATCACGGGAAAATCTGACTTTCTTTGAGGCTGGTTTCGTAACCCAGAATGAGTGTTGCGTTCATCACTTTGAACCAGAGACAATGCATGTGGTAGAAACACTTCCCCACCCCCTGCTCCAAAGAAAACAAAGATTGTTTCATCTGCAAGAAATGTGATGAGTTCAGTTTTGCGGATACAAAAGACATTTTATTTACTGAATATCTTCAATAAAGCCACACCATCAATAAATATGCCAACTTACTGAGGCAGTTATGAAAGGTATCAGGCTCAAACGCCCGGAAAACTGACGAAAAGGATCTTGATTCTTCAGAGCACTACTCCAGCACGGAAGTCCTTGGTTTCGACGAATACTGTGACTATGACATTGAATTGGTTGATCACTTTCACTATTTTACTGATTAGACTATCATCTGTTCCCCAACATTTAAACAATTGGCTGTTAACTGGTATCCCAGAGACGTCATATCTGCTGTTGATAACTTTTTGAACCAACAGTATGAACAGTCTTCTTTGAACAATCAGATCTCAGTTTACCAAGAAAGAAATAATGGAATTATTAATAAGTTTCGAAATTAATGTATGCAATATTTCACAGTTCTAGCATCGCTCTTTCATATTTATCCGAGGAACTTTTCAGCCAACTGTCGGAAATTCATTTTTCATGGTAAGAAAGTGTATGACAGGAGCTACTCGAAGTGAGTAAACGTCAAAATGAATTTAATAAATAAAAAAATAAAAAAAATCAAGCCACACACATATATATTGATATAATGGAATATGCGTACACCTGTGTTCTCCCTCACTGGAATATGATAAATACCGACCAACGTGTAGGAGAGTCAGAGCCTTAGTCTGAGAGTTAAGTCTATAACGACGCCGATTGGACTACACCATTCATCTACACATCTTACCTGCGACTACGACGTGTACCAGTCGATTACTGCTACCATATTCTACTTGGTTATAGCGGCCAAAACCACTTAGCTACTTCGTTTAAATATATCCCTTTCCGGGACATATCATATATATATATATATATATATATATATATATATATATATATATATATATATATATATATATATATATATATATAGTGCAATGGAAAAAATTTTATTTTAATTTCGTGATGTGCCTTGTTTTTGTTTTTTGATTTTGTCAACTGCAGGGTATAGTCGGGTCAGTCGGGTACTGTCTGTGAGAAAAAGAGCACCAAGACGTAATTCACTCCACCAGAAATTTGAAAACGACATACTGTACTGCTTGGCATTCGCACCGGAAGCTCCAATACAAACATTTCAGAGTGATTGGGTGTCAATCTGGAGAGAGTGCAGAGGATTTGGAAATTGATTATTATGTGTGGGACGCAGTTGAGCGAGAGACCAACAAACTTCCTTGAAACAACAAAGATAAACGGAAAACAAGAATTAGGCAGTATTCACCCATATAAACCATATATTCGTCTAGAGGCAGTGTTTGAAATCAATGGCGATTTTAGCGAATAAATTTACTCTTTAGTATTTCAAAGCATTTTTGTCTCATTTTGAAAAAATATATATACTTAAATGAGATATCTGTGTTATTTTCATTTTTGAGTAATTTTGACGAAAATTTATCTATCGTACACTTCGTGTGTCTGTATGTGTGTGTGTATGTATGTGCATATATATACATTTCTCCCTCCCTCCCTTCCTCCCTCTCTCTTTCTCTCTCTCTCTGTCTCTCTCTCTCTCTCTCTCTCTCTATATATATATATATATATATATATATACATATATATGTCTGTGTGTGTGCTATAACACCAGCCCTTGAACATTACTTTGGCATGAAACTTCGACTTGTGCAATTAATATAAGATATTATGTATATTGCTTAATATATACATACATACATACATACATATATATATATATATATATATATATATATATATATTAAATACCTGTTAATTTATATATATTAATGGGATTATATATATATATATATATATATATATTAATGGGATTATATATATAAATATATTATATATTAATGGGATTATATATATATACTAATGGGATTATATATGTATATATTAATAGAATTATATATATATATATGTGTGTGTATATATATATATATATAAAAGAAAATTCGGATTGCCAACACACAAACAGAATGTCTCATATCGAGAATATTCCACATTGAACATGAAGAAAAATTAATTATTTTTAATAATATGTAAAAATCTCCACTTTCACCTGAAGACGGTTGCGAGACCAGACCAGAAACACGTGTCGTGAAATTATGTAAAACAAAGTATAATATTTTTTCTCAATAAATCCACATTACAACCAAAAAACGTTTGCGACACCCCTCTTCTTTTAATATACATACTTTTCTCTCGTTGGAACCACTACAACATATTTCTTTTTTATATATATATATATATATATATATATATATATATATATATATATATATATATATATATATATCAGGTCATCACATAAGTTCTGTCCGAATTTTGAATAAAGATAACAAGTGACCAAATGTTGCATTTAATTACAGATTCAATCAACAATGTATTTTCCCTGATTATCTATGATTTAACCTCTTCCTGTGTTACAAAAGTTGTTTCTTCTAAATGATTCTGTAAGCTACGAAACAAATGGTAGTCTGAAGGAGCAAGATCGGGAGAATAAGGTGGATGAGGATTTTTCTCCCAACCAAGTTTTGTGACGTGATTCTTGCTGTGTGGGGTCGCGCATTGTCCTGATTAAACATCACCTCTTTTCGATTCACTAGAGCAGGTCTTTTTTTCCTCAAAGCTTGGTTCAAACGCTCTAATTGCTGACAGTATATTTGAGCATTAATTGTTGCATTAGGTGGTAAGAATTCAAAGTGGATTATTCCTTGGCGATCCCACCAGATTGAAAGAAGAACCTTTCGCCCATGAAGTTCCCTTCTCGGCTGTGGCTGGGGTCCTTCCCCTATACCAAGCCCCTGTCTACAACGGTTAACATTTCGATAAAAGATCCATTTTTCGTCGCCAGTCACAAGTCTATCCAAAAAAGGTGAAACAAGTTGGCGAGAATGGAGAGAAGAGCAGATGTCAACTCGGGATTTGAGGTTGTTTTCAGACAATTCATGAGGCACCGATTTTTCAAGTTTAGGAACTTTTCCAAGTTGTTGAAGATGACGATGAACAGTTGTATGGTATGAACTGAGAACCACTGCCAATTCTTCAACTGATAAAGCAGGATTTTCTTCAAGGGCTGCTTCAAGAAGCTTTTCATCAAACTCAACTGGACGTCCGGTTCGATCTTCATCTTCAAGGGTGAAATCTCCACCTCTGAATTTTGCAAACCATCTTCTGCAAGTTCTTTCATTCACACATTTTTCTCCATAAACTGAGTGAATGTTTCTAGCCGCTTCGGCTGCTGAGTTTCCTTACTTGAACTCATAAAGCACGATGTGCCACAAATGATTCTTGGGTACTTCCATGTTAGCAGGGTTCTAATCAAACAAAATTTAATTTTAGTGTTCTCTGAAATAAAATTTGATCAGTTTAAATGCATCTAAACATAAAAATAATGTACCAGCTCCATTAGACATTATAAAATACTCTTTAAATTTCGTTCATTTTAACAAAGTTAAATTTCGGACAGAACTTATGGGATGACCTGATATATTAATGTGATTACCCATACGGATTACCAAGTTCTTCATAACTTAAATTTATATATATATATATATATACACAGTGTAACCCAGATATAAGAGAGTTGTCGGGACTGGAGAAGAAGTCTCTTATATCCTGGTTTCTCTTATATCCGGGTTTGGTCTATTTTATATACATTAACACAGGCTCTAATTTGGGACCAGAGAAAATCTCTCTTATATCCGGGTTTCTCTTATATCCGGGTTACACTGTATATATATATATATATATATATATATATATATATATATATGTGTGTGTGTGTGTGTGTGTGTGTGTGTGTGCCCAGGCCAATTCTCAAGATTCTCAATTCAAATTCATATCATCTTCTGTTTTCTTAAATCCCATTCATCTTTTATCCTTTTCTAAATCCCATCAAAATGCAGTGTTTTCTCTCATTTTCACTCTTTGTCACTCCCTGCGTACCAGTGGCATTCCCGCCTTGCTTGGGGTGAAATGATTAACAAAAAAAAAGAGACGATAATTAATTAGAAAGCCTCTCACGTAACACAACCGCCTGTAAAAATCAATTAAACTCGGGAAATATGAGTGACAGTAATTCATTCCCAATCGTGTAGCATCCATTCATATTTTTCATAGAATTATATTAAAGCAACATGGATACACCGTCAGTTAAATTATCGCCATTGTCTATCCAAGACAAACATATCAAATTAGTGTCCTGTGCATTGATTCCGTAAAATGAAAATTCTTTACTTAATACTGACACGTCGATACTGAGAGGTCATGGAATACCATTCGACCAGCAGGACGTGAGAGATGAATGAGAGACAACCCCGGACATCACGAGAAAGAATGGTCACTTTTTCTTTGAGTAAAGAAAAGGAATATGGAGAGGAATAATAATGTTACAACACGACAAGAAGTGAAAAAAAGAACGAATAACTCAATACTGTCAATGAAAGAAGCGTTAACTATATATATATATATATATATATATATATATATATATATCTGTGTGCGTGTGTTTGTGTGTGTATACACACACACAGACATATATATATATATATATATATATATATATATCCAAATGAGTGAAAAAAGATGAAATAAAATTCCGCTGTTCGTAGCATTTACTTATAAAAAGTGCTCAATATAAAGTCTAGTAATATAGTATTATTTTTTATTATAAGATATTAGGACAAAATATATTGAAATCGCTACATTGTGCCTCTTCAGTCGATGTTAAGTGACTGGTGATTAAATAATTTTGAAGAAACATACCATCACTTACCATCGCCTGAAGAGGCACAACGTAGTATCGAAACACCAAAGGTATTGTGTAGTGATTTCAACATGTTTTTTTCTAATATCTTATAACAATAATAATAATAATAATAATAATAATATATATATATATATATATATATATATATATATATATATATATATATATATGAGAGTATGATATATATATATATTATATATCAAAAACAGTATTGGGGAAAACTGTATGACAAAGTGGAAAAAGTGTGGAGCGTTTCGTCCTTGTGGACTTCATTGGACTAAATTTGTCATGTTGGTACGACATCACATGCGCACGAACGAAGAATTAAATTAAATTCCCAGCATCCTTGTTCGTGCGCATGTGTAGTCGCACCAACATATCAAATTTACTCCGATGTAGTCTTAAGATATATATATATATATATACAGACAAAGAAAGCGAGTGAGTGGACTAATGTACACCTTTATGAAAATTAATTGAAACAAAACCAATAATTCTGTTATTATTTACTTTTTATTCATATTTTTCCAATGAAACATGACACAGAGCACATGTTAGTACGTGTGTCCTTTTCACGAAGTCGTTTCTTGCATATTAACTACTGATTCTCGATTAGATTTAAATCATGAGAGTTTCCGGGCCAGTCTGTAATACTTTGATTTCCCCACTGGTAAGGCTTGCGAGTGTGTTCGTGCAGCGTTACAATTTTCGTACGCTACGGTGTAGTAATGTCCATCGCAGACAATGGCCAGAGGACAACTAATCGACAGTTGTGACAATATTGTCTGAGCCTTATGAAAATCTGGTGTAATCACGGATGAAGCAGTATTTTTCAAGGCAAAATATATTTCATCATACATCCCGAAATTAAATTCATATTACTGAACACCATTGCAAATGACCTCATCTAATAGAAAAATAGAAATCGATTACACCATGTCACTCCAATGTGTCCAAAACTGACCGTATGGTGAAAGACGGAAAATAAAGTAGTTGTTTTCAATTAAGTTGAACACAATGTGGTTGATAAATATTAATAAAATTAAACAGATAATTCATGCAATATTTTTGTTCAATAAGATTTCTCTTAAATAACGAATAAAAATCTGAATATTCGAGTCGGTAGACGAAATAAAATACCATTTAAATTAACCAAGTGTCTACTCAAATAAGGGTGTCTACTCCACTAAATATAACGTTTAACGTTCATATATATATATATATATATATATATATATATATATATATATATATATATATATATATATATATATATATGTATATAAATAAAAAAGAAAGAACAGTAAGATATAAAATCCAGTGTTCTTATAGATATTTTTATTTTTACAAAATAGTGCTCAATGTAAATTTACAGAGCATTAATATTATAAATTAATTGATTTAAAATATATATATATATATGTGTGTGTGTGTGTGTGTGTGTGTGTATGTATGTATAGATAGATAGATAGATAGATAGATAGATAGATAGATAGATAGATAGATAGATATTGAACCAACTGAGATAGATAGATAGATAGATAGATAGATAGATAGATAGATAGATAGATAGATAGACAGATAATGCGTGGAATGAGTTTTAAGAATATAAACACAATTAGATACGAATAAATAAAAGTAAATTAGTAAAATATGCTAATTTTCATTTGATTAAAGGACTTTTAAGAAACGCAAAGCCTCCATTTCAGCAAGACTGGCGCATCCTAGTCTTCTCCCTTTTATTTTTTTCTGTGCTGCTCTAAGCAAATGGAATAACTGCCTTAGTCCATAGCATTCATTATTTAATAAATTTTGCATAACGTGTATCACCATATTCTTAATGATAGCTGACGTAGTAATAATTTGATGAATGCTCATTTGCGCTGGTCACGATTCCATAGTTAACATGAAAAAACAAATATTAGCAGCAAAATCCTAAAAATCAGTTTTTAATTATAAATTTTTTTGGCAAGCCACAAAAAGATTTTCCGTGAAATTGGCTGGTGGCAAATAGTTTCAGTAAGTAAAAAACGAAAAGCTAATCATATGTTTTCTGTGGTGACTTTCGAAGCGGAGCTTAGACGTGGCACAAGGCTGAGTGTATGGGGAATACAATAACGATAGAATTTACTATTGAGTCGTAATTGTTCTAGCAAAACAAGCTTGTTAAACATTAAACCATGTCGAAGTGGTCCATGTGGAATAGAGAAATAATCATGGCTTTGACCAAAAAGGCAAATACAGACGCAGGAACATTGATTTCTCTCTCTCTCTCTCTCTCTCTCTCTCTCTCTCTCTCTCCCACTATATATATATATATATATATATATATATATACTCGGCCAGATGCCGCTAATTCCCATATATATATATATAACTTTTTTTTTTAACTTACGGAAACGGGGTAAGAAATTGTTTTTAAATTTCCTTAAAAAATCATTTAATCGCCAGTTACTTACCATCATCTGAAGAAGTTCCATCAAAGCATTGAAACATGAAAGCTTTTGTGAAACGATTTAAAAATGATTGTATTATAATCTCTTACAATAAAAATATAATATATATATATATATATGTGTGTGTGTGTGTGTGTGGGTGTGTGTGTGTGTGTTTGTGTGAAAATATATAGAAAATAGGAAAGAACTCGTTAGGTAATTAATCCAAAGTTCTTTAGTATTTTTGTTAATATTTTTAAAAAAACAGTGCTCGATACATATGTAGAGCCTAAATATAATTATTTCTTTCTTTCTTTTATTATTTTAAAGAAATAATTATATATATATATATATATATATATTTTTTTAAAGAAATAATTATATATATATATATTTTTAAAGAAATAATTATATATCTATATATATATATATATATATATATATATATATATATATATATATTTTTTCTCTTCCTGAGCATTAGTAACATTTCTGTTACTAATTCTTCTACACGCTGTAATGGAGTGATACCGATTAAAAATAAAAATTATTAATGTTTATGTTTCTAATTCCTCCACGCCCCCTGTAACCCCTTGGTTTTCAGTGGTTTTACTGCCTTGCATGGCTTGGTACCGATTAATATATATATATATATATATATATATATATATATATATATATTTCTTTGAAAACGAATGACAAGGTATTGATTTTTTTTTTATATATAATTTCTCATGTGTTCGTGCAATGTTTCCTTTTTTGAGGACATAAATTATATAAAATTTGTCCGAATATTTTCCAAACTGCTAACCTCATAGTTCAAAATGGTAATTCCTCTGCAAGATCCGATTTACAGAGAACCAATACTATTTACGAATTTCCATGTCCCTTAAGGAACTGTGTTCCTGACCAATCCAAATTTGTAAATAATTATATTGAATTTACGACAACATGTTTAACAAGATGGCTGACGTTACATCTTTCTGACCATAACTCAATTAGGTCTTATTAAAATACACATGGAGACCTACTAAACTGTATCCGTAATATAGTAAGTTGATAATACAAATATAATAGCATCATCCACATGTACAAAAGGCTAAAAATAATGGAAGCATTATTAATAAAAAAAAAAACAAAAATCAAAAAGCAAACACTCAATAATATCAACTATGAATACAGCCACAATATTTTGACAATGTTTGGAAAATAAAACGTTCCTGTAACTCTAGATATATATAGCTAATATATTCAGTCGTATGGATATGGTATAGAGAAAAATTCTCCTTTGTGTCTTTTTTGGGAAGACACTCATACGAACTCAGACATAATAATAATGCATACACCTGTATATATGTATGTCTGCGTGCATATGAGTTTCATCCCAAAACGGACACAGATGAACATTTTTCCCCCGCTCCAAACACCGCCAAACATAATCAAAAGCAAACACGCATAAATAGATTCAAATTTAAACAATAAATCAGTTTGATGATCAATCGTGAAACCCAGGGCTACCAATTCATATCAACACTATTGTATATATATATATATATATATATATATATATATATATATATATATATATATATATAGAGAGAGAGAGAGAGAGAGAGTGAGAGATAGATAGATAGATAGATAGATATAGATAATATTAGTGGTAAATATACACATACATATGCAAAATATATAAATATATATACATACATACATACACATACATATATATTTGTATATAAAAAAATTATTCCAAGAGGATAGAATCCAGGTAGAACTCAATGTCCAGGACAGAGTAAGGATATAATAAAAAGGCTTAAACACTAATATCCCATGGTCATAATTTATTCCATTGGAATCGTATATGTGTGTGTGTGTGTGTTTCTTATTACTATTAATTTATTGAATGCACGTGTTTGAATAAGCATCTCTGCTTTTAGAATCAAAATAATTGAATCTACCAAACTATCTTTTGCGAGGGTCTTTAACTCATGAACTGCCAAATTTGTTTAATGCTCATTTTTGGCCCAGACAGGGGGTCTTTGGAGTTTATTTATTCCTTATGTTTAATTTCAGTAGTTACCATTGTCATTTTTACAGAAACAAGAACATCAAATATATATGTGTATAAAACATCAAAAAATAATATTGATTAGAAATAATAAAAAAATACTTTTCAAAATAGTCATTATTTTTCTACTCGTGAAATGTAAAATTACGACAGAAAGTGTTTTCTTACGGCTACTAATAAAAACTTTAAAGGCTAAGTGTTGTAAAATATACCTCTGCAAATGCAATGTATGTAAGCATTTCAATGTAAATATAAGGAATAACATGTAGTGTGCTTAATTTTAACAGAGCCCCAAATGGGGGCTCATGGTAGGTAATGGGTTAATAAAGAAAATATTCCAGCGACAGGGATCGAACGTGCAACGCCATTACATAGGAAAAAGATCCCGTATAGCTCGGTGCACTTTTGGACTGTGCAACCATTAAGGGCCTCACGGCAAAGTAAACCTTAATTAATCTCATAAAAAGAACATCATCTCCTGTTTAGAACTTTCGTGACCCATATCTGCCAAATTTTTATTTGGATCCGAAGCATAAAACAAATTTCTAAACTTCTAAAATTCTAGGATGATGAGTTATCCCTATGTACGTTATTCATATTTAGACTATTGTCCTCATCATTTTTGTTATTGTTATCACAACGTTTCAGTTTTTGTGCCGTTCTGTCTTCTTCAGGTATATATTGATTCGGGTAACGTACAGTGAATTCTAGATATGGGCAGTGGAACGAGAACTGTCGTAGACTAAATAAAGAGTTCAATTCAGAATTCTCTGTAGGTTACCCAGAGGAAGACCGGAGACCGAATTGTTTCGATATTCAGAATTCTCTGTAGTTTACCCAGAGCGATAGAAACCTGAAAAAGGCTGGCGTGTATAATGGCCGAAACGTTGTAATAACAAGATGAGGACAATAGTCCGAATATAAATAGTAAAATAAGCTTATAAGTATTTAATTTATTTTTAATTCAGATATTATTAATCCTTACTATAAACTATTTTAATTCAGATATTATCAATCATTACTATAAACTCTTTTTATTTTAATTCAGATATTATTAATCATTACTATAAACTATTCTTATTTTAATTCAGATATTATTAATCATTACTATAAACTCTTTTTATTTTAATTCAGATATTATTAATCATTACTATAAACTCTTTTTATTTTAATTCAGATATTATTAATCATTACTATAAACTCTTTTTATTTTAATTCAGATATTATTAATCATTACTATAAACTATTACTATTAGAGTGAATACACCTGTTTGAATAGACTTATATTTTATATAACGAGTGGCACGTCAAAAAGGAAAACTGTATACTCTAAAATGTAAAAAATAAGCGTAAAATGTAATAATATAAAGTAATAATATACGTGGGTAAGTAAAAACTGTCCGTATTTTTGCTACAGCATACCTTTAGACAAAAGGGAGCATACATTTTTACATTTCCTCGTAAATTGCTAATTGCCTTAGATAAAGCAGATGTCGAATTGGAATTAATAAACACAGCGACGCATGCGCAAGTCTACTTTCACCTTTTGGTTCATCAGGCAGCGAGTGTAAAGATGACTAAGATG
Organism: Acanthosepion pharaonis; assembly: GCA_903632075.3. NCBI lineage: Eukaryota > Metazoa > Mollusca > Cephalopoda > Sepiida > Sepiidae > Acanthosepion > Acanthosepion pharaonis. Next base: position 4,092,928 of record CAHIKZ030001335.1, on the reverse strand, counting down.
TCGTACGGGGGAGGTTTCCACTTGCTCACTTGCTGTGTTTATTAAATATAATTCACTCTTTCAGTACCACAAAAAAAAAAGAACAAGCTATTAACTTTTCATCATCACCGAAGTGATCCTCAATGCTCAGCAGTCCCGATGAATGGTTACACTCTCAAGAGGCTCGTTGCTTTAAGCGTATACTGAGACACAAGTTCACCCTTGAACACAGGTAAAACTCAAATATGTTTTGATGCTGGTAAAATGATTGGTTTCTTATATAACGAATGCGTTATGCCAATAGCTTCGTCCACCGCTGGGAAAGTAAGCTCCCTGTGCAGCGCCAGGAATTTTTTCTTGTCGGAGTCGATCCTTCAAATTTACAAATTAACCATTCGCCCTTGCATGGAGTATGGCTGCTTAATATGGTCTGGAGTCCCTTCTAATTGTTTCAAGTTCCTTGATAAAGTCCAAAGACGTATATGCAATGTAATTGGCCCTGATCTGGCGTCTCGTCTGCAGCCGCTCTCTCACAGACCTGCCGTTGCCTCTCTCTGTCTTTTTTACAAAAACTTTCACGGTAACTGCTCCACTTCAGATGCTTCCGATGGTTCGCAGACGTCATGAATTTAAGCGTTCTACTAGGCTGGCATCCCGCTCTCACCCTTTCACTGTCGAAACTGTTAAATGTAGCCGTCTCTTCTACTCCAATAGCTTCATGTCTCGCACATCTCGCCTGTGGAACTCCCTTCCCATTTCTTGTTTTCCTGATAGCTATAATCTCCAGCTATTCAAATGTAACGTCAATCGACGTCTCCAGATGCCCCGATTTATAACCTAAACTTCTCTCCATCCTTTCCTCTATCACTCCTCTTTGCTCTCGCTCCAACTTTGTGTAACCCCTTGTGTTCTAGTGGCTTCCCGCTTTGCTTGGGTGGAATGTTTAAAAGAAAATACCGCTCAAAGAAGTAAAATCGTTACATGAGAGAAACCAGAACAAAAATGAAAGTTTTGTGTCCCGTCATCTCTCGTCCATACTTGATTGAATTCATATGCATTTCCGCGGGGTTGGGGCTGGTGGATTCTTTTCCATTTAGGATCTCCCTTCCCAAAGATGATGATCTTGGTAAAGTTCAAAAAAGTGAATTATTTTCCACGCTACAATCTACACCCACAGACATAACATTGCAAGCCTCCTGCTACTCTACCTCTATTTCTATGGAAAAATATGCTGACAAACTACATTCCCTAGTTTCAGCAGTTCAGATCGTTACAGCTAAAACCCATCAGGTTAAGCAAACAGGGCTAAACCATCTTCATTCTCATCGTATTCCATTCTTAGGAAGGATGCTCAGTTTGAACAGTTTCTTCAAAAGACCCGCTGTTTGTGGAATAAATTCCCCAGGGGAAGCTTCCTCGACTACCACAATCTTAAAGTCTTCAAATCTCGGGTCAACCGTTGTCTAGACAATATATCCTTATAATCTGTATTCCATACTCCTCTTCCACAGACTCAATCAGTAACCCTCTACCTTGAGTGGCTCTTGTGTCTTCTATTGAGGGAACAATATCCTAATATATATATATATATATATATATATAAGGATATTCTTATATATATATATATATATATATATATATATATATATATGTTAAAACAAATATATATGTTAAACAATAAAAAATGTTACACTGAAAGAAAATATCGAAAACATATATTAAGACAGACGAAACTTTCTTTGGGATTCTTGACCAAAAAGTGAATATCAAGGCGCTTCCGTCGGAGGGAGTGGGAAGGGCTCTGTCGGAGAACAACGAAATATCGCACTAGTATTAACCTGGAGTAGCGATCGTTTTTTTTTGTCCATACAAAAAAAAAATATATATATATATATATATATATATATATATATATATATATATGTGTGTGTGTGTGTGTGTGTGTGTGTGTGTGTGTGTGTGTGTGCTTGTGTGTGTGTGTGTGTGTGCTTGTATGTGTATGTGCGCGCGAGTAGATATGCGTTCAGAACACCCTGTGACCGCACATACGTATTCACAAGGCTCTTCGCTATAATGAATCAGTCCGTATAGACATCCATAGATGTGTGAAGTCAGACGTGAACAATCCATAATTTTATTCAATGCAATCAAGAAAAGTGACCAATGTGTTTAAATATCGACTAGTCTATTCTAACGAATTTTCTCCGTTTTCTCCATGTGAATATGACTACGCAAAATCGGCGCCGAATATGAAAAAAGTATTTTCGTTTTTATTTTGTGTTATAAGACTTTTACTCCAAAGTTTATTTCATGGACTGATGTAATGAATATGCATACACCTGGGTTCCCCCTCACAGTAATATAATTGGCTGGTGTCAGTCATAAATACAGACTGATGTGGAGGTACAGGACGACGCTTATTGTCTTCGCCTATTGCCTACGTCTATTGTCTTCGCCTATTGCCTACGCCTATTGCCTACCACTACGACGAGGACCAGTCCATTACGGTTACCTGCTAGATTGTCCTACTCGGTTGCAGTAGTCCAAAACCAATTTGCTACTTCCAACAAATATATCCCTTTCCGGAACATATCATGTACAAAATTATTAATATCATTAGCATATCTTATGATGCATCAGCATTATTGCCATTTATTTACAAAACTTTTTTCTCAAAAGCTTATTTCGTATACACATCTTCAGATGTGTATACGAAATTAGCAGTAGTACTAGTATTAGTAGTAGTAGCAGTCCAGAGATGTCAGTTCTCTGGTGGATGCGGAACATCTTTCGATTTCGGGTGTGTGTTTCCTAATTGTTTTACTGTTTGAATGAGTGTGTGCTTGAGTAAGTGGTTTTGGACGAATGAGTGTTGTATATTGAAGTTCCGCATTGATTTCGTCCAGTTAACTTATGTTTCTGACACATTTAGGGATTGTGTTTTGGTGGGGGGCTACCAACACTATTTTGTTTAGTATCTTGTAAATAGTTTATATATATATATATATATATATATATATATATATATATATATATATATATATATATATATATATATATATATATATATATTAAATACACATTGGGGTTTTGATTTTAAATTACTGTTGTTTTCCCCTCCCTAACAGACAAGAATTGTACATATGGTGACTAGTTAGGAATCCATAGAGACATTAAGCTATTATGGTGGTTGTAGTAAGAATGGTAAGTAAAAATGTGTTGTTTTGGTGTTAGGAATATTATAGTATGTTTGGGTCAGTGATTGGGGCTAGCTAAGTTTAATGTTAAGACAGATAACCATCCTTTCCTCCATTCCTCATTTTGGCCTTGTGCCACATTTTGTATACATTATAAAAATAAATAGTGTAGTAGTAATAGTATTTTATGACATTTTTTTGACCTGCATTTGTCTTATAATCACACGCTGGGTCATAACCTTTAACCTAGGAAAAACGAGGAATGTTCTTTCTTTCCATTTAATTAAAAAATGTAGTTATTGCAAATGTGAATGAAAAAGAATTTAAGGAAAGTCAGGCACACATGAATGGCATTTAAAAACACGAGAAATAATAACATCGTATCCAGGTCGATGTTGTCGTCTTATGACCTATGCTAATTACGACTGTTCAACTTTACGACAGCAAATTGTTGTGTTTATTAGACAGTGGCTAATAAAATGTTTTGCATTTTTATGTATTTTAGTATATTCTGCAACTAAATTATTTTCTTGCGTTGTGTAGGAAACCTACCACCCCTCTTGAAGATGAACTTGTCTACAAACAAAGACGTTAAATAGTGGCATGTCAAAAGACAGACAGAGTCGGAGAAGTTCTGGCTGAGTTAGTTATAGACTACTCAGGCGATTTCTGTACCTACTTACCAACCGAATAAACCCCTTTTTATTGTTACGTGTTATTTGGCGTTTGTCTTATTAACCCCAAATCAACATCATAACATCTTGTTTTTTATTAATTATTTTTGAACCCGTATTTTGGAATTTTGTTGTTTCTTTTTGTTTTGTTTTTTTGTTTTTTTTGTCTGTTTAGCAAATATTAATCCAACTGTAGGCAGTGATCGACTTAAATCCGAAGAACGTAATAACAAGACACAAAACAACAAGTAGAGATGATACAAATGGTATCAAGCGTAAAGAAAGCATAAAAATTATTTAAAAAATACAATAATGTCTAGAGAAAGATAAAAAGTTTACAAAATTAATTACAAGCCAACTTATGACAAGTTCGATTTACGGCCTGTCGGTCGTAAACAATATTGGTCGTAAGCCAACAACGACTTGTATATGAAATATATGTTGCGTGTGTGTTTTGACGAAATCATGCAATAAACTATGCATAAAAAACATTTCTTACTTTCACTTTGCCACACAGGTAACGTTGTTCGCCTCTCGCATTCTTTTGATATTTCCATGGCAAATGTTCAGAAGATGAACCTTCTTTAGTTCCACTAGTTAACATTTTTACAGTTAGGAGCCACAAAGTCATGTACACAAGGTCGAATCCTCCTCTTTCCATAGTCGTATTTCATTGTTAAGAAAAAGTTCTACTGAAACAGATTTTGCCACCAGACCTCTAACTTTCAGGAAAGGACTCCCAAGAGGATACTTCCTAGCTCACTACAATCTTAACCTGTTCATGTCTAGGATCAACCGTCATCTTCCGCACGTATTCCTATAAATTGTGCCACTAACTCTATAGCCCTCTGACACGAGTGACTCCCAAGAGGATGCTTCCCATATCACTACAAGCTTAACGTGTTCAAGACTAGGATCAACCATTATCTTCCCCACATATTCCTATAAATTGTGCCACTAACTCTGTAACCCTCTAGCTCGAGTGACTCCCAAGAGGATGCTTCACAGATCACTACAATCTTAACCTGTTCATGTCTAGGCTCAACCGTTACCATCCATACATATTTCAATAAATTGTGCTACTAAATCTAACACTCTACCTCGAGTGACTCCCAAGAGGATGCTTCCCAGATGACTACAATCTTAACCTGTTCATGTCTAGGATCAACCTTTACCTTCCACACATATTTCTATAAATTGTGCCACTAACTCTGTAACCCACTCCCACGAATGACTCCCAAGAAGATGCTTCCCAGATCACTAAAATCTTAACCTCTTCAATCTAAGAGTCAGCATTTCTCTATCCTATATATCGTCGTAATTTACACTTCTTACATATTTGCAACAAACCCATTCAGTAACCCTCTTACTCGAATGGTTCTAGTTTCTTTCATTGGGTGGAAAATAGTATAAAAACAAATAAATAGTATTGACTGCTTTTAAATCTATGAATATGACTTTGGGAGTTAAGGAGATTCCTTCCATAGCAACTGATCTCACGCACTTGGCTATTGACAGAACGAATGAGTTTGCTTTTCATAAAGCCACCTTCCGTTTCGCACGAGCAAATAATCCACAATAATTTCTCTTTGCTTAAGCGGTTCTCGGGCAAAAGAGTAAGAGCATGGATGGGTACCCAAGTGGTGGAAACCTTCGATGGAAGTTACTTGACCCTTGACCAATTGATCCTTCGTTTAGGTGGATTCTTCTCGCCTCATGAACTGTTCCTTCCTCTGCTAACTCTCTTAACTCCCATGAGACGTAGTTGTTTTTATATCAACATCTTGCCTGGACAAGCCATCGCTTCGCCGATTCTTATCATCTTGCACTGAAATGATGCAGCTTTTTGCAAGTTTCCCAATGTATTAATTCGCTTTACGCATTGATGGCGATTCGCTTTCAGACTTCTTAGACTCACTGCTGACGCAAAAATCTGCAATTTTTCTTTCACACTTCATTGCTATAGTCAATAAGAAAACAAAAAACAAGAACTTATAAGACTTGGGATTGAATTGATATATATATATATATATATATATATATATATATATATATATATATATATATATATATATATATATATATATATATAAATGAAAATTATTGGCAGATAATTCACAAAGTTTGACCACATGATTAAACATCAGAATTTTGAAAAAAAACTCGTGGTCGGGCAGAGGACTTTTAGCATCCTCTCAGGTGTATAAATATATATATATATATATATATATATATATATATATATATATATATATATATATATATATATATATATATATATATATATAATGTGAGTAAAGTAATCAACTGTGCGTGGTGACTTCTGTGAGTTTAATGCCTAGTACACATTCAGACCAATTCTGACCGATTTTACATTCTAATCATATATATATATATATATATATATATATATATATATATATATATATATATATGGGTAGAGCGAGAAAAGAAACAAGTATGTATTTATCATCGTTATATTTCTGAGTCATAACAAGAAACTTTTAACAATCCTATCTTGAGTATTGATCTCTCTCGAACAGTTTATATATATATATATATATATATATATATATATATATATATATATATATATATGTATGTATGTGTGTGTGATCGAAATCACCCCAAGCAAGGCAGTAATGTCGCTAAATCACAGAGTGTGGAAGAATTAGGAACAGCAGAAACATTAATGATGAGCAGAAGGGGAAGAGAGTAATTAGGTGGAAAGTAGATAGCGATTGGCATTGCATTTAAAGTCCTTCAGATTATAAGTTAGTTGGAAAGAATGCTGCCAAAGGGTGTTCCACAGTCGAGAAGTGCATTTCAATTGCTGTCAAACTCGTACTACGCTTAGATTTGGAAAGTCGATGCGTCAAAGATGAAGGATCATCAGAATAATTACATGTGTAAGTATATATGGAGAAGCCACAGGGAAGCTACATTATGGCTGTGGGAAAGGAAACTGAAGCCGAGATGCCAGGTCAGTTCTGAAAATGTAGCAGAACCTACTGTTATATTTTCGGACGAATGAGACGTACTGGACGAAATAGATCATGATTTATTACCGTATTTTCGTAATGTTTTAAGATTTTTCTTTATACACACACACACGCGCATATATATATATATATATATATATATATATATATATATAGTGTAACCCGGATATAAGAGACCGGGATATAAGAAACACCCGGATATAAGAGAGATTTTCTCTGGTCCCAAATTAGAGCTTGTGTTAATGTATATAAAATAGACCAAACCCGGATATAAGAGAAACCCGGATATAAGAGACTTCTTCTCCAGTCCCGACAACTCTCTTATATCTGGGTTACACTGTATATATATATATATATATATATATATATATATATATATATATATTAAAAAAGAGGGGTGCCGCAAACGTTTTTGGTTGTAATGTGGATTTATTGAGAAAAAATATTATACTTTGTTTTACATAATTTCACGACACCAGACCAGGAACACGTGTCGTGAAATTATGTAAAACAAAGTATAATATTTTTTCTCAATAAATCCACATTACAACCAAAAACGTTTGCGGCACCCCTCTTCTTTTTAATATACATACTTTTCTCTCGTTGGAACCACTACAACATATTTCTTTTATATATATATATATATATATATATATATATATATCAAATTCTGCGTAACACGCTTGAGGTGCAATCGAGCTATCACAATGCCACTGCGCTGAAGACACATGTAAAAACTTCACGACAAAAGATTCAGCTCTGGTGGATAGGCGATGGACACCACCAAATGGATATAATTATTCATCCGAAGGAGTATAATCGGTTGTTGATATGTCCATCTGTTGGACAAAGTGCAAGCCGTACTACACATCATTTAATGCATAAAAATCGGCTGTTCATTTCACCACGAATTATCCACTACAGCAACGTTTTCAGTAATATATATATATATATATATATATATATATATATATGAAGAAATATAGTTTTAAACTATGCTATATTTATTTATCGGATAAAGTGCTCAATATCAGAGCTAGAGTGTATGTAAATATAAAAGTGGACATTGAAATTAACACTCACAGGCGACAGAATGTTTCATGCTAAACGCAACGCCAGTCCTGACGATTGCTTTTAGCGTGTATTTTATATATATATATATATATATATATATATATATATATATATATATATATATATATATTGTATAATTAGGCATCAATCTATCTTCTATACATGTTTCATTAAAATGACAGAAAAAGATACTGCGATTAAGATATTTATTTAATTTTTATTTAATTTTTATTTAATTTTTATTTAATTTTTATTTAATTTTTATTTAATTTTTATTTAATTTTTCTAGTGGTTTCGTTTCTGGCCAGAGAGTCTGTAGCATGTTTACAAATATTATGCAATTCTAAGCGCTTTCGACTTTATTTTTCGCCATCATTAAGGATCATTTTTTCAAGGGGGTGTATTGGTTGGGTGTATCTATCTATAGTTTTAGTGATGTTTTTATTTTCCGTGATCATAGTTAATATTATTGAATGTTGTTGTTTTTTTTCTTTTTTTTTTATAATTAACGGGTTCAAATTCCTCTTAAACCGAACTCATGAATAATTACATTGGTCACACTAATACATGCCACTCCAGACGACTTACATTACGCCTCCTATCCGACTACAGCTCCATTAGAACTCATTTCAACACATACCAAAACTATCAGATTCCATACGAAACATACTAGTAGGAAATACAAGCATAATAATCTCATCCACATGTAAAAAAGTTTAAATTTCCCTCCCCCTATCATTTACTTCTTATGACTATTGTTTTCTGTATCGTCCCAAATCATGACAATGAAGGAGAGTTGATTGATAGAATTCTAAAGGAAAATCATAAAAGGAATCTCTAATGTTCTTTTTAAAGCAATATATATATATATATATATATATATATATATATATAAGAAAAAGATAGTTTTAAGGCGTGTTACATTTATTGAACAAAGTGCTTAATATCAAAGATAGACCGTATGTAAATATAAATATAAAAGTGAACATTCGAGTCAACACTTAGAGTTAACAGGCTGTTTCATGGTAGACGCAATCGTAAGGCCGCCATATATATATATATATATATATGTGTGTGTGTGTGTGTGTGTGTGTGTGTGTGTGTGTTCGGATAATTATTCTCATCTTTATCATCATAATCACGACATTTCAGCTGTTGTACAATCCGGCCTTCGTCAGTTGATATACGTTGTAATTTCGAAGTGAAAGCCTATATATATATATATATATATATATATATATATATATATTCTTCTTAATATAAAGATTATATGTATTGTGAAGAATTATATTTATAATAACAAGAATTATATATCTGTTCCTGTAGAAATCAGCAGTAATAAAAATGTGTGCCTGACAATTTACCCTGCGCATGAAACTTTAACTAGTACCGCGCGGTCAGGAACAGATATAATTTTTTTTATATATATATATATATATATATATATATATATATATATATATATATATATATATATATATATATATGAAAGTCTCTGTACGGAAGCGATTGGGAGAGAAAACTAAATTCCGCTATAGTCTACAATTAGTATGCCATGTGTTGACTGAATGGGGCTTAAACTTTTTGCGTTGAAAATAGACACAAGTCGTATCTACACGATTTTGAATGGCGGGAATAAATAATCGTGGCACCAGCCTTCGTTCGGGAACTGGAGGTGGGCATTTGTTCAAAACGGAAAGGAAAAAAAAACTGACCTGGTAATTTCAATCAATACATAATATGAGCGAATCAGGTGAGTTATGTCTGTGAGCGTTCTAAATGGAAATGACGTACTGCACAGTTGTTGCCATGGAAATGTGGATCAGGTGAGTAGTTGTATAATATCATGGAAATGAAGATATCGGTCTACAAGTTGTTCTTTCATTTTTTTTTTGTTTGTTTAAATGAGAAAAATATTTCCGATTCGTTGCATGTCTGTATTTCCATATCATGTACATTCTGAGGATCATATTAAACGAAATCTGACCCTTACCAAAATAAATACGACCATCAAACAAGAAACGCTACTTATTAACAACACGCACACACACACACATATATGCTCATATATATATATGTATATATGTGTGTGTGTGTGTGTGCGTGTCTGTGTGTGTGTATATCGCCGTATATATATATATATATATATATATATATAAAGAAAAATCTTAAAACATAATAATAATAAATAATAACATAATGTGTGTGCATATATATATATATGTATGCGTATGCTCATATATATATATATATATATATATATATGTGTGTGTGTGTGTGTGTAGTTGCTGAAATGTTCTCGGCCCAAGCCAATTAACAAAATCGGTTCAAAGGACCAAGTATGCTAGATATATAAGTCGTCCATCATTAGCAATACAAAGGGTAATACAATTTGGCAGTTCACGGAAAACATTTGCCAACTGATTTACAGTAATCATTGAAATCACATTAGTTATACTTAAAACTGGGTACATTAAACTTTATAACATTTTTTACAGATTATTTTTATCGCAAATACAAAGAAAATTTAAATTTTTTTAAAGTGCACACGATTTTTATGGACACCCTACACACACACACACACACACACACACACACACACATATATATATATATATATACATTGTGTGTATTTAGGAAGCATTTTGTCATTGATGCATGTTTCATTAAATAATAAAGACAAGTGTTGTCTATGTCTTTTACGTAAATTCTTTTCATATCGTCTGATAAGCTTGATAACATTATCATTAAACGAAGAAAGAAATCACAATATTGATCCATATTTCTAATTCAATCTAAGCTTTCGGCTTACATAAGCCATTATCAAAGATGTCAATTACTCTACAACATATTAAGCAATATACGGACAACACAGTGATGATAGTCTGTTATTGTTTACATGGTTGATTTCCTAACAACGATTATGCACGTGTTTATTGTTGCTAGGAAATCATCCATGTAAACAATCACAGACTGTCATCATTGTGTTGTTCGTATATTGCTTAATATGTTGTACAATAATTTTGTATTCCATCTACCTATGAAAATAGGGTTTATATATATATATATATATATATATATATATATATATATATATATATATATATATATATATATATATATATATGTATGTATATATATATATATAATAAAAAGGCTTCAACACTAATATTCCATGGTCATAATTTATTCCATTGGAATCGTAAATACGATCCAATTCCTCAGACCTACAAATTCAAAAATAAAACAGAAAAAACAACTCCGGAAATAAAAAAAAAATATTTTTATTTTTTATTTCCGGAGTTGTTTTTTCTGTTTTCATTTTGAATTTGTAGATCTGATGAATTGGATCGTATTTATGATTCCAATGGAATAAATTATGACCATGTAATGTTCATGTTGAAGCCTTTTTATTATATCCTTACTCTGTCCTGGACATTGAGTTCTACCAGGATTCCATCCTCTTGGAATTTTTTAATACAAATATATATGCATGTGTATGTATGTATGTATATATATTTATATATTTTGCATATGTATGTATATTTACCACTAATATTATATATATATATATATATATATATATATATATATATATATATGTGTGTGTGTGTGTGTGTGTGTGTGTGTGTAATTATACACGTCTGGACAAACCTTAGATGTTTTGGTTTGTAAATGAACAAACCAATGCCCAAGGTAAAATAAGGGATAAAAAAAAAAAGAAAGAACTAAGACCATGAATTTGAGGTGAAAACAATCGTCCAGAATCCAAGTTCAGAGTTCAAAGGAAAAAAAAAAAACACTCCAAAACGAGTAAAGCAAAAGTAACTAAGTGCTTAATACACTAAGTAGAGCAAATCTAACTATGAACCTCAAGAGCCATGCAAACCTACCTAGGTTTCACCTACGCGGATCGTCAGGGTACGCTGTCCAAAGAGGTAAATTGGACAGAATATATATAGCATCCAACATAAAAACAACCATGACCACGTGACTAAAAAATATAAATAAATAAAACAGTAACTCAACAACCGGGGGTGGGGGTTAATTCATATTTATTCAATAATTAAAACAATAACAAATATTAAAAAAAAGAAAAAAAAAAGAAAAAGAGAAGAAAATCAAACCTATTCTAGTAACCAGCGTTTCCTATGTCTACAACTTACTCAAGATTTTAGATTTAGCAAATTATCGGGTTCTTTAAACAAAGCGATGGCTTACTTTTCCTCTGTACATAGTGAACCAAATTTATTACCCTCTTTACACTTATGACATTTCTTTAATATTTCCCATTTCAAAATGGGGTCTTTATTATCGTCTTGTTTAATTTTCCATACATAAGTAGATAACGTGGTGCTATGCTTATATTTTTGGTTATTCAAATTTACTAAGGTGGTTAAAGTATCGGACTTTAAAATTATTTTGGGTAGATCCTATATATACCTAGGGATTTTTATCAGTATTACCTAGTTTATCGTACCTATCCTAGGTAGGTTTGCCTGGCTCTTTAGGGTCATATATATATATATATATATATATATATATATATATATTGGCATCCACAAAAAGACGGTTTCGCTGTCTCATCAATGCTCATCAGTGTGGCTAGACGTTCGGTTGACCCTAGCTAGAATCGGAACTCGACTGAATTGGCGCCAGTCGTAGAATCTACCCCTAAGCCATTGGCACACAGCAGGGATAAAGGTGAATTTAAACTTATTTAGTTTTAGATAAACACTCCAGTGACTGAGAGAACTCGATTCGTTTTATCGAAAAGTATTGCATTAGTAGCAGTAATTGTCACTGTTTACAAACTCACACTTTCTACCCCGAACGCTCAACCGAAATAATTTTTCAGGAGCACACACACACACACACACACACACACACACACACACACACACACATATATATATATATATATATATATATATATATATATATATAGTTGTAGCCTCTGTCTCTTTGTAATCAAACTCATCCTAGTGCTTTAGAGATAGACCCCCATAACCATATATATTCTTTAACTACATTACCATGGGTACTTGAATAAGTATATTTCATTTTGATCAAAGGGGGTCCCCAGGGGCACCCCTACTGAATTTTTTCCCTTTTGATATAAATTATATTTATATTTGAACAATGGAATGACTCCTAGGCTACTTGGATAAGTATATTTCATTTTGATCAAAAATGTGTCATGGGAGGCAACACCCCCTCCCACACAATGAAAGTTTTCTTTTCCCTTTTATTTAAATTAAATTTAAATTTGAACAGGGGAATGACTTCTATTCAAAATGTAGAAGCAGAAAGCCCGAAGATGGAGGTCATATCGGAAATATCATTTTGAACAAAGGGGGTGGGGGAGTACAAAAACCACTGAAATGTTTTCCCTTTGAATTGAATTAAATTTTAATTTGAAAAAAAAAGGAATGATACCTAAGGTACTTGGATAAGTATATTTCTATCTATGAATTATATCTAAAATATAGAAGGAGAAAGCCAGAAAATGGAGGTCACATGGGCAAGGTCGAAATGTGTCTATATGGATGTCAAGTTGAGCAAGAAATCACCCAGCAGTTTGGTAGTGCCTAACAATACATATTTGTTGTACAATTCAAGTGTCATATCAAAATGTTGAAATCTGCTCATCAGTTCATTTAATCAAGTATTGCCTCAAATATATATCAAAGCCGTCAGATCAAGCTGTTTTTGCACCCCCACTGATTTTTTCCCTTTGATTTAAATTTAAATTTGAACAAGGGAATGACTCCTATCCAAAATATAGGAGAAAGATGGACATCACATCAGCAAGATCATTGAGTAATCAATCTATCTATCTATCTATCTATCTATCTATCTATCTATCTATCTATTACTGTACATCTAATATCTATCACTGCATATTCATATGCACGTATGTATGTATGTATGTATCTATCTATGACTGCTCGTTATCTATCTATCTATCTATCTATCTATCTATCTATCTATCTCTATATCTATCTATTACAGTCTATGTATATATCTATCTATTACGGTACATCATCCTTCTGTATATGTAGGTATGTACTTATCTATCTATCTATCTATATATATATATATCTATATATCTATTATAATTGACATTTACTGTATTTCGTTCCATTCTTCTGGATATATATGATCCCATCGTTAAAATCATTATTTAGCTGCAAGTAATTTTGAGGGATGAAATGAGTAATGTAGTTATTTCCTATTTTGTCATTTACTTACCCGTCACCTGATATATATAGAAGTCATATATTTATATTTTCGTATATGTCACATGCACTGTCACTAGTAATAAGCGGCTCCTTTATGAAAGGCATGATTTTCCACTGAGTGTTTCGAACCTGGCAGACGTTACGGTCTTGCAACATTTCTTCTGTGCTTCTCTTGTAGCTTATTAGATCCTGGATTAAAATTCACCCAGTCTTTTCCTCACTAACGGAATGATTATATCAGTGTTTCTCCTTTTTTTAAAAAAAATCTATTACTCTCAAGCAAGATGATAATACCGCTAACGAAAGAGAATGAAGGAACCGGAAGCCCACTTCTAATCAGGAAACAAGGGATAACCTCTACTCCTGTTCAAATGACCGGGGAAGTGTGAACTAAATAAATAGCAAATAAGAGTACAGAGTTCAGGCTGAGATATTACAGATAATAAAATATAGATAAAAATAGTAAGAAAAATAAAATAAGATAAAATTAAGAACAGTGAAATGACACGCATTATTTACATTATTCGGACTGTTATCCTCATCTTCATTACCGTATTCACAACATTTCGGCCGTTGTACGCTCCGGCCTTCTTTATTTAGACCAACGGGGTAGATTGTTCTAGTTCCACTTGCCATGCCTCTTCCGGATGTCTCAGTTATTCCCCTTTAACTCAGATCTCCAAGTTTTGGTTCATCATTTCTGTGGCTTGGTATTGAACTCACAACTCTTTGGTTCAACCAATGTTTTTATTCACTGGGCCATGTGTTTTGAGGAAATATAGCCCAGAGGATATGCTAAAACAATCTACCTCGGTGTACAAAATATAGAGTTCGGTTCGAAATTCCAAGAAGGCCGGAGCGTACAACTGCCGAAATATTGTGAATATGGTAATAAAGATGGGGATAACAGCCCGAGTAATGTAAATAATGCAAGTAATCATAATACTTCATCTCAGAGATATAGACAGATAATGAAACGATAGTTAAATTCAACGTGTGGGATTGACTTTTTTGACTTTTGACTTGTATCGGTTTTCCCCCTGGTCGGGTTGAACCTGCTTCCTCCCGAGCAAGTACAGCATCACGGACCATCGCTGCCCACGCTCACTGATCCTGAGCCAGGTCACACGAAATGGCGAGCCAATCGCGATTCCATCGTCGAAGACGAACTACTTGTGGACCCGATAGTACTGCTAGATCATCCTTCATTGTGCTAGCCCACGTCCTCAGCTGGCCACCGACACGTTTTCGCCAGCCAGGAAGAGAAGGAAGGAGAAGTACATCGCGGGTGAGCTCTCCCTCCGGGCGTCGAGCTACGTGTTCGAACCATCGGAGACGACGCTGGAGGTGGAAGAGAACGGAGACTCAGTCGACGACGCAGAGTGGCTGTGGGCACACGATTGATTCGGCGGCATCGTAGAATGCTGCGGAGGCAATCGTTGTCGAACACTTCAAGCCTTCGTAGGTCAAGAGCTCAAAGTGACCACGTTTTGCAGCCATAGAAAAGGATAGTCCGAACAATAGCCTGATAGATTCGTCCCTTCGTAGCCGTGGAAATCTCCCGTCGCCCCCAGAGTGACCGCTTGAGACGCACAAATGTGAACCTTGCAGCTCCTATACGGCGTTCAACCTCAGCAGCAGCCTGCCCGGATGGTATAATGGTTGAACCGAGATAGACGAAAGACTGCACGTCCTCCAGATTGACCCCGTCCAGCGTCAGTGGCTGCCAGTTGACTGGATCAACCAAGGACGGCATAACTTTGGTCTTCGAGGCATTGATGGTCATACCCACATCCCGTGCTGCAGCTTGCATACGGTTGAGCGCAGCTTTGCACATCGTCACAGTTCGATCCGACCAAGACAATGTCGTCCGCGTAGGCCAGATCAGACACCCTGACATTCCGACCAACCGCAACTCCAGCGTAGTCCCGAAGTGCCTTGCCGAGGATGTAGTCAATTGTATAGTTGAATAGGGTAGGAGATAGGGCACACCCCTGCCGCTTACCAGTCTTCACCTCAAACGTCTCCGACTCCTCACCATAAGCACGTGTGGGATTGACATCAAATATATTTATTTTCTTATGGAAGTAAGGTGTAGATGTTCTATCCATTTTAATTCTTGCTGCTGTTGAACGTCCTCAAGTCATGTTTTATCTGTTATCTGTTACAGTACTTTTTATGATTCTGTAGCGGCACTACACGAAGTTCGATTAAGTATAATCCTCATTAAGAAACAGCAAAACTAACACACAGTAGCGAAAATATTTTTAGAGAAATACCATGAGCATTTTTTGAAGATTGAAGCAATTATACTGAACATTTTTCATCTGTATCTTTGAGTACTTGTTAAAAAAAACCTGACAGAAAATTATATCAACATTGTAAGAGGAAAAGAAATAGATTTGGTTTTGTGTTTTTTTTTTTATTATGAAAACTAATTAATATAATTGAAAGAAGGATGTCAAGACTACTGACTCTAACTCTTTTCAACCAGAACTCTATACGGGCACATTTTTAAACTGCATGAAACACAACTGTGATAAGCAACCACTCCACACTAAAATAGCGTTCAAAATTGAGCGAAACTTTTTATATATATTTTCTTACTTCAAATGTGGACATTTCTTGTTTAAAACAGACGTCCAATTTTTATTTATCATTAAACAGTGTGTCTTTATGTCAATCGGCCACGTTCGAGAAAATTTAGATAACGAAAGCCTGTCCTCCGGCAGAGATCGAAACTGCGCTCCCCTTTGATTCGGTGTGCTTTACCGCAGGGCCACGAACGACACGACAAGCAAAAGCCTTTTTTAGCCTCTTTAAGGAATGCACATCCTCATTTTCCAGATTATTTTTCTCAAGAGTTCAGATCGGGTAGGTTTCGCAGCTGTAAATAAAGTAATTCCTAAAGAATTAATGTTTTTTTTTTCTTTTTATTTTAATCCGATATTTTTATTTCTTCAAAAATTATTTTATGGAACATATTTCAAATAAGAAGAATCCATGAAGACTAAAGTAAGCTTCTTTTTTTTTTAACCGACGTTTTTCATTTTCAGGTTGTCTTTGTCAAGATAACTGTAAAGATTTTATTTCAAAACAAATATTTATAGGCAGAAGTAAAAATGTCGTTAGTTTTTCAGAATGTTTTAATTTTTAATTTAAGAACGCTTATAAATATATTTACTTCAGGCTAATTGAAAGTCAAGGTAAACTATATAGGATACTATGTGGTGTAATCTAATGTTTAATACGTAAAATTGAGTAAATATTATTGTTATTGATTTCTTATATAATGTAATTGTTATTTATTTTAGTTTGAGAAATCAATTTATGTATTTATATATTTTAAATATTAGAAGGTTTTGAATTTAAATGTTTTCTTTTAATTTTTTATTATTTTTATAGCAATATATGTTGGTTTGGAAGAGAAATATATTTTTTAGGTAAGGAGATATTTGAAAAACAATCCTAAGTGTATGTATACGTTTTGGTAATATTCAATAGCGGAACTCTCAGAATGTTCCGTCTAAGTCCAGTGCACCTGCTATTTACCAAAGAAAAATCAGCAATATTATTGGTCCTGTTCTGGCAGGTCGGTTTCAGTTTCTTTCCCACCGACGTAAGGTTGCCTCTCTTTGCCTTTTCTATAAAAAGTTTCATGGTAATTGTTCGGATGAGCTCTTTGCTATGGTGCCTAAATTCTTTGGATTTAAGCACATTACTAGACTAGCGATGATGTATCATCAATTTATAGTTGAGTTGGTTAGATGTAGCCGTAACTTCTATGCTAACAGTTTCCTTTCTCTCACTTCTGGAACTCCTTTCCGGCCTCATGCTTTCCAGCCAAATTTAATCCTCAAAAGTATAAATGCAATGTCAATCGATTCTACTGCCTTCCTCATTACTCTTCATTTGTTTTTGTTCATTAGCAAGGTTTCTGTTTCTAATGAATCTACGCTCAGTAATTCCTTGTGTCTGAGTGGCTTTATTGTCTTACTTTGGGTGAAATCGATTGCAAAAATTAAGTTACTTTCACTTTTAATAAATGTGGCATTCGAAGGTTTGGTTAAGATCATTTCTATGTATGATTCATGCCTTTGATAAATATGTCATGTAATTTTTGTGTTCTTATTCCTGCAAGAAGTTTACCCAGTTTCTTGTAGGGAATAGTTGGGACACATTATGTTATAAATACCTGATTTAGAATGATTATTCTCATATATATATATATATATATATATATATATATATATATATATATATATATATATATGATAAAATATATATATATATGATAAAATATATATATATATTCTCATATATATATATATATATTCTCATATATATTTTTTCGTATATATATATATATTATATATATATATATATATATTCTCATATATATATATATATATATATATATATATATATATATATATATATATATATATATTTTTTCATTGGTTTTAGCATATTACATCAAAAACATGCCAAAAAACGCTATACAGTTGCAGTCGTGTTTCGATGCGAATCGACGAATTTCATCAGGCGATTGTAAATGACTTACCAATGTAACGTTTTTTTACATGTTTTTGAGGTGATATCCTAAAATAAATAATATTGCTCCACTGCGTTGATATATATATATATATATATATATATATATATATATATGTGTGTGTGTGTGTGTGTGTGTGTGTGTGTAGTACATAATCTACTGTTGCTGACTGCTGTACCAAAGCCTTTCACACATACGCCTATATATAAATATATATATATATATATATATATATATATATATATATATATATATATATATATATATATATATATATATATATGTATGTGGGTTGACTACCAAGTCGATTTCAAATGTGACCGTGTATTAAAGTACCTGTAACTCTATTGACAGACGCCGGTATAACATAAATATTTCTCTAACCATCGACTACGATAACTGTGTGAAAAGATGACTGATTATAGCTTCAGTCGCAATGTTTAAATTCACTGAAGAAGAGATGGCTTTATACGCAATGTTATTTACTCGAAAGTGACTCGATCGAACATGCTTATTAGTAGTAGTTTTTTTTTTTTTTAATAATTTATATTTTGGGAGCAACTCTTCTTTCAATAATGTTTCGTTAAATATGACAGACAAGCAACATTTTATAGATTTCTTATTGCGTCCTTTTAGTATTTTTAATTTTTTTTTTCCCGAGTGGTTGGGGTAGGAGGGGTAAAATTATACGTAGTGTCTATTTTGACACTTACTAAGCCCACCAAACGGAAAAAGTTTAACGATACCAACAGCACAAAAAAAAAAACAATAAAAAAATTAATCAAATTTTGTTTGTCTGTCAAATTCAACGAAATACGTATGTAATTATATATATATATATATATATATATATATATATATATATATATATATATATGTGTGTGTGTGTGTGTGTGTGTGTATAAATATATATGTGTTAATTTTCTTTTTCCTTTTTTGTTTGGAAGTAAAGTCTGATGATCCGCAGTCCTTTTAAAAGGGCAGTGGTGAAATAATTTATTACATGGAACCTTAAAGTGGTCTGTTTATTTAAATTATTTGCTCTGAATTTACATTGGGCTCTCTGGATTTTATCCTCCTTAGGTTTACCCATACAAATTACCTAGTTTTTATAAACTATATATATATATATATATATATATATATATATATATATATATATATATATATATAATTACATACCAGGGAACTGGTATGTAATTATATATATATAGGACCAGGGAATTCAGAGCAGCATGGGTCCATCCAGCTCTTATCTCAAATAACAACTTAAACGAGACTGTTTGACCAACGCAAGGCATGTTAAAAGATTCAGGTTAAAAAGATAAAAAATTAAAAAACAAACGAAAACTACAGACAAAAGTTAATTTTCGCCATCAAGATATTCATTTCTGTTGTTCACTGCTACCAGCAAGCAGAAATATTTCTCCTCACGATGATGGCCATTTTAGCCGAAACTAGTCGAGGAATCTAAATGAAATAATAATAAAAAACGGAAGAATATTAATCTACAACCCAGTGTGTCTGAAGATTTTAATTTTTAAAATTTTTATGGTTAAAAAAAAAAAAAAAAAATATATATATATATATATATATATATATATATATATATTTATTATTAATATTACTATTATACTTTTTTTCATATATACTAAACCAATCACTATTGTTTGTCTCCGTCATCTTTTTTAAATTTATGTATTTTTTTTTTTTTTTATTCTTTTTTTCAAACATGGAAATAAGGAAATGAGTTCCACATACGGCTTGCTTACAAAGGGAATTTTTCATAACCATTTTGGTTCTCACCAGACGAAGTGCAGTTTTACATGCACTGAAACGAAGTTGCATCTTTGTAGTGAGTAAATTGTTTCTGTCTATATGAAAAAATTATAATAAATAATTAGTGCTCTTTTGAATTAATGATGTGAACGTTAGAATTTATATGTTACTTTCGTTCTCATTACATTTGGGTATATATATATATATATATTTCTGTAATTTACTGCTACCAGCAAGCAGAAATATTTATTTTCCTATTTTGGCCGAAACTAGTCGAGGAATCTAAATGATATAATAATAAAAACGAAAGAATATTAATCTACAACCCAGTGTGTCTGAAGATTTTAATTTTTTAATATTTTTTATTGTTCAATATATATATATGCTGAAGCTTCGGACTTGGTTGGATTATTTCTTTTATATAATTTAAGTGCCTTCGATTGTCTAGATTCAGATAGTGTAGGATTATATAGAGATGATGGATTATTAGTTGTTAAAAACTCAACTAAAATTAAGGTAGACCGTATTAGGAAAATGATCTATAGGGTATTTAAGGATTTAGGTCTTAGGACAATAGTTACTACTAATGTTAGACAAGTAGATTTTCTAGATGTCACCCTAGATCTTGCTAACAATATTTTCCAACCATATGTGAAGGTTAATTCCAACCCATTATACGTGCATCCTAATTCCAACCATCCCCCTTCGGTTATCAAACATATACCCTCTTCCATTGAATTTAGAATTAGCGCTAACTCTTATAATAAGGAGGTTTTCAATAAACATAGTGATTTTATAATTCTGCACTAAAAAAATAGTGGATACAAAATACCACTATTCAATATAAAAACCCTGTTAATTGCAACCATAATAAGAAAAGAAGATCTAGAAAGATTATTTGGTTCCTCCCCCCTTTCAATGTTATGGTCAAAACTAAGTTAGGGCGTATATTTATAAACCTAATCAAAAAACATTTCCCCAACCCTGAAACTAACCCACTTAGTAAAATATTTATTCCTAATACCCTTAAATTAAGCTATAGTTGTGCTGATAACCTTGAGCAGATAATTAAAAAACATAACAACATAGTCTTTAACAAGTATAGGAGTTCAAAAGGCTTGACTAATCAACAGGTTACTAACTGCAATACTAATTATAAGAATACAAATAACAACTTATGTAATTGTAGGAATCCGAATAATTGTCCACTACAAAATAACTGTGGGATTACTTCTGTAGTCTATCTTGGTACTATTTCAACAATTGAAAATCCAAATATAAAGAAGTTTTACATTGGTTCTACTATGAAAAACATTCAAGGAACGCTGGCGGGGGCATATTCAATCCTTTAATCACAGTGAATATAGGTACATGACTTCATTATCCAAGTATTTTTGGAATCTAAAAGATAAGAACAAAACACCTACGATTAAATGGAGTTTGGTTAAGAAAGCTCGTACATGTAACTCCCTATATACCCCATGTTACCTATGCCTTAATGAAAAATTTGAAATTATTAGATTTAAAAACAAGGCTGATCTCTTAAATCAAAGATATGAACTTACAGTAAATTGTAAACACCGTTATAAATTTAACTTAGTGTAGGGGTCGTATACTTTAAATGATAATGATATGTCGCTGTATTTTTAATAGATTAGTATTTTTATTGCATGCTGGTCATACTTACGATATAAGTGTGTATTGTTTACCTGCATAGTGTTATTAGTGTTGGTGTAAATGTGTATATATTTATTTATGTGTTGGTTAGAGTATTTGCACTGAGGAATGTGTAGGTTGGTGTATAAATGTATTTATGGTTTTTTTTTTTTGGTTTTTTTTATATATGTGTGGGTGTATGTATGGGTTGTGTATGTATGTATATATATGTGAGTGTGTGTGTGTATATATATATATATTATGTGGGAAGGTAAGGTAGATTATAAGAGAAAAGGTTAATAATTGTTGCTGTACATGTGTATGTGTGTGCCTATATATGTATGTGTGTATGGGTGGGTGTATATGTATGTATTTGTGTGTGTATGTGTGTATATGTATGTATGTATGTATGTATGTAGATATATGTATATGTTTGTATATATATATATATATATATATATATATATGTGTGTGTATGTGGTTGGATATATATATATATATATATATATATATATATATATATATATATATATATATATATATATATATATATATGTATGTATGTGTATATATGTATGTATGTGTGTATGTGTATATGTATGAGTATGTACATGTATATGTATGATAAAATCACGGCAGTATAATGGTCGGCCAGCATGGTTCGCTAGATTAGGTGCGACTGAGGAATGAGTTCGTTCCTCACTGGGTACCCCCTAATTTCGGCTTTGTGCCACGATATATTTGTATATATATATGTATGTGTATGTGTATGTGTGTATGTATGTGTATATATATATATATATATATATATGCGTGTGTGCATATATATATATCTGTATGTCCTATTTTATTGTGTATGTGTATTTATATTTAAGTATATTTCTGTTTGTATGAATGTGTTTATATATTTGTATGTTAGACTATATGTATATTGCTGTGTGTTGGTGTTTGAAGGTATATTTATGTATCTATATGTTAGTTCGTTTATATATGTATTTGGTTGAATGTTGTTGTATTTTTATGTATGCATGTATATATGGGTAGTTGTTATTGTAGATAGATATATTTATTTATATATATATGTTTATTTGTAGATATGTATGTATGTATGTATATATATTTATGTATGTTTGTGTATGTATATATATATATGTGTGTGTGTTGGCACCTATTATGTATGAGTTTGTTTGTGTGTATGTATGGGTATGGAAACTTTGGTATATCATGACTGTTTTTTTTATATATCTAAGTATGTGTGCATAAAAGTCTATGTGTATATATGTGTGTGTATTTAGGTTTATATGTATATGTGCGTACATGTGTACTTGTTATCATAGATATGTATATGTACGTATATGTTTATGTTTATATATTTATTTGTATGTATTTCTGTATGTATATGTATGTATGAGTATATATTTATGTGTGTTAATTTGTTTTTGCTGCCGTGTATATATATATATATATATATATATATATATATATATATATATATATATTTGTGGATTTCTTTATTCTGTTTTTTCTTTGCCAAATATATAATGAAACTATTATCAACTTATATGATTAATAATATATATATTTTTTATTGATATTTATGGTTTTAGAATTTTCGTTTTAATATATTAAATAATATTATTTTAAACATTTTTATCTTTGTATATTTGCTCCCTTAAGTTATAATTCAATAAGTGGTTAGCATTTATTTAAGTCTGAAATATTTACTGGTTGTGATTTCTCAATGTCTATGCCATTGTCTGTGGATGTATGTATGTGTATATATCGGTGTCTATGTGTATGTAGAGTGTATTCACATTTAACTGTGTGTGTGTATAAGTGTTAGTTTCCACGTCTCCTTTTTTCATAAAGGGCTGTAGAGATGTTCATGTATTCCCCCCACCTCTCCTTTTTTTTTTTAGTGTGTGTGTGTGTGTGTGTGTGTATCTAATTATGTCTGGATGCTTATGTATTATAATCTGATTGTGTTTTTGTTGTGTCACGCGTGAGTTTAAGACCATATTCACAAACTTTAAAATAAAAACAGAAAAGAAAGGGAAAAAGAAAAAAATATATATACATGTATTATCAAATGACCGGATGTATTGTAGCGTCTTGTCGAACGTAATTTCAATGAAGAAATGAATTGAATAAACATATATATTTTTTCTTTTCTCAATAATTTTGTAGTTTTTAAACTTAATAGTGATTAAATTTGGATTTTAAAAATTGCCAGTTTTTAATTTTAATATTAAATTTTATCATGTAAATTTATAATTATTAGTTAGTATAAATTATTTTTAATATTACACGTATTTAAAGATCTGAATAGCTATTAGAGCAGGATTTCGTTGTCAAGCTTTTGAATCTTTCTATACTTCGTTTTTGATTGGTTATTCTAGCTTTTGTAACAATGTTTCCCCCTAGTGTAGGATCGTTAATTAATCTGAAACTTTTAAAACCATTTATTTTCTTTTCAACATCATCACTTGATAAGACACAGAGTGGGTTGAAACAAAATGGCTATTTTTGTAGTGATTTTATAACATACTTATGTTATAACTTTTTTATCAAAATAATTATACATATATATATATATATATATATATAAGCTTTTTTTTCGGTTTGATTATATACAGTGAATGGTCAGTTAATGAAGTACGCGTGTATAAATAATGACGTGTCACCAATTTTAATGCATATAGGCAGATAAACGAGTTAATGACGTCCTGCTGATTTTTATTCCATTTATTAGTATAGGAAAGAAAGGTATTTTAAGTGATTTTGAACTCTGTATTTTCGTTGGCACCAGACAATTGGTCGAGAGTGTTTTAGAAAACTGATCATCGTCTCCGATTTTTACGCCCAACCATTTGCAGGGTTTACAGAGAATGATAGGCACAAGAAAAAAGAAATCCAGTGATCGGTAATTATGTACGCGAAAATCCCGTATGCCTGAAAAAGGTCGTCCTGGGTATGACGATAAACTACATCCGACAGCAAGACCTCTGATCAAGAGGTTTTGAGACTCGTGGAACCACCTCCTAATTACCGACTTTCCCAGGTTTACCCTGACACGGGTTGGTAATGTCTGTTAGGGACCCAGCTATGGGCAAATAGTTAAACCCCGAACTGAGGTCAAAACGTGTAAAAATAGGTTTTAATACCAGTAAAATATTTTTGTAAAAAATTATTACCAGTAATACATTATTGGGAAAAAATATTACCAGAAATAATTTTTGAAAATAATATTATCATCAATAAAAAACTTGTCCGCATTAAATTACCATTAAGGTTGATATGCCGTAAAACAAACCAAACTAAACCAAACCAAAAATGAAAAGGGTAGGGTACAATTTCTGCTTCGACATTTGGATGGTAATTTAATTTTGTATAGATCCATCCTACTTTTTGTCAAGGGTTCAATCTGAGAGTGGCGTTTTAATAGTATAGGGAATAGTTTCCTGACATACATTTGAACACTTGGTAAATAAAAATCGTTTAAATCTCGCAGCTAATCTAGATATTATGGCTGACCATATTTCTCAATTGATGACAACGGTTTATCTATCGTCTGGTGGAGACTTCAAGTAGAACAACGCACAGTTTAATAAATTAGTGACATATCGGTTCATGGAACCTAGAAATTAATGTTTTCTGTTAAATAATCCACTGTACTGTTACTGGATCTTAATCACACCAAGCACCTTTAGGATGTAGTGAAAATGGACATTCGAATCTTGATGTCCAGGCAATGGATCTTGAAGACTTGTGGGTTGCATTAATAACAGCATGGTTTCAAATTTCGACAGAGTGCTGCCAGAAGAACTTTGAATCCATGTAAAAAAAGAAATTGAAAAGATTCTAAATACATAAATACGCGGGTGTTCCCCATGGCTCCATCCTAGGCCCTACTCTGTTCCTTATCTTCATTAACGATCTTCCTAATGTCATAGGTTCCCAAGTAGGCATCTATGCGGACGACAGTACTATTTACTCTTGCTTCAAAAACAAATCTAGGGTCGGCGACAATACTAACCTGGCCGTTTGTCTTGAAAAGGACTTCCAATCGGTTGTGAACTGGGGCATGAATTGGCTGGTTAACATTAACGCCTCAAAAACAAAACTGCTCTCTATTACTCACCAGAGAGAACCATCCCTGCCTCCCATTAGAATGTCTGACGCTCAACTCCACGAGAGCACCTCTTTGCGACTGCTCGGTCTCACATTTTCCGCTGACCTGAGATGGAACGAATACATTGAGTCATTAGCTTCGTCCACCGCTAGGAAAGTTGGCTCCTTATGCCGCGCCAGGAAATTTTTTCTCACCGAAGTCGATCCTTCAAATCTACAAATCAACCATTTGCCATTGCTGCCATATATGGTCTGGAGCCTCTTCTGTTTGTCTGAAGGTCCTTGATAAAATCCAAAGACGGATATGCAATGTAATTGGCCCTAATCTGGCATCTCGTCTGCAGTCGCTTTCTTACAGACGTGCTGTTGCCTCCCTCTGTCTTTTTTACAAATACTTTCACGGTAACTGCTCCCAGACTTCATGAATTTAAGCGCTCAACTAAGTTGGCATCTCACTCTCACTCTTTTGCGTGTGTGTGTAAAATATTCAGTTATAAATACACCAGTAAAGATAATATACATCATGGAAAGAGCAAGAGGAAAAACTTTTATGCCAACGCTTATCATTCATAGATAAAGTTCCTCAAGGAACGAAACGCGTTAGCATTTCACTCTTGTCTTTACTTTTATATATATATATATATATATATATATATATATATATATATATATATATATATAATATAAAGACATATATATATTTTTATACATAAGGTGAGACAGAGAAGGAGAGAAGAAATTAAAAATGTGTAAGGTCAGGTGTTTTGATCTTTATGTAGTTTCGCTTAGATTTGTATTCGGCCAAATAATAGAAAGAGTGAGTATATTCTTTTCTGCTGAGCTTACAAATTGGCGAGAGCTATTGACTTTGAAAATCCGCATTTGAAATTTCTTTTTTTTTTTAGCTGAACTCGAAGATTGATCTCTGATAACTTGGGAATCAGGTAACTAGCTCTGCTAAAGGGAACGTCCCTTTCCTTGATTAATTCTGATTTTGCAAATGACATGTTTACGCCTGAATGGTCCAAATGAAAGAAGCACAATGAAGAAAGTATCATTCTTCAAGTCAATCAAGTATCATCAACGCAACGACGACTTTGTTCGGTCGCCTTTCAATAATGTGTTTGCTTTATTAGCTGGTTAATTAAAGGTGTCACATTTTTACCTTGGACGAGGCGTTCATGTTAAAGTGAAAAAAAAGATGGCGCCCCCTAGAGGCAAAAATCACCAACGAACAAATTATAGGGCAATTAAAACTCACAGAAAATGAAGGGAAAGAATTCAGATGCAAAAAAAATAGCTTCCAATAAAAGGGATTCTTTTTCTATAGCAATTCTTTTGAATCAAAGTTCTGATTATAATTTTTTCACTAGGTTTTACTTATATTTTAAAGTTTTCAATCAAATTTTATGATGTTTCAAAACCAAAGGCAATTAAGGAAAAGTTTTATCTTTACGCAAAACGGTAGGACGTTTGAAAATGGCTAATCAAAAGACATATAATATACTGAGTTTGGTTTAAAAATAAATATGGATTACCAAATGTGATATAAAATAACATATTCAGTATTTTCGCTAAAATATCGCTTAACCATTTAGCGCTTTGGAAGACTCTTTTACTATGGATAACTTAATAAAAGTCTCAAGAGCCACTCAATGTAGAAAGTTATTAAAAGTGGTTGTTTAATGGACTTAAGAGGAGGTAATAAGCGCAGATAGATAGCAGTTGACTTTAGACTTCAAGCCGTGATCAGGAAAGGTTTGTCTCGGAAGTCGGTTCGACAAATCAGTAACTCTTGGAAAAGTGCAGTCTGACTTGAATACCACTGGGATATGAGAGGGAATGAGGACGATTCGACTCTGCGTATGTGGCATGGCAGGGCGTAGCTATGAAACTATGGACTGGTGAAACCAAGCAATGTAGTTAGCTCAAATATCAGCCATGTAAATAGCCATCGGCTAGCAATATTTCATCCGATGGATAAGGGGTCCATGCTTGAAAAGTAGTCATCACTGTCATGGATGCGTACACGCTTTAGAACTAGGGCAATTCAGGAAAGTGAGGAACGGGCCAGATTTTGGCAGAAATACTCCACTTTTAATCTGATCTCAATCTTTTAAAGAGAGAGCATGACAGAAAGAGTCGGATACTTTCGGTTTGGGTTCAGGGAACCGACCATTTTTCTACGATCTTTAGCGATGGACACTATATATATGGTCCCACTTAACATCTTCATCATTTGTACGATACTTAACTTAGTCTGGTACAAGGGCAATCATGTAGCATCTAGTGCCTCAGAATTTAGATGTCTGAGAAACTCACCATCAGACCATGTGAAGGCAATCTTGATCACACTCTATTGCGAAGAGAAGGTACGAAAGTGGAAACTGAATTCAGGTAAGGAGAGATCATTGCGTTGTACATGATTATATATATATATATATATATATATATATATATATATATATATATATATATACCACCTATATATATAGGTAGTATATAAGTTGCTGAAGAGATAAATATTCTTAATTTTCAAATACGGACAGTAATTGTAGTCGTGCTTATAATTAATTTTTCATCGAAACATGTATTAAAGAGGGTTTGCTGTCCAAATACAGAGTTTCGATCTCGGCTTGAAGCTTGAAGATGAAACAGAGCTTGATATTTTAATTCAGTTTAATTTTAATAATTATATTGAAGATTTTGGCTCCTGTTTTTTGAAACTTGAGAACTCTTATGTAGCGAAGGAATCATAATTAAAAAATAATTATAATTCAGGCTCTACTTTTGTACTGAGCACTGTTTATTTTTTAAAATAAAAACAAAAATATTAAAGAACTTCGGATTATTTACCTAACGTGTCCTTTCCTATTTTCTATATATTTACACACACACACACACACACACACACACACACAATATATATATATATATATATATATATATATAATTGAGGATCTACTTTTATACTGAGCACTGTTTTTTAAAAAAACAAAAATACTAAAAAACTTCGGATTATTTACAAACGTGTTCTTTCCTATTTTTCTATATATTTGCGCGCGCGCAGACACACACACACGCGCACACACACACACACACACACATATATATATATATATATATATATATATATATATATATATATATATATATATATAAGGGCACATCGTGGTGGTTTTATGGTTAGCAATCTTGTCTCACTAAAACAATTACGACTGAGTAGTGAGTTCGATTTCTCACTGGTGCCTCCATCTTTCGGCTTTGTGCCACATCTAAGCTACGCTTGGAAAATCACTATATATTTCATAGATTATTTTTATACTACTATAATAAATAGTATGTAAGTGGTATTATAGATGGTAAATAATTTGCTGAAGAGGTAAATATTTTTAATATTCAAATACTGACAGTAAATTGTGGTCGTGTTCATAATTGTTTAACGAAACATGTATTAAAGAGGGTCTGCTGTCTAAATACAGAGTTTCGATCCCGACTGAAGCGCTGTGATACTGTGAAACAGCCTCTCTGTGAATTACCATATATCTATCTATCTATCTATCTATCTATCTATCTATCTATATATATATATATATATATATATATATATATATATATATATTAAAATTAAATTCGTGGCTTTTAGCTTCCATTTTTGAAACATGTTTAGAACTGTGAAGCGAAAAAAAACATATTTTAAATCAATTAATTTATAATATTAATGCTCTGTAAATTTACATTGAGCAGTATTTTGTAAAAATAAAAATATCTATAAGAACACCGGATTATATATCTTGCTGTTCTTTCTTTTTATTTATACACACACACACACACATACACACACACACACACACACACATATACATATATATATATATATATATATATATATATATATATATTAGTTCAGTTTAAATTTAATGTAGGTCACATTTGATTGGGTGAAGAGTTCACAAACCTTATAACACCCCTCCTTTACTTTTTCGTAAAAAGAGGTTCTATTTTGCTTTTAAATTTGAGTAAATAGTTCATTCGCCAGTAAATTAATTATACTCTTAAGGTGTTCTATATTTATGGGATAAAGTTCTCAATATCAGAGATAGAGCGTGTATAAATATAAAGGTGAACATTTCAGGCCTGACGATTGCGTCTAGCGTGAAGCAGTCTGTCGCCTTTAAGTGTTGACTTCAATGTTCACTTATATATATATATATATATATATATATATATATGTATGTATGTTAATGCCTGTTTCATTAAATAATATAGACAAGTTTTGTCTATTTATTTTGAGTAAGTTCCTTTCATATTGTCTGATAAGCTTAGTAACATTATCATTGAAAGACGAAAGGAAATCACCATATTGATACATGTTTCCTTTCGTCTTTTTATCGACAACACTCCAATAACATTCGGAGTGATGGACACTTTGCCGCACATTATGCGCTTTCTGACGAAGTTTCCAGTGCTGAATTGTTCACAAAGCGCAACATCGATGGAATTGAGTCATTTCCCATGAAGTCCTACCTTAAATAGGCTGGACTGACGAGCATTTTTTGACTTGGTGCCCTGACTGCATGAATTTTAGCGTGCTACTAGATTGGCATCTAGCTCCCACATTTTTACAGTTGAAATAGCTAAATGCAACCACCACTTATACTTCAACATCCTCTTTTCTTGCACTTCACACCTGTGGAAATCACTTCTGTTTACTTGCTTCCTTGATAACTACAATCTTCAAAAATACGAAATCAATCGCCGTCTTTTTGAATCCCGTTTATCTTCTGTTCTTTTCTCAATCCACCCTATTCTCAGACTTCTCTTTAACTTTCACACTCTGTAACCCCTAGTGGTATTCCCACCTTGCTTGGGTTGAAATGATAAAAAGAAATGTCTCATGGTTGACTGACGAACTCACACCCAAGGTATTGTTATACAGTTATCTTCAGGATGGTGCACTTAATGTAAGCAAAACATTATTCAAATATAAAGACAAACTGAAGTACAAGCTTAATGTGACGTCCCCCGCTCGTTCGGGTGCCGCCGCTCCAAACGTGACGTCCGCCTGTCTGCGTCAGTCGTGCTATCCCGCCCTGTGACGACCAACTGGCTTGGTGTTGGTCGCGGCACCCAAATGTGACGTTCTAACCTTTTGGTGATTCGGATGGGAATCTGATTAGATTCGATATCAGCCTCGTCGTTCCCAACTAGCCTCCAATGTCTGATTACCGAAGTAACTACTTTGATCTCCAGTCTGCCTACCCACGTTGTGAATTGATCTAGGCAGACGAAATCAATCAGTAGTTGGGGCCGTACTGCAAGCTAAGTTCGAATAAGGGTGATATCGCACAAAAGAAAATAAAAAAACTCGAAAAGTTCAAATGTGTTAAAAAGGATAACAATATTTTATATCTGGTTGCTGAATATAGGACTACGTCTTTCTCCCAAACCGCTATTTGGATTCGTGACACGTTGTTTTTGTTAGGCGAGTCTTAACGTCTTAAGTTGTCTGTTCTTTAAGAAACTGGTTCTTGGTGTGTCTTCTGGCGATATTCGTAAAACTTGTTTTGGTGGTATGATTCTAAGTCGTTCTTCAAAAATAAATTGTTCTTTATTAGAAGATGAGTTCGGAAGTTGCACGAATCTTAGTCAGCTAATGCGTGGTGAGTCTTCAGAGCTCTCAACTTAAACTCGAACTCACTGGAACTCAACTGGAACTGATTTTCGCTCGCTGCGACTTTGCTTATATGGACACCGATCCAAACCGGGGTGGGCTCGTCGGGGTTTGAGGTTCCTTTATAATTCCAAATCCACAATCCCCTTCTTTTGTTTTCGGTCAGGAAAAATTTATTATTTCCATTTTTGGAAGTCTTCTCTTACTCCCACCTTCTTCTGTTCTCATATGTGTCTCTTACCATACCCTCAGAAGGCGCCAACGGTTTTCCTACTCCTTCGCAGTAACATCTCATACCTATCCCCTTAATGGGTGGTAGCAGGCCTTTCCCCCTGCATCACATGATCACCGCCGCCTGGCTCTCGTTAACATTCAAACAATTGGCGTTCAACAGTGTGGGTGTGACCAGACTAGCCTTGTTTTTTTTTTTTAAAATATCTTGCTCAAAGAAAAAAAATTATCTCCTCTTTTTCTTTTTTCTATTTCCTTTCTTTCTTTTCTTCCTCTCTTCTTCTCTGGCCGCCAACAGAACAATACGACCCGCAGTGTAATAATCTCAATTCTTATCCCAAAGTCACTTCCATATGGAATTCGTCAATCAGATTTTCGCCAGCACCAAGTGGCTGGTCAACCAGAAACACTCACTCTCCGGCGCCAACCACTGATACGATGAAACGACTTCGCCATTTTCTGATAATATTGTTTTGCTGTCATACTCAAATTTCCACACAAAACAGACACCTTGTCTAACGATATCTTTCCATCGACAAATACTTAACCTATTTTCTTTGTTTTTGCAACTCGTGTGTGGTCAGGACATTCTTATTTCTCGGTTAACGGAAAATCTTTTCCCGATAATATAAGTTCGCCACTATGATACAGTTAATTTTTTATCTATTCAAAACTCTGTATCTGGTCATTTGACCCACCTGGAATTTGTCAAATGTCCATAAAAATTTTCACCATTCTTCATTATCAAAATAACATCGCTAAATGCCCCTTTTGTGATGGCTTTCCTTTATCATCTGAGTTTTAACTCTCGTCTCTCTTTTTCTTTCTTCTTTTTTTCTTCCTTTTTCCTTGCAGCCTTAAATGGTGTCACATTAAGTCTGTCAGCCCACCTGATAGTTCTTTTGAAACTCCAGATGATTTCCGTTGAAAATGGAAGACAGTCTACCATGAAGGCATAAAACTTTGAAAAATCTCGTATTTTCTGTCTTCGAGATGTAGCACTAAGATTCGATTAAAACTTCCAAACTACTCCAATCAAAGTCTTGTTATCTGCACTAAATGGGGCTTGATATTTAAACCAGCTGCTGGACTGAAGTACCATTTACAAAAATGGACAGAAAAGATTGTTGAGCTCTTTCAAATCAACGGAAGCCAGCACATCATATATATTACACTTTTTGGAGGGCAAAGAAGTTTCTCGCTTGTTTGAAATGATTCAATCATTTTTAATGAATGAAAGTGCTGATTTATTGGCGTGAGCAAAAGTTTCAAACGAAAAATTTCTCAATTCTACAATTCTTTGTACTTTTAAACATTGGTTGGTCTCTTTGTTTAACGACACATCAACTACTCATGGGTCATGGCTAGGGAAGATATGGTTGATAGGAAGTTGACTATTGTTCCTTAAAGAATAATGTGTCAGGAGAAGAGATGATTTTAGCCATTAAATCATGTTGCCTCTTATAGCAGCTATTTTTTTTGTATCTGCTCACTTTTTGGATTTCTGCCATTGGTAATTTTATAAAGAGAAATGACAAATTTATAGTAGTAAAGTATCTATCTATCTATCTATCTATCTATCTATCTATCTATCTCATTCTCTTCATTATCTATGTTTATATCTAGCTCACTCTGTTCATTATATATCTATCTATCTATCTATCTATCTATCTATATATATATATATATATATATATATATATATATATATATATATATATATATATATAGCTAGGTATCTCCCCCCAAAATATCTATCTATCTATCTATCTATCTATCTATCTATCTATATCACTCTGTTCATATGTGTCTCCGGTTGTTTATAACCATAAATCAATCAATCTCTCTTTCTCTCAAAATTCCATCTACTGGGGTTCATATATATATATATATATATATATATATATATATATATATATATATATATATATATATATATATATATATCCTGGACTGTTCGTGTCACTCTTACAGACTCAGTATCACCCTAAAGGGCAGTTATTTGTATGTGTGTGTGTGTGTGTGTGTGTGTATGTGTGTGTGTGTGCGCGTATGGTTGTATTATTGACTTATTAATATTTTCTGCCATCTTATGAAAATTAATTTTTTATTCAATCTTTAAAAAATGGACTTTCATTTGGTTTGTAACTAACATAAAAAATAAAATTAAAGCAAAAACTATAGCGAATCTTATTTTTTCGAAAATTAATTTAAATAAAATATAGTTAAATTCGTAAAACAAATATTCAATATGACTAATGTTGGCCAAAATTAATGTCTGTCTGCTAACTTCTATTTAACTGAAGATTTTTTTTGTTTCAAATACAAATATAACATGAAATTTAAACATAATCGCTTTTCAAAACTAAATACTCAGTTTATCTTGCTTCTACTCTCTTTCAAAATAGTAATTAATGTTTCAAAGTAAAATTTTATTTACTTAAAAAATCTAAATTCCCCTCCAAAATAAATAGTAAATAATAATTTTTCGAAGAAGTAAGGCTCGCTATATTTTTTGTTTGAAAAAATTATTAAATTATATATGTTTAAATATGTCTTAAGTTTATTAACTTTTTCTTAATAATCTAATCTTAAAATAATTTTATCTAAGTTTGATTTCTTTGAAAACAATATTAACAGAGTATTTATGTTAGTATTTAAATTGAAAAATTAAATTACTTTTTGAATAGAAATATGGGGAAGGTCAGTCCCCCAAACCAGCATGGTATTGGTAGGCTGGTATTTTCATAGATTTACCTATTTTGTAACAGACAAAAAAAAAAATGCAGTTTATTTTTTTAACACAGAATAAGAAATTATTTTCCATAAGATGGCTGAAAAATATCAGTAAATTGTCAATAATAAACTATTATTCAGAGATCCCCCGAGTATCCTCACTAATCTCTCTCTCTCTCTCTCTCTCTATCTATCTATCTATCTATCTATCTATCTATCTATCTATCTATCTATCTATCTATCTCATTCTGTTCATTATCTATGTTTATATCTAGCTCCTCTGTTCATTACACACACACACACACACACACACGCGCACACACACACACGCGCACACGCACACACATACACACATATATATATATATATATATATATATATATATATATATATAATAATATTAGTGGTAAATATACATACATATGCAAAATATATAAATATATATACATAGGTGCATACACATACATGTATATTGTTTTTTAATAAAAAATTCCAAGAGAATAGAATCCAGGTAAGCCTTTTTATTATATATATATATTCTAGAAAGAAAATTCGGATTGCCAACACACAAACAGAATGTCTCATATCGAGAATATTCCACATTGAACATGAAGAAAAATTAATTATTTTAATAATATGTAAAAAATCTCCACTTTCACCTGAAGACGGTTGTAGACCAGACCAGAAACACGTGTCGTGAAATTATGTAAAACAAAGTATAATATTTTTTTTTCAATAAATCCACATTACAACCAAAAACGTTTGCGGCACCCCTCTTCTTTTTAATATACATACTTTTCTCTCGTTGGAACCACTACAACATATTTCTTTTATATATATATATATATATATATATATATAGCTAGTTATCTCACCCTGTTCATATCTATCTATCTATCTATCTATCTATCTATCTGTCTATTTAAATCTCTCCACCACTGTTGCGCGTGTTATGATTAATGAGCTTGTCTCATGACTTATTAAACACATAAGTACAAACTTATCACGTGAAATTTCTTGTCCTCTTAGAACCTCACCTATCTGCCTTAGCGCAGCAAAATTTCTAAGACTTCTAACTTTGGTCAGCACGTAAAAAAATTACTTTCGACAATTTTAATCTACATGACAGATGATATGAAGCAAGTTAATATTTTCACAACAAAAAACTCTTATGAACCAACTGATGTTAGTAATGTTTTCAGAAATCACATATTATGTGATTAGTTTATAATGTTTGATTTATTGTTAATATGATTTATAATTTTTAGTTATGATAATTTAACGGCATCCGATTTTATGATTTAACTCATGGCGATTCAACATATTGTAAATACTAATAAATTATAGTGTATTTATTAATATTAATTAATTTCAAGTATAAAACTGAATTTACTTTGATAACTTCCCTCGGAGGACAAAACGCGTCAGTTCAGATAAGATTTCCTTTTGCATTATTCATATTGTCCTTTATAAATATATTCTATCTGAAATTTTACGCATTTAAACGCTTCTATGCATTTAAGAAAGTTATATTTTCAAAGCAGGAACAAGATACTCTTAAATTAATAGTCGACACAACAACATTGACAAAATTAGAAGTCAATATGACAACATAGATAAAATTTAGTACAGCACAGGACGACGGGACAATATATGAAATGGGAAAAGTAAAATAGATCGGAGAGCGATAAAAAGGCATTAAAAACATTGCAGAGTTAAAATAATAATAATAAAAAAAGAAATAATCCGCCTTTACTTCACAAAAAGAGATTTAAGAAAAAATAAAAATAAAATTGGGGTGACTAGCATTAAAATATTTGAAAATAATGTTGCAAACACACACACACACATACACACACACACACACATATATATATATATATATATATATATTGAACATTAAAAAATATTAAAAAAATTAAAATCTTCAGACAAACTAAGTTGTAGATTAATACTCTTTCATTATTATTATTATTATTATTTCATTTAGATTCCTCGACTATTTTCCGCCAAAATGGCCATCATCAGGGAAAAAAATTCTGCTTGCTGGTAACAGTGAACTACAGAAATGAATGTCTTGATGGAGAAAATTAACTTTTGTCTGTAGTTTTCATTTGTTTTTTTTTTATTTTTTTAATCTTTTTAACATGATTTTTTTTAAACATTCCTTGTGTTGGTCGAACAGTCTCTTTTAAGTTGTTATTTGAGATAAGAGCTGGATGGATCCATGCTGCTCTGAATTCCCTTGGTCAGTTTGACAGTTTTATTAGTTCCTGGAGAGGGGATGTGTCTATGTTCAGTGTGTGTGTGTGTGTGTGTGTCCGTGTTATTAGGGAGTGAGTGAGTATGATGTGTGTAAGCGTGTATATTGCTGTGGGTGTGTGTTATCATTTGGCTCATTAGGGAGTGAGTGAGTATGATGTGTGTAAGTGTGTATATTCGTGTGGGTGTGTGTATAAGTGTATGGCCTCAACACCTCCGTAAGCATGTCTGTCTTGTGTGGGTGAAAAATGTGGGTAGGTTTTGATTTGTTGAGTTATATATTATTACTATCTATATTTTTAAATTTATGGTTTAGCCCGGCTGGATAGTGTAATTTTAAACGTTGTATCCACTTATTTTCATGGAACTCTAAAGTTTTTCTAATCTTATCTATTCTGAAGTTTTCTATTCTCTCAATTATAGTGAATTTGGCATCGGTTTTTAAATCGTGTTTTTCTAGGCGAAAATGTTGTTCTACAGGTAATAATTTTTCATGGGGAGTTGACTTAATTCGATTGCGATAATTACTAATTCTGTAGTGAAATGGCCATTCAGATTTCCCTACATATTGTTTCTGGCATAGTGTGCATTCTAGGAGGTAAATTATGTTATGACTTCTACAGTTAGAATCGTGGTAGATTTTGAAAGTAGATTTAGTGATTGAGCTAGTGAATGAATTCGTGTGTCTAATGTGGTTGCAGCCTAAACTTCTTTTGTTGTTACATGGTTGGGAAAATCCTGTTGTTTTTGTTGTTAATTTATTACGGATTACCTTGTCCCCTGAAATGCGGTTACTACCTATGATTTCTTTTAGGTTCTTAGGTCTACGATATGCAAGAAGGCCGGGTTCCTTAAGCAGTTTTTTTAGGTCTGGTTTGAGATGTAGTATTTCCCAGCGACTTTTGATTATTTGGGATAGTGGAGGCAGAGTGGGATTGAAAGTGGTTACTAGAGGGATGCGGCTAGATTTATTTTTAATCTTGTACATTAGGGTGTCTTCTCTGGGTGGGGAAGTTGCTTTATTTATTTGTTCCCTGATTAGCTGTTGTTTATAGCCACGTGTTATGAATTGATGCTCCAGATTTTCAATGTGTTTATTTAATTCTTCATTGTTGGAACATATCCTTCTGAGTCTAAGTGCTTGTGAATAGGGAAGGTTCTCTTTGAGGTGTTTTGGGTGGGAAGACTTAAAGTGTAGATAGTTGTGGGTGTCGGTGATTTTAGTGTGTAGTGTCGTTTGTAGTTTCCTGTTTTCATCTATGTAAATGCGGGTGTCTAAAAATGTTACTGATGTTGTGGATTTTTTATAGTCAAACTTAATTGAGTCGTGCACTGTGTTTAGGGTCATGAGGAATTGGATAAGTTTGTCATCACTGCCCGTGTATACAAAGAATATATCATCGATAAATCTTGCATAGAATACACAGTAGTTACCGATGAGGGAATAAATATGGGTGCCCTCAAATTTTCTCATGAATATTGTAGCATATGATGGAGCTGCAATGGTACCCATGGCACAACCTCTTATTTGAAGGTAGT
Source organism: Acanthosepion pharaonis (assembly GCA_903632075.3). NCBI lineage: Eukaryota > Metazoa > Mollusca > Cephalopoda > Sepiida > Sepiidae > Acanthosepion > Acanthosepion pharaonis. Next base: position 4,054,194 of record CAHIKZ030001335.1, on the reverse strand, counting down.
GTGCTCCATTGAAGTTGAAAGTATTCAATGTAAGAATATGCTCCATGAGTTTTATGATAACTTCTGTGGGGGGGTTGTTTTCTTCTTTTAGTAAGAGCTTCCTGAAGGGCGGTTAGCCCTTCGATGTGTTTAATGTTTGAATAGAGTGACCTTACGTCCATATATATATATATATATATATATATATATATATATATATATATGTATATATATATATATATATATATATATATATATATATATATATATAGAGAGAGAGAGAGAGAGAGAGAGAGAGAGAGAGAGAGAGAGAGTGAATTTGAACAGAATATGAAAACAATTGTCTAAAGACATGAAATAAAGACAAACTACCACCTTTACATAATAATTACAAAGAAAACTGTGCAAGCTGGATGAAGAAGTACATGAAAACTGATTTCTAAACAGTAGTCAATCTAAAGCTACATTAGTTGGACGACAGATTTTAGACATCAACATACCTAATTAAAAATTAATTCAAATAGATGACGTAATAGGTAAAGTAGTAGTGTAGATGTAGTTTAATAATTTTCATTTTTTTTTTTTCGGGCAAAAGTAGCTAAGAGTAATACCAGTAATATGTTGATTCCAGTCAGATATTAGTGTCATACAAAAACTGCAGTTTTCCATAGGTGATGAAAGAACGGGTCTGCCGGAACTGACGAATATTGTAACCGCACAAATATGGTAACCACACAGGCATGTTCACTACACATCCTATTTTATCCTAGAAATCGAACTTATAAAATCCACAAATCATCAAAACTAGGCATCACCAATAAGCACTTCTAACAAGAGCACAAAATTAATAATCGTACCTTCTATCACTCTTTCTAGTAAACTCTTAAATAAATTAGTTATCCCTATTACTAAGATGTTTATCACCATGTCCAAGACAATATAGAGACATAATTAGGAAGAGAAATAAGTCCAGTACCAATTAAGATGCCGATACTTATCAAATAAACTGTTTACAATGTAAAATAATTTATGTCCGACAGACATCACGAGATCTAAAAGTCCGTATATACAAACATAAAAAAGAGTTACGGTTGAAATTCTCTCGTAATACAGGGGAACAAAACTGTCCAAATCTTTCATTTTACTAATCCCACCCTGTATCTGTCTATATTTCTGAGATGAGGTATTATGTACATTATTTACATTATTCGGACTATTGTCCTCATCTTTCTCGCCATATTTATTACAACGTTTCAGCCTTCAGTATCTGTCTATATTTCTGAGATGAGGTATTATGTACATTATTTACATTATTCGGACTATTGTCCTCATCTTTGTCGCCATATTTATTACAACGTTTCAGCCTTCAGTATCTGTCTATATTTCTGAGATGAGGTATTATGTACATTATTTACATTATTCGGACTATTGTCCTCATCTTTGTCGCCATATTTATTTCAACGTTTCAGCCTTCAGTATCTGTCTATATTTCTGAGATGAGGTATTATGTACATTATTTACATTATTCGGACTATTGTCCTCATCTTTCTCGCCATATTTATTACAACGTTTCAGCCTTCAGTATCTGTCTATATTTCTGAAATGAGGTATTATGTACATTATTTACATTATTCGGACTATTGTCCTCATCTTTGTCGCCATATTTATTACAACGTTTCAGCCTTCAGTATCTGTCTATATTTCTGAGATGAGGTATTATGTACATTATTTACATTATTCGGACTATTGTCCTCATCTTTCTCGCCATATTTATTACAACGTTTCAGCCTTCAGTATCTGTCTATATTTCTGAGATGAGGCATTATGTACATTATTTACATTATTCGGACTATTGTCCTCATCTTTCTCGCCATATATATTACAACGTTTCAGCCTTCAGTATCTGTCTATATTTCTGAGATGAGGTACTATGTACATTATTTACATTATTCGGACTATTGTCCTCATCTTTCTCGCCATATTTATTACAACGTTTCAGCCTTCAGTATCTGTCTATATTTCTGAGATGAGGCATTATGTACATTATTTACATTATTCGGACTATTGTCCTCATCTTTCTCGCCATATTTATTACAACGTTTCAGCCTTCAGTATCTGTCTATATTTCTGAGATGAGGTATTATGTACATTATTTACATTATTCGGACTATTGTCCTCATCTTTGTCGCCATATTTATTACAACGTTTCAGCCTTCAGTATCTGTCTATATTTCTGAGATGAGGTATTATGTACATTATTTACTTTATTCGGACTATTGTCCTCATCTTTGTCGCCATATTTATTACAACGTTTCAGCCTTCAGTATCTGTCTATATTTCTGTGATGAGGTATTATGTACATTATTTACATTATTCGGACTATTGTCCTCATCTTTGTCGCCATATTTATTACAACGTTTCAGCCTTCAGTATCTGTCTATATTTCTGAGATGAGGTATTATGTACATTATTTACATTATTCGGACTATTGTCCTCATCTTTCTCGCCATATTTATTACAACGTTTCAGCCTTCAGTATCTGTCTATATTTCTGAGATGAGGTATTATGTACATTATTTACATTATTCGGACTATTGTCCTCATCTTTGTCGCCATATTTATTACAACGTTTCAGCCTTCAGTATCTGTCTATATTTCTGAGATGAGGTATTATGTACATTATTTACATTATTCGGACTATTGTCCTCATCTTTCTCGCCATATTTATTACAACGTTTCAGCCTTCAGTATCTGTCTATATTTCTGAGATGAGGTATTATGTACATTATTTACATTATTCGGACTATTGTCCTCATCTTTGTCGCCATATTTATTACAACGTTTCAGCCTTCAGTATCTGTCTATATTTCTGAGATGAGGTATTATGTACATTATTCACATTATTCCGACTATTGTCCTCATCTTTGTCGCCATATTTATTACAACGTTTCAGCCTTTCAGTATCTGTCTATATTTCTGAGATGAGGTATTATGTACATTATTTACATTATTCGGACTATTGTCCTCATCTTTGTCGCCATATTTATTACAACGTTTCAGCCTTTCAGTATCTGTCTATATTTCTGAGATGAGGCATTATGTACATTATTTACATTATTCGGACTATTGTCCTCATCTTTTTCGCCATATTTCTTACAATGTTTCGGTCTTTCATTTTCTGTCTATATTTCTGAGATGTGGTATTATGTACATTATTTACATTATTCGGACTATTGTCCTCATCTTTGTCGCTATTATTTATTACAAGGTTTCGGCCGTTGCACGCTCCAGCCATCTTCAGGTGGTTGGAATGTCGAACTGAACCATTTATTTCGCTCACTGGGGTAGACTGTTCTAGTTCCACGTGCCATGTTTAATGGATGTCAGTTATCTCCTGTTAAACTCCCTCTGAAAGTTCTCCTCTGCCTTAACTGGGTATTGAACTCACACTCTTTGGGTACTGTCACACTAATTACCATTTTAATTTTTTTTTTTTTACCTTGATTTAGCTCTGTTGGGCGAGGTACGAAACTGGTTAGCTAACCCGTTTTTCATTTTTACTTTTATTATCATGAGTGGTAATAATAAAACTAATTTTGTCTATTCATGGCAGTGATAAAATTTTGTACCATCAAACATCTTTAAATATATATATATATATATATATATATATATATATATATATATATATATATATATATATATATATAAAAAATTCAGAGAGCTTATAGATATATTCAGATAGCTTTCTAAACAAATGGATAGGTTTGTGTCAGTCAGAGGCGATTATGTCGCTTTCGTTTCATGTTTGACTAGAAGATTTTCCGAAGAAGTAGTTGTTCTTTTCTGTGGTAGACCGGTTGTCTACCAAGGCTATAAGACCCAGTCTGCCTTGCTATTCGTTCTGCAGCTGGGAGAAGGCGGTGGATTCATGCCTTTTTCAAGATTATTTGATCCGAATTTAATGTAACGAACTCGGCTGGAATTCGAACTCGGCCCAACGATTTTTTTTATTCCGAAACGACATCCATTGCATCACAACGGACATTCTTGTACAGTATTGTTTAAAACTATAAAAATCTGTAGAATGTTTAATATTCTTTCGTTTGTCAGCTGTCGCTTCGCTCGCGGTAAGATGATTAAATTTTTACCCTAAATTGTTTATACATTCAAAATACTATATTTATTAGAAAATATATTCACTTTAAATAGAGAAGGAGTCATAAAAATAACTTGAAAGTGTTGCATATTATCGTTTATAATATTTTCCTATTACCCAAGGTTGTTACCAAATAGAAAAGAAATTACTTCTTGTTGTGGAGACGTTCATTTCACTTTCATTCAATTTGAGTGCATAGCTACATTTGTGTGTGCGTGTGTGCATTTTAATTCAATGGCAGACCTGAAATATTTCTACTAAATTTAAAATATTAAATTTTAAATAATAATGTTGAGGGATCCACCCCTTTTTACACAAATGGACTCACCCAGTATATACATATACTACGGCTACGTGAAGACCCGAGAGTAAGACGAGAGTAAGAAGAGAACAAGACCGAAGAGTGGAGTCGAGTCCAGAGTGACAGGAGTAAAAGGTTGTAGGTAACCGGAAGAGTGAGGGTTGAGGTAACAGCGTTGTAGGAGTCACAGTGAGCGAGCACGTAGACTCAGTAAGAAGTCATACCGCGATACTTCAATACCAAAGACTGTATATATATTTTGCTACTAACCCGTATTCCTGGAACTACTAACCTGCTTTACCAGTTTGTATTATTACGTTAATACATTATTTTTATATATTCATTCCTGGCGTTTGTTATTAATTGGTACCGGATTTCAACCCGGAATCCACAACAAATAATTATCGAATAATTTCCTAAAATTTCAATAAAAGTTTACAAATATCTTTTTTATGGTGAAATAAATTAACGTTTTCTCTATTTTTATTGTTTATGAATTTCTGGTTTTATTGCTCATCCCGGAATAGTGATTGTTTCAGAATCAGTGGAAAGGGAATGTATTACTCAATTTACTTACCATATTTACTCGAGTGTATTGCGAGCTTTATGATCAAGTTTTACGCAAAAAAAAATAGAGGGTGCAATAGACAGATAATTTTTTGATGAGGTTAAAATCCATCCATTTTTGGCGAACCTAACCTACCTGGTAGGCTTACATTATTACCGTACCTTTGGCTAACCTTAATGGTGCAGGTAGACTCCTCTGGCCTGCCTCTTGTAACCTAGGCATGAATGAAAACCAAAGTATGATATCTAAATCTTCGCATCAGGTATTTTACGGTAAATGGATTTTCTTACAATTTTGGGTTAGCTTTGTGCAAAGCATTGCTATCAAATATGTCCAGAATGTGGCCCAGTACTGCAATATTTGATTACGCTAGGCCTATTAGTTGTTGTATCATACATACAAACGATAATGGGTATGTACCAATTCACATAAGTACAGTAGTAAATACTGTATGTTGGTCTGCAGTTGGAGATTCGTCCCCAGCGGTGCTGGTTAAACACTCTGCGTCCGGGCATAGAGGGGCCCCAGACGAGTCTATGACGCAGGGCAGAGTCTCGTCTTGGGAAACAGCTACCTGACGCCGTTTTATACGGGGTCTACGAGGAATTTTTAGTACGGGCCTTGTGCTACATCTGATCGTGTGGGCCAGTTAATAGATATTCTGCAGTTGGAGATTCATTGTGGAATTCACTTGACTCATTTCTAGCAGTTGAATACTTCTACTACGCGCCGCTGACGAATCTTATATGTATTTTTCTTGTCCTAAGTATTATCGTTCGTTACCAACCTTCGTTTGATTAGAAATATTCAGTAAGCTTTCCACGGTTACAACATTTTGGATCTCAACCTCGTTGTCAAAATGTTGTAACCTAGGAGGCAGGGAGTTTGACCAGCAGAGCCGGAGACAAATCTCCAACTGCAGACCAACATACAGCATTTACTACTGTATTTATGGGGATGGGGAGATAAACATTATCGTCCGTAGGCATGCTACAACAATAAGTTAAAAATGTATTTAAAATAAAGTTATATTTTTATATTTATCCCTGTTACTGTAAAACATGTTTAAATATACCTAAGTATCGATAGTTTTTTTCGAGTACGCCAGTCTTCCAAGTGAGAAGAGCCTGCCTATCTTAGAAGCCAGCATCTTAAACCACAGCTTTTATCAGAACTTGAAAAATCGTCAAATGTCGTTGATAGGAAATCTGCCATTATCTAACTCACCAAATGAACTAAACTTAACCGAATGGGGAGATAAACATTATCGTCCATAGGTATGATACAACACTACTTTTGCTCAGAAGCTAGGGTTGCATTATTATAAAGAACAATTTTTCACAAATGAATTCAGGTGTCGGGCTATACACGAAGTAGACTCATACACGAATATATACGTTATTTCAAACTCAGTCAAATCACATGTGCATGTGTATGTTTGCTTTTGTGTACGTTAAATAGCACATGTAATTCAGACACACGTAACACATACATACGTATATGCATGCAAAGTCTTACGACAGTGTCAAAGACAGTGTCAAACGGACAGAGGAACAAGTAAACTTTTATAATATAGATTTAAAGAAAATTATCAGTTTTTCAAAAAAGAGAAATGCCAACTTTAGGTAAAGATGTGAGAAAATCTTTCGAAATATTTTTTGACGAATATACGTTAGGCGATTCCAAATATTACAGCGACTTTGATTAAAATAAAAATGGCCGCCGGAAGTCTATGTTGCGTTTAAGTGTAGAGTTTCTTTTTTAAATATAAAAGATTCCTTTTTAAAAAAAAAATGTTAGAGTCTGAATTAATTCCCGGGAGTTTTACCTTATATATATATATATATATATATATATATATATATATATATATATATATATATTATGAAATGGACAAAGTCCGACAATTATTTTAAAACATTTTTTATGTTTATAAAAAAATTTATAAAGATAACATTGTCTATTTCATAATGTGTGACGTCTTTTGTTTACATTTGGATACGTCATGAATGTACACGAGAAAATCATGGAAGATTGCAGTTTAAAGACAGTAAAATCGATCTTGCTAACCGAACGCCCCTCTGTGGCCAAATCGGTTGAAGGCACGTCAGGCTAAATGACGGTTCCGTATAGGATTCAGGTTCGAATCCTGTCGGAGGACAAATATTTACCATAAAAATTTCTCGGACATTCAGGCCGGTAAATGTTTTTTAATACTGTTATATATAAATAGAGCATTTACTTAAATATTTGTATCTATAAAAAGAATGTATAAACATAAAAGATGTCTCTCTCTATATATATATATGTATATATATAATCAAGAAGAAAACCTTAAGGATTCATTTCGTGAATATCTATATACTAATCTCTTCCATGACTAAAAGATTTCGGTCTGAAGAGATGAATATATGGTGACATTCACAAAATAAATTACAAGCGAAATGAATCTTTAAGGTTTCCTTCTTGATTATTTTTATCATAATGCTCAGTTGAGCTGTCTCTGGATTCATATTCTCCTTGGAATTATCTCTACAAGTCACAAATTGGAAATATAAACGACGTTATTTTCAGTTAACAATATGAAAATAGCGTTCTCTACATTTCAGTTGCTAGGAAATTTCTGTTTTTTGTTTTTATTAGTTACCTTGTTCAATTTCATATTTTGCTTTGATAAAGACCACATTGGACGAAACGCGTCAGCAATAACTAGTTTTCCTATTGTTATTTTTATTCATATATATATATATATATATTTATTTCACCCCAAGCAAGGCGGGAAGCCACTAGGGCGCAAGGGGTTACAGAAGATTTGGAGCAAGATCAGATAGGAATGATAGAGGAATGGATGAGGAGAAGGATAGTGGATAGATCAAGGCAACTGGAGATGTCGATTGAATAGTTGGAGATTATAGCTCTCAGGGAAACTGTAATAGAGAAGGGAGTTCCACAGGCGAGAGGTGCGAGATATGAAACCATTGAAACCATTGAAGTAGAAGAGACGGCTACATTTAATAGTTTCGACAGTGAAAGGGTGAGAGCGGGATGCCAGCCTCGTAGGGCGCTTGAATTCATGAAGTCTGGGAACCATGAAAGTATTTGTAGAAAAGACAGAGAGGCGACGGCGCGTCTGTGTGTTTTATATATATATATATATATATATATATATATATATATATATATATATATATATATAGACAAACCTACCCAGGTTTCACCTAAGCGGATCGTCAGGGAAAGCTTGCTAAAGAGGCAAAAGAGAAACGCATATTTATAGGCGATAGTCAAAATTATACTACGTGACCAGAGAAAAACACAAGAACACCGGGAGGGGGGTTAAAGATTTATTCAACAGCTAATAGGGGAGGGGATATTAAAACACGAACATAAAGGTGGAATGACAATACAAATGGGGAAATTATTTTGTTAGTTGTTTACTCGTGTCGGGGTTTTTTCTTTGGGCTTCAAACCTGTATCTCTGCGATATTTTTCGACAGACTTTCATGTTTCTAGCTCTTTCTTTTTTTAAAAACCTTTTTTCCCTCGAGATTGATTTGATTATTGGCCATGTATAATATGCCTTCATCCATAATACGCATACTTAAAATTGTGCTGAAATTGGGGGGAAATGCTTCTACTCACGCATAATACGCACTGCTTTTTTGGTAATGAAACGCTATAAATTGTACTTCTCCAATTTAATTACGGTCTGCATTTCCTTGTATTATTAAACAATGGTTTTAAACATAGAATAATATTATTCTAATCTAGTTTTATGATAATTCTTATTTTATTGTAGATTTGTAAGTTATTGTTAGGTATATATGATTGTATTTGACATCCTTATGGAGTCGCAGTCGCCGAATGTTAGTGTCAAATTGTTGTCGTAGGTTTGTGGTGAGTAGTCATTTCGCAACTGAAATCGACCTATGAAACGGCAATTTTTTGAAGATTTTTTGTAGTTGTGCATTATACGTACCTCTAATTTTTCTTATTATTATTTTTAATAAAAAACGCATATTGTACATGGGAAATTACGGTATGTGTGTATGTGTGTGTGTGTGTGTGTGGGGGTGTTTGTGAACTAGAATATTTTTGTGAGATTTGAATTAAATTAAATTAAGTGAGTGGGAGGCCGACTAACGTAAAAATATATTTTCACGAATCTTTCATTCAAAATTCGCTGCAAAATTAAATTTTATCTTTAATGAGTAAGTACTAAAAATATGATTAAAATGCGATAAGTTGCTGGTTTAATTTGTCAGACGATAAATGAAAACACAAGATCTGTGAAGAAAATCCAAGAATTCGTAATTCTTGAATTGAAGCAGCTGTTTGCTGTCAAGACTACGATCAATCACAATCATTCCTTATATATATATATATATATATATATATATATATATATATATATATATATATATATACGCGTTGAAACAATTACGCGTAACTAAACAGTATGTAAATATACCAATCGAAGTGTTAAATGACATTAATCTTAAAATTAATGAAGGATTATTTGAATTATGATAAGGCCCGAATTAAAATTGCCATGACTTATTAAAATGTGCCTGTCGCTCTCCAGTAATGCCATTTTGTTCACGTGGCACTCAGGAAAGTTGCATGGTTTCCTAAAGGAGACATATGGCCTCACTGTTGAGAATTTCTGTTTAAGAGAACTAGTGTCTAACTATTTATATATGGCGGACGTGACAACGAATTGTTACAATCATGTCATCCTCAAAATGTGGAAGAGTTAGCTCTTCAGATCTGTGTTTATTTCTTTGCTCGTTATTTAAATTGATAAATGCAAATATATTCATTATATACAACACAGATAAGGCAACATACTTTAGACGCTACTACTAGACTGGTGATGAAGTCTCATCAATTTACAGTTTAGCTCGCTTAGATGTAACTGTAAATTCTATGTGCTTTTCTCGCACTTCTTGCTTATGGAACTCGTTTTCGTCTCCATGATTTCCAGCCAACTTTAACCTGCAAAAATTTTAATACAGTATCAATCGCTATCTACTGTTATCCCGATTACTATTCTTTTGTTCCCGCTTATTAGTAATGTCTCCGTTCCAAATTCATCCACATGCTGTAACAGAGTGATACAGATTAAAAATAAAAAAAAATTATTAATGTTTTTGTTTCTAATTCCTGAACACCCTGTAATCCATTGTACTTCAGAGGCTTTACTGTCTTGTATGGGGTGATACCAATTATTATATATATAAATGTTTCTTTGAAATTCGGTCCAGAATCTATCTATTTATAAATCAACTATGCCTCCATTCTTAGAATATTGTTACCACATATGGTCCGGCACCCCTGATATTTACCTTGAGCTCCCTGATAAGATCGAAAGAAGAATCAGCAATGTTATTGGTCCTGATCTGGCGTCTCGGCTTCAGTCACTTTCCCGCCGCTGTAAAGTTGCCTCCCTCTGCCTTTTCTATAAGTATTTTCATGGTAATTACTCGGATTGACAGTTGAGCTGGCTAGATGCAGCCTTAAAATTTATGCTATCAGTTTCTTTTCTCGCACTTTGCACTTGTGGGACTCTCTTCCGACTCCATGAGTTCTAGCAAACATGTAAATGTCCCCCCCCTACGATTACTCTTTTCTCTTCCCGCGCATTAGTAATGTTTATGTTCCTAATTCTTCCACAAATGCTACAATAAAGTGATACCGATTAGAAATTAAAAAGAACTACATAAACACATAAACAAAAAAGTCTGAATAAATACATAAGGAAATTAATTAAATAATAGACAAATGAACAGACTACAAATGCAAACACAAGCATAAATAAGTTTGTCTATATTTCTGAGATGAGGTATTATGTACAGTATTTACATTAGTCGGACTATTGTCTTCATCTTTGTCGCCATATTTGTCACAACGTTTCGGCCGTTGTACGCTCCGGCCTTCTTCAGGTGGTTGGAATTTCGAACTGAACCCTTTATTTCGATCGCTGGGGTAGACTGTTCTAATTCCACGTGCCATGTTTGATGGATGTCAGTTATCAGTTATGATTCCCACGAGTGAGACCCCCCATAGAGAGGAACATGACTAAAGACTGTGTGTACGCTATCCCATGCAGCTGCGGAAAGGAATATAAAGGAGAGACAGGCCGCCCCCCCTCAAGGTAAGGCTTCAAGAACACCAGAAAGCTGTAACGCGAGGGAAGTAGAAAAAATCAGGCGTGGCTGACCACATATGGAGAGAAGGGAGATCACCGCCCCTGTGGATCATGTTAAGATCATAGACAGGGAACACCATTGGAAAATTCGTAAACTTAAGGAATCAGCACATATGCTAGGCCACAAAATCTCCTGAGCCGACCAAGCATAGAAATAAATACAATATGGGAACCAGTAATAAGGAGTGCCAGAGAAAAGCAATGATAACAAAAGTTGCAATATGAACTCTGGTAAAGACATGCAATGATAACAGCAAAAATTGCAATATGAGCACTGGTAAAAATGATGCTGAAAACATTAGGTTTATAATACTCAGAAGTTCATACCCAGATGTCACAGTGGATAAAGGCGTTGGTTAGATCCAGTGACAGACCCAAAGAAGGTGAGTTCAATTCCTGGTTAAGGCAGTGGAGAACTTTCAGAGGGAAAATTAGCAGGAGATAACTGATAACTGACATCCATCAAACATGGCACGTGGAATTAGAACAGTCTACCCCAGCGATCGAAATAAAGGGTTCAGTTCGAAATTCCAACCACCTGAAGAAGGCCGGAGCGTACAACGGCCGAAACGTTGTGACAAATATGAGGATAATAGTCAGACTAATGTAAATACTGAAGCATAAATAAATATAATAATATAAATCAACAACAAATATGTAAATAATGAATAATAAGAAACAAGCAAAAATGTATCGTATTATGAAATATCTACAAATAAGATTCAGGTATACAATCATTTCCTACTTATAGCCTATAATTTGAAGCATAACTTTCACCGCCTACCCAATAACCGTTAAGATAATACAATAGATCATACTACCCATAATGCACCATTGACAAGCGTATATCAATAATCGAGCCATAACACAACACATAGACTGAAGACTTTACTATAAATATTCATCGGTGATTTCTTTTTAAAATTGTTATATTTATTTCCACACTTCGCACAGCTACATTGTACATACGGGGGTAGTTAGGAAGTCTTTGAGATATTATGGTGGTCGTAGTAAGAACGTGGTGTTTTGGTACAAGAAATATTGTATAGTTTCTCTGGGCCTTGTGTCAAATTTTTCCTTTATACAAAAATAAGCATTATAGCCTGAAGATTGCGTTTAAGAATGATATAGATTATCGCAGCTTGATCTGGGCAACGTTGTCCATTTTTATATTTACATACGTTCCATCACTGATATTGAGCACTTTTACCTATAATTCTAGCGTACATTAAAACTATATATTATATATATATATATATATCCAGGTAAGATAAGAACGGATAGAGTACAATTACAACGTTCGTAACATTTAATTTCAAAGAGGACTCAATACAAAGTACATATATATATATATATATATATATATATATATATATATATATATATATATATATATAAGGTTAATGGTCAGGGTTGAATCAGACCAGGAAACAGTAGCATATATTCTTTCAAATATGTTTGGTTTTGTAATATCGAGAGGTTCTGTTTAACCAATGTTTTTATTAACATTTTCAAATCTGTGAATTATTTTATATATATATATATATATATATATATATATATATATATATATATATATATATATATTTTTAAATTTAACAAAATTTAAACTTTTTCCGGTGTTTTCGAATGCAAATCGTAAGTAATAGAAAAAATAAAATAAAAATAAAATCTGGTTCATCTAAAGATTACATAAACAACTAATTCAGAAATTTGAAAAAGTTAATAAAAAAAATGGCAGACAGAAATTCTTGATATGATTCAACAAACATATTTAAAAAGAATTCATGCTGCGTAAATTCACCACACACGCACGCACGCACACACACACACACACACACACACACACACATATATATATATATATATATATATATATATATATATATATATATCAGTGGGGAGAAAGAAATATTCGTACACATTCATATAATTAACTGTACATAGATACATAGTAACTAAATATCCATAAAAAAAAATTTGATTTAATAGAAACAAATCCCTTGTATCTATTTTAATGAGTGAAAAAAGTATTCCTGCAATACAAAAAAGACTACAAAATCTTCATTTAATACTTTGTAGAACAGCAATTATTCACTTCTACAACAACCAACCTCTTCTTGTAGTTCTCAATTAATATTTTTCAAATTTATTTTGTATTTTGTTCCATTTTTCTTCACATATGGTCTTCAGATCCTGGGTGTTTGTTGGAGCTCTCGATTGGATTTGGATTTTCAATTAATGCCACATATTCTCATTTGAGTTTAAATCTGAGACTGACTTGGCCATTTCAGGATATTTACATTATTTTCAGTAAGCCATTTCTTTTTGTAGATTTTGCAGTGTGCTTAGGATCATTATTTTGTTGAAAGATCCAATCAGGAGGAAGTTCAAGATTTTCAACCAAAAACATTAAATTTGCTTCCAAAATATTTTGATATGCTGCGGCATTCATTCTATGATCTATTACTGATATGTTGCCAGTACCTTTTGCACAAAAATATCCCCAAACCATGATGATGCCACCACCAAATTTCACTGTTGGAACTGTGTTCTTTTGTTTAAAGGCATCGCCATCTTTCCTCCATACATTATTTCAAGAATTACTCCCCAAAAACTCAATTTTCGTTTCGTCTGTCCATAATACTCTTTCCCAATACGATTTTTCCTTATCATTATGTTCATGAATGAATTTCAACCTGACATCTCTGTATCTTTTCAATAGCAGTGGAGTTTTTTGAGGGGAGCATGACTTTAGATTGTTCCTATGAATTCCATTGCTTATTGCCCGTTTAGTGAGACAGATTTCTGATGAAAGCAAATCATCCTGCAACTCTTGACGAGTAACCATTGGATTTTATTTAATGTGATGCGTTAATTTCCTCAAAGATCTTAAAGAAATCTTACATGCAGCATATCTTCCTTGGTTTTCAAGTTTTGGGTTTTTATACCTTGCAATGAATAAACTAATGGTAGTAAATGGAATATTCAGGTTGTCTGAGATTTTCTGGCAATTTTTACCCTCTTTCCACAAATTAACAATTAGTTCTTTTTGCGAATTTGTCAATTGTTTACCTCTTGCCATGATGAAAACCTTCTTTCACAAATATCAATTACAGAATGTTCTGTTTGTAGTTTTCGGGTTAAAAATAACTGCTGATAACATTAGTGGAACATTCTTTAATATTCCACTTGAATAATCTCGAGTATTAAAGCAATTTAAAAGTTTTAAAATCTGAAATTTGCATTGTACGAATAATTTTTCACCAATTATAATGGATAAATGGGATTTATTTCTATTAAATCAAATTTGTTTCTGTTTTCTATACATATTTCATTATTATTATGCATATGTATATAGTTAATTATATGCTAATTATGTCTATTAATTAGTTGGAAAAACGATAAATTAAAATTTGCATGCGTACGAATTTTTGTCTTTCCATTTTATATATATATATATATATATATATATATATATATATATATATATATATATATATATATAAAAGGGAAGAGGTTATAGTAGTTCAAACGAGAGAAAAGTGTGTATATTAAAAAGAAGAGAGAAACCACAAACGTTTTTGTTTGTTGTAATGTGGATTGTGGAAGGGTAATACGCACGCATGCTGACAAAAATACAAAAAAATAGAAATAGATCTAAGAACACAGAGGGGGTCATTAAATATCTTTCTCATCTTTTCTCGGACCAGTCTTAATTGTTTTATTAACCTTCACGCAGAACTTTTTCACTGAAGACATTTGGGTCACTAACACATAAAAAAGAGAACTTCTAATATCGAGAATATTTAACATCGAAAATTATAAGAGAAATTAATTGCTTTTAATAATATGTGGAAATATCCACACTTTGCCTGATGAAGGTCGCGAGACCGGAAACGCGTGTAGCAAAATTATGGAAAATAAAACATAATATATTTTTTTTTAAACCAAAAACGTTTGCGGTTTCTCTCTTTTTTTAATTTTTTTTTTCTTTATATTATCCTATCATATATATGTGTGTGTGTGTGTGCATGTGCTTATATATATATATATATATATATATATATATATATATATATATATATATGCTTAAATTAAATTTGTAATGACATATATATAATGCCTAGCTTATAGTTTTATCGATTAAATAAATTATTTTCTACAGGTTACATTGATGACTGAGGCAGTCCTAATTAATTTTTTGTTAGATCGATTTGATTTAAAATTAAATTGATTAATTAATCCGTGCAGGCTTATTATTACTAATTTATATAACTTTAAGAGGATTTGCGTATGGTGCAATGCGGAACAAATTCGATTTCCAGTTCATTATATTCGCTTACGCGCAAATACCCTTGGAAAAGACATGTTTGTTTGTATAGTGGCATATCAACACCTTATGGGTCATTTAATACCGAAATTTAATTTTCTTGGAAACATTGGTAATTTCTTTTACAAAAATGTATTGCGGGTCCTTTTTTTGGTTTTTTCATTTTGACAAAAAATGTATTGATTGGTAATTTCTTTTACTATGAAAATATATTGCTGGTATTTTTACTATAAAAACTTTTAATACTTTAATAGTGTTTTCACCCCAGTTTGGGGGTTAACTATTTGACCATAGCTGGAGCTATAACAGTTGCTACCACCGCGGGTCAGGGTATATCTGGTAACAACAGCAATTAAGAGATGGTCTCACGATCTTCAAAACCTACCGATCAGAATTCTTGCTGCCGGATGTACTTTATCATCATACCCAGGAAAGAGGAAAAGTATGAATCTCCCTTTTCTTGCCCGAGCTATGTATAGGACTTTTTCTCTGGAAAATTATTGTTATTCTAAAAGAAAAAATGTTAATGCAATATTCACTCACAAAAGAAGTCATTATTCTTACAATCTCATATACGTTTCAGTTTAAAACAATCCCCAAAGGTTTGATAAGCTGTAAAAAAAAATATTACTCAATCAGTCAACTGGTATAAGCAGTCAGTCTCACTAGTGCTCATACTAACTCACTAGATGACAGAGCACAACTGATAGAGATCTGGGCATTTCCCTGACCTAAAATGTATGGTGGCACTACCTATCATTACCTATGCATCCTGATTTCTTATAACTTTTGGCACGTCAGTTCCTATATTTTTGAAAAATCATTTCACCCCATGCAAGGCAACAATGCCACTAAGACGCAACGGATGACAGGGGATGGAAGAGTGTGAGAAGACTTTAGAAGGAACCGGAAGCCTATACATCTGTTCAAACTCCAATACTTCATATTGCTTTGCTATGGGCATATTTCTCCCAGCTATGGGTTAAATAGTAGGACATGTACCTGAATAAAACATTGTTATTCTAAACATAGTATTCACTCATAAAATAAGAAATTATTCTTACAACACAAAATATGTTTCGGGATTAAGAAACACAAAGAGATGATAAACTGTAAAAAAATTCAAATTAATGTAAAAGTTTG
>CAHIKZ030001335.1:3930000-4035000 GCA_903632075.3 Acanthosepion pharaonis | reverse complement strand
AACAAAATAACTTGTCAGTTTTGTTCAACAAAACATGAAATAAAGATGGATTAATATCCAAATACACAAGTATAAATATCTATCTATCTATCTATCTATCTATCTATCTATCTATCTCTCTTTCTCTCTCTCTCTCTATATATATATATATATATATATATATGCATACATATACATACATACATACATATATATATATATATATATATATATATATATATATATATATATATATATATATATATATATACAGTAAAAAATTTGAAGCCATCTCCAGACTTAGTATGGGATGAACTTGACAGTAAAAAACAAAAAACAAAAAATGCCAAAGAGCTCTTAGAGTCAATCAAACTTATACTTTCAAAAACTTTTCAACGAATGTCTAAAAATTTCTGCTGCAGTCATGAAGGATAAAGGAGAATATTTTGACGCGAGAAAAATTTAATCAGAAAATGCTTCCTTCCTTTTACATAATAAAATGTCTTATAAAAAATCATGTTTCACTGTTTTTGACACATGTATAATAATTTTCCCTTATTTAAAGTACAAAAAAACTCTTTTTGGGGATAATTTAATTAATTACTAGGGATGTCCTCAAACATTTGAACCGTAGAAAGCGTGTGTATATATATATATATAGCGAAACAGTTCTGTCTGTGAGTGGTATATATATATATACATATATCATTTACAGACAGTACTGTTTCGCAGCCTCTCGGTGCGACTAGACGCCCGAATGCCTCAAGCTAGGATCGAAACCCAAGCGAGTTGGTGTCAGTCAGAGCTTCTACCGCTGAGCTATCTTCATTCAATAGAACCTCGCAGCTAAATCTAGCGTATTGTTTTTTCGAATGTAAACAAATGACAATCAGCCGAAGTGCTCCACTCTTTTTATTGAAGAGCTTTGCATTTGTGCAGGTGGCTGTTGTTTATAGAATTAGCTTATCACTCAACAGTGCTCAATTGAAATATATTTTCAAGAGCTAAATTATGTCATTCGTAGACAGTACCGTTTCGCCAATTATGTATTTGGACAGCAATTCCCCTTTTATTAAAGGCGACTGATAAAGTATTGCGATTAAGCATTTTATGAAATTTTTCTTCATTCGTACAAAAATTTGCCTTTCTGGGCATAAAGTGTCTAAAATCTATCCAAATATTCTATATAGACATCAGAACACTTTCGAATAATCTATTAGCCATTACTAATTATCTCCTTTTAAAGTGAGTATGTAGCCCTTTATATATATATATATATATATATATATATATATATATATATATATATATATATATATATATATATGTATAGGGTGTCCATAAAGTTCGTGTGCACTTTAAAATTTTATAACTTAATGTGTGCTTGCGATAGAAATAATTTGTTAAAAGGTTTCGAAAGAAGTAAATCCATATTTTTTTAAAGTTCTATTGAAATTTTATTTAAGTTTCCACAAGTCCTCCATCATTAGCAATACAAAGGGTTATACGATTTTGCAGTTCACGGAAAACATTTGCCAACTGATTTACAGTAATGCCTGAAATCACATAAGTTATTTTAGCTATACTTAAAACTAGGTACATTAAACTTTATAACATTTTTCACACATTATTTCTATCACAAATACAAATAAAAGTTACAAATTTTTTAAAGTGCACACGAACTTTATGGACAGCCTGTATATATATATATATATATATATATATATATATATATATATATATATATATATATATATATATATATATATATAGACAGAGAGGGGGAGGAAAAATGACTTTGAGAAAGAGATACAGATGCTGATGCTTATGTGTACATAGGAATCAATACTGTATGTTATCTGTCAGTTTCACTACTCAAGCAATCTTCAGACCATGTTATATATACGCACATAGATAGGTACACACACATATATATATATATGCGTGTGCGTGTGTGTTTTTGTGTGTACTAAATTATGTACAACTGTTTTCATTTTCCTCTCTCTGTGTTTTGTGTTTGTATTCTTGATTTCCTTAGAACAAATTGGCCACGAATATTCGAATTAATTTCAAAATAAACATTTAAAAATAAATAAGCAACATATTTTTAAATGAAAAATTAATTTTATGAATAACATGTTTACTGCATTCCCTTCTGCTTTCCCTCCAGCAACTTTATAATTCAAACTGATTTACCTTTTACAGTCTTCAGGGGAACTGAAATGAGTTCCACGCAAAGAATTATCTCATAATCGATAATTACGACGTAGGAATGTATATTTCCAAATCAAGTTCTATCAGTTTTGTCTAGTCACAACAAAACCTTCACAAATTCGATCTACGATTAATTGCGGCCCTATCACGTTAAAACAACGATCACCGGAGTTAGGCTACGTTGAGTTTGGGTAATACCTAGGTCGGTTACCGCTTGGGATTACTGTAAGCTTTGTTCAGGTGGTGTGATAGATAATGGCTCGGTATGAGAAATCGGAAAGCCGAGTTCGAATCCCAGTTGACGCCGTTGCAGTTAGGAAATATATGAGTCTATCTCACCCGCAGGTTAAACAAAAGCACAGATTAGATTATATAGCCTTGGTTGGGAACCAGTCTACCGCAGAATGTAACGGTATCCTACTGTGTGAATGCTTCGGCCTAGTCAGTCATCAATCGAAAAGAAACATAATCGCCCAAAAGGACATTACTTATGACACCCGTGGAAGGAATTATCCTGATAGAATATTACGAATCCCACCTTAATTTTGGTATTTTTAAAAAAAATATTTTATATTGCAACGTGTAACTCAAATAAATTTTATTTGGATTCAATATAATAATATAATAAACTTATATGAAACAGTAAAATCTTGTTTCATAGCGGCTTTTATTGCTTTGTTTAGTGAAATAAAAAAAACACAAAAGGGTTCTTTTACAATGCAATAAACCCATTAGTGGCTTATCGTAATAAATAATTTTATTTAAATGAGAATGAACTGGGATCAAATATGAATTAAAAGTCGACAGAATGATAAGATAAAGAATAAAAGCAAACTTTTATGAATTTATCATGTGTAGCTTTTACTTAAGTTTAAAAAAAATAAAAATTCTGATAGTTTTTTTTATTCTTGTGTTGTTTGTTTTTTATTGATTAAGCAGGCTTCACGTGTATTTGTCCTGTCAAGCATCGTTCGTGTGTATAATTCTTGTGCATTTGTGTATTATAATTCTAGTTGGTCTATATTGAATTTGGTTGATAATGCGCGTGCATTTGTGCGTCTGGTGGGCATTTTTATTCATGTCTGATAGTGTGCATATGTTGATTGGTGGGTAGTATTTTGTGTGAGAGTGAAAAAATTTAGGTTATATTAGTTGCGCTTCTAGGTAGATAGACCGTAGATTCTTTAAATATGGACTTTTATAAAAGTTGGTGATATAATATGTGCATTTGGCGTGTGTTTATTGAAGAGAAAATATTTATCAAGATTCCTTTTAGATATTTTCTACATAATAATTCTTTACTTATTAAAGTGGCATTTATTAAATCGAAGTTATGATCTGTTTTATTTGCGTATGTTTAGAGTGAGTTCAAAGAACTGTCCTAACGTAAGTCTCTCTTAATGGATTAAGGTGAAATTTCTGTGCCTTCCACGGTAAATTTACGTCCAGGATCATACATGTCACCTTTCTGAATAAAATTGCTGCGGTTAATGTGGGGACTTTACAATCATTAGCGATAAATAAAAAACACAAAAAGAAATCTGAATGATGTCGACTATGTTGTACATCTAGAAACGTCGGATGCAAAAATTGAAGATCTAAATGTACCTTTTTCGTCCCTGTTTTTTCCGAGTTCTCTCCATGTAGAATTGTAACCTATGTTTGTTGCATTTCCTACATAGATATGATTCCATTGATAGAAATATTTAGTCTAGATAAGCCCTTTCGAAGGATGTAGCACCTAACGTAAGAAGTTTTTCAATTCTGTCAATTAGTTACCTGCTATTTATGATACATACAGTTTGTAAATAATATTCTCCTATAAAATCCCGACTAATTCATTTTATTTCTTGGCTGTAGTATAAAAATAGGATAAAGGACAAGTATTATAAATGGGGCCTTCAACTTTTTATTGCAATAAATAATTTTGCATTTTCGAAAAATTACCATTTTCTTTGAATCAAGAATTTAGGTGGCAGTAAAAATGTAGGTTTCGGTAAGAGAAGCCCATAGTAGAGAAATCCTTTCCCGTTCCACAATATAAATATCATTCTTGCTTCGGATGAAGACCGGCTTTTTGATTGGCCCAACATCTATTTCCCTCCAGGTCGTAGTAAAGTACCCACTTTTCATCGCTACTGAATTTTTTTTTTAAATAGCATGTTTAATTTGAAATAGCGAATCGCTCAAGGAAAATTAGTCGATTTATTTTATTTTTTTAAGCTAAAGTTGCATATCAAACCGATTCATCTGCTGCAGGTTTGTGTATGCATTGGGACATAAACACATGTGTCTCCTAAAATACCCACAACAAACACGGCGGACTCGGTATGTGAGTCCACGTAAAGAAAAGTTAGGACACGACAAGAACCAATTTATATGTACAAACAAATGATAACGCATTAAAAAGAAAGGTATACAAGCAAGAAGACAATAATGTGTGTAACAAATGAATGTGATAACCTAATGTCCAAAGTATGTGTTCTGAGTGAATATGCCTGCCTGCCAGTGTGTGTGTGTGTGTGTGGGTGGGTGTGTATTGTTCATGCATTCTCGCGAGAAATTTACATATTGACGAGTAAGCGGATATGGTGAGAAGAGAACGAGAAAAATATCGCAGAACATTTATAGTCCAGAGAGCATCTCCTAGTAGCGGTGTTAAAAATTAGGAGAAGGTAACCCAATACATCTAGCCAAATTTGTGCGGGCAAACGATTTTCAACGGTCAATTCGAATGTTTTCAAGACATTAACGATTTAATACTTTGTGCAACGTGATTTTTTTTTCTCAAGTAATATCTTGATTTGATTACCATCAACTTCAGTGGGACAATCCAACCGTGGAGCATCGTTCATTTAGAAATTCCAGAAAGAAATTTATCAAAGAAAATTTGATCCCATCGATCATTTAGAGGGTCGTTTCTCAAAAAAGCCGACATGTGCTTGAGTTGTATACCAATTTTATTGAATTAAAAAGACTTAATATTTTATTTGCCTTTTTTTATTATTATTGTTTGAGCCAATCGCAAAAATACACCGATTTCGAGAATTTATTTTAATGTTTGCTGGTACAAAATACAATCATTGAATACAAAATTAAAAGTTAGCACTCCTAACTGTATTAACCAGATAACAGAAATATTCAAACCAAACTTGTCTATTTGTTTAAAAAAGAGCGGAAAATGTGACTTTGGAATCCGAAAGCACATTGGGATATCTAAAAATGCCAAAGTAAAGCAAAGGATAACATTTCATTATGAACAAAAAAAGAAAAGAAAAAAAAGAGTACTGAACTGTTACGTTATATTGTTCCTCCTATGCTGGAGAAGAGGCATGAGGCAATAGAAATGTTGTTATAGAGAGGGATACGTGAGCACGAAGATGTTTTACAGATAGTGGAAACAAATCTGACAATTATATCATCAGAAAGAGATAGTTTTAAATTTCTAGAACATATAAAGATTGCTTAGAAAATTTAACACTCACAAGAGATATTCAAGACAAGAGGGAAAAACAACACCTAAACTAATGAGAATATATAAGCAGAACGAGGATTAGGAGATATAGCAAAATTGATACACCTTCCTAAGGGATGGATAGGAGACATAGAAGATAAAGAGTATATATATATATATATATATATATATATACCCATAAATATACACACTTACGCACATCATAGCCACTCATTCCCTACGAATCAAATAATACACACTTAACAGAGACACATCTTCTTTTCAGGAACCAATAAAACTGTCAAACTGACCAAGGGAATTCAGAGCAGCATGAATCCATCCAGCTCTTATCTTAAATAACAACTTAAAAGAGACTGTTTGATCAACACAACGACTGACCAAAATTCATGATAAATAAAACAAATGAAAAGTACATATAAAGTTCATTTTCTCCATCAAAACATTCATTCCTGTAGTTCACTGTTACTAACAAGCAGATTTCTTTTTTCTCCTGATGATAACTATGCTGGTCGAAACTAGTCTGGGAATCTAACTGAAATAATAAAAACGACCAATATTAATATACAATCCTGTGTGTCTGAAGATTTTAGTTTTTTTATATTTTTATTGTTCATAACATATATATATATATATATATATATATATATATATATATATATATATATATATAATATTAATTAACAATTATAACAAAATCATTTCTAACGTTTATATAATGCTTTTTGTTATAATTGTTAATAAATATTATTATTATATATTAAGTTCTACTATATATTGAGCAATTTAAAATATATGTTTGAAGTGGGCATTGCTATTAACCTACCTTACACTTGGATACACACACACACATATATATATATATATATATATATATATATATATATATATATATATATATAGGTTGCCATAGGTAAATTGTCGTCATTTCATATTTTTAATTTCGCGCATGCGTGTTTGTTTTTTTTTTTTTAATTTGTGCACCGTCATTGAGAAAAAGAGCACGATGACGCAATTCACTCCGCCAGAAATTTTGTAACGGCATACTATACTGCTTAGAGTGTTTGGGTTTCAATCTGAGGACAATGCAGAGGATTCGGAAAGAGTTGGATGATATATCCAGCCAACATCATGGTGTTTAGAGTGATCACTACTGATGGCGACGTTATGCCTCCATCCATCTTCTCACAGGGCCTCAGACTCAACACGGAGGCCTACATCAAGTGCCTTGAGGAGATAGTAATGCTCTGAATCAAGAGGTACTTGCTAGAAGACCCTATGTCCAGCAACAGGACTCTGCACCATATTACACAAGAAAGAGAATCCAGTCATGACTGTCAGACAATATCAGCGACCACATTACCCTTTACATCTGGCCACCTAACTCCCCAGACTGCAACTCCCTTGATTATTATGGGCGGGGAGCAAGGGAGCAAGAGACCAACAAAACTCCTTTTAACAGCAAAGATGAACTGAAGGCAACGATTATTGCAGCATTCATCACTGTAAAGAAGGAGACCGTCCAGAAAAGTTACTTGGAGACTCCGAAGTCGTCTGGAGGCCGTGCTTAGAGCTAATGACCATTTTATTGTATAAATGCACTCTTTATTGTTTTACGATATTTTGATGTAATTTTGCTAAATATATCTGTTAAAATGAAATATCAGTGTTATTTTCATTTTTGCGTAATTTAGACGAAAATTTATCCATCGCACCCTGCATATTTGTGTAAAAATTTATAAGATTATTTGAAAATTGTTCGAAAATAACAGTTCGAAAGCAATTATTCGAAAAACATTTATTTGAATTGTAAATTGTTTGAATGAAAATTAATCGTAAAAACGATTAGACTAAATGATAATTATTCGAAATGTCAAATTATTCATTGCAATAAAAATGTAAAAATTCAAAGAGGAAATAAACAAATGATAATTATTTGAAATACAAATATCGTTAATAAAATAAGTTAGTAAAAAAATCCTGATAAATTTAAGTTACGCAAATAGTCAACGACTAAAGAGTATTTGTTAAGGGATGCCACTATTTTTTTTTGACGTTTTCAATTTAGGTCATAGTATTTCTTGGCATTCTTGATATTTTGGCAACCTGTTCTTAATTTTGCAATATGAATTTCTTACAGGTCCTGTTCTCTTTTAAGAGCGCCTAAGAATTTCCATATTATCGGATGATGTGATGACCCGTGTTGTAAAAAAGCCCTATGCCATCCTTCAAAGGCGTTATTACTTCTAGGTAAATCACCATTGACTCTCTCAAAGTAAGACTACATACGTATTTCAAACATAGACATTTCGAATAATTATCATTTAGTATAAGTGTCCTTTCGAATAATTTTCATTCAAACAATTTACAATTCGAATATTTTTTTTAAGAATAATTGTTTTTAGAATAATTGTCCTCGAACAATTATTTTCAAACAATTTTCTGGATACGTTAGATATAAATAAAATATATCTTTAACGATAATATAAAACAAAAAACAAAAAACAAAAGGAAAACATTTCTTTATCCACGCGTTTCGTCTCCTGACAGACGTTATCAAGGTCATTTATCTATTATCATTTCTCCCCAAAAGTTAGGATGGTTCAACACAAGTCTTCATAATTGTAATCACATGTGTGGGTAGTCCAGCAGTTCAGTTCTAAAAAAAAAAAAAAAAAACTATTAGGCCCTCATATGTCGAAATGAAAGGAAGACACCAGCACATATGTAAGTTATACTGGGAGACGCGTGTACACATATTGCTTTTGCCTATTACGAAGCCACTCCTAATACTAGCGCAGATCAGCTCGCATCCACACTTTAGCCAAACATATAAAAGGAAATTCGGTCCCGGTTTGAAGCTACCGGATGTATAGCCACACTGATGAGCTGTGAAACAACGAAATAGTCTGTCTGTATATGACTATATATATATATATATATATATATATATATATGTGTGTGTGTGTGTGTGTGTGTGTGTGTGTGTGTGTGTGTGTGTGTGTGTGTGTGTGTGCATGTTTTCATTAAAAACGACAGATTACGGTTAAGATTTTTATTTAATTTTTCATGTGTTCAAACAAGAGCTTTCTTTTCTGGACAAAGAGTGTGTAAAAACTGTCCAAATGTTTTATATTTCCGAGCGCTTTCGGCTATACCTTAAGCCATTATCAAGGATGATTCGATTTTTTAGCTTAATTGAGTGTGTTCATTATGTGTATGTCTTACTATGTAGTAGGGATGTTTTAATTTCCGAATACGGTTAGCACATTGTGACCTTGTTCGTAGTTAATATTGTTAAGAGTTGTTTTTTTTTCTTTTTTATTATTAAAGCTTCCATTATTTTAAATCTTTTCTACAGGTGGATGCAGTTAATATATTTGTGTTTTCTACTAGTATGTTTCTAATAGAGTCTGGTAAATTTGTGTTTGTGTTTAAATGGGTTCTAATGGAGCTGTGATCAGATAGGTGTAACATAAGGCATCTGGATAAACATATGGTTGTGTAACCGATGTAATTATTTATGAGTCCTGTTCGATCAGGAACACAGTTCCTTAAGGGGCATTTGAACTCATAGATAATGTTCGTTCTTTGTAATTTTGGCTTAGCTGGTGTGTTGTTATTTTTGAGGATAAGGTTAACTGTCTTAAATTTTTAAAATTACAATCAAAGACACACTCAATATAACGAATGAGGGGCGGGGGAGTTGGAACGCGATTAAAAAAGAGATAAATTTTAATTACAAATAATTAAAATTCAAAGGGGGGTGAAAATAGCAAGTTCCACAAGAGTATAAAAAGGAAAAAAGACATTCACAGTCCCTCCAACAAGCATAAGGAACGTACAGAATGCTCCTTCTGTCTGAACAGGATGGGCTGATGAAATTTTATAAATACAGCCTCCAAAACTCGTTTTCCAACTTGCCAACGTATACCTTTGAAAAAGTGTTGGTCGAAAGGTACCTAAGGTATAGCATGATATCCGTTTTGTTTAAATCTATGTTTTATTTCTGTGGGTACAAACCACTTTTTAAACACACACACACACACACACACACACACACACACACACACACATATATATATATATATATGTGTGTGTGTGTGTATTAATGCTAATCAAATTAGCAACAGTATATACGTGCGTTGGCGTACATTCACAGGTAAGCGAATAAATATTTACTACATTTAATTTAAGGTGTAAACAAAATGTATTCAATGTGGTGTGACAGAGCTCAGAAGCATTTAATGCCTGCAGATTGTCTAAGGTATGTTTTCCTCTTATATATATATATATATATATATATATATATATATATATATATATATATATGTGTGTGTGTGTGTGTGTGTGTGTGTGTGAAAGGAAAAGAAAATTTATCTTAGGCAATGAGTTTCGCCCTCTGATAGACTTTATCAAGGCAAATGTTGGTTGCTTTGCGGCATATCAACTTTGTTGGGTTATTTAAGGCCGAAACCTTTCTATTGTCCACATGCTTTTATTTTATTTTTTTAGATATAATTATGGTTTGTGATGGTTTACTGACACAAGTTTTACTGATTAACCCATAGCTGGGTGGAGAATAGGTGTATTTATATCTTTCCGAAGGTTATAAGTGAATATAACGAACCCAGCTGGAATTGGAAATCGCCTCTCCTATTAACAATTCCGATCTGTAAGCCCCAACCACAAATCCAAGTATTCAACAACTGGTATACCCAAGCTGTCACTCATCAAGGTACTGATCAGGCTCGACGTTGCTTAACTTCGGTGATCGTACAGGAACTGGTGTTTGAAAGTGATATGCCCATTGTCTGCTAAGTATCTATTTAATCTTTAATAAACCAATGTGAGTAAATGTTATTGTTGTTGAATTTTTTATAAGGTAATTATTATTTATTTTTATTTTCGTTTGAGAATCTATTTTTTTTTAAAAATGAATGTTCTTTAAATTTTAAATAATGCATGTTTATTCAGATAGTCTTTTTACAGATATACTTTTAGTTATATCTCAAATGTACACCGACACATACACTCACACACTCTCTCTCACACACACACACACACATACTCACTCACACACACACACACATATATATATATATATATATATATATATATAATATTATGCTCTACAGTTGAATCGAACACTGTTTTTTAAAAATAAAAACTAAGAACTCTGAATTATAAATCTCATTGTTCTTTCCTATTATTTTAATATATATATATATATATATATATATATATATATATATATATATATATATATATATATATATATATATATATATATATATATATATATATATATATATATCTATATATATATATATATATAAAAAAATGAATGTAAGTCAACACTTAGGGCTAGAATCTGTTTCAGGCTAGACGCAATCTATGGTGGCCTGACGATTGCATCTAGCATGAAACAGACTGTCGCCTCTAAGTGTTGACTTCTATGTTCACTTTTATATTTACACAAAATCTATCTCTGATATCATAAATATTGCACATCTTAAAACTATATTTCTTCATATATATATATATATATATATATATATATATATATATATATATATATATATATATATATATATATATATATATATATATAATGCGCGCACACATGTATGTGTGTGTGTGTGTTTCTGTGTGTGTGTGTGTGTGTGTGTGTGAAAAGAAATTATGTATGCTGTAATAATGGATACCGCCTCGGATTGAGGAATTGGAGAGCCGAGTTCGAATTGCAGTCGAATCCATTACATTCACTTATCCTACTATCATACTATATCCCTTGGGAAAGGTATGAATCCTCTTCCCGCCACCCCTCATCTATGGTAAAATAGCAGAGCAGACTGGGTTCTATAACCTTGTGTGGCTGGTTTTACAGAAGCCTCTACCACTCTAAACAAATCTTCTGCGTGTGTCGTCTACAGTTCAGTTTTGCGTTCAGGATTGTTGTCTGATACGAGACATAAAAACAACAAACATAACTGAAAGACACTCATACGTCGAAAACGATGAGAGAGTCTATTATTATTATTATTATTATTATTATTATTATTATTATTACATGAAAAGCTAAAGAATATTTTAAAATATTTAGTATTGCTTCATTTTATCCACAGACGCAATTTATCTGTTGCTTCGTCAGCGACTTCATCAGAACGGATGAACGCCAAAATTTGTTACAGGTTTTATCTGCATCCATTAATGTTTTGGACCTTGACGTTTCCTGGCTAAAGAGCACCAAGTGCATTTGTGCATACTGAAGACAAACGAACCCCGACCGAAAATCCGATCTCTGTTCACCGCATCGATAGCCGCTACGCCGCCCTCCAGCACCCACCGCTCTTCACACACGTACACGCATTAAGGGAAAATAAAACTGCAGCTCTGGGTAAAGTAATAGCGCTGATGCGCTTGTGGCGTAACAAGTTGTCGACGTTGTCAATGGAACCAGAGTGCCGATTAAAAAAGCCCGGCCAATTCTGTTAAGTGCACCTCGCATTGATGCATTTGAAAACGACTTGAAACCATCTTTTCTCTTCCAACCTACGGATTAAATAACATAATAGACTGTTCCTTCTAGCCTTCCGTGACTGACAATCTAAAAGATGGAAAACTCTGGCTTCAGAACCATAGAGAAAACAAATTATTTCTTTACCTTTCTC
The DNA here is from genome assembly GCA_903632075.3 of Acanthosepion pharaonis. NCBI lineage: Eukaryota > Metazoa > Mollusca > Cephalopoda > Sepiida > Sepiidae > Acanthosepion > Acanthosepion pharaonis. The sequence continues at coordinate 4,022,661 of CAHIKZ030001335.1, read as the reverse complement.
AAGAAGTCAACTCAATTCAGAGATAATAAAGAAACAAACCGTGCAAAGATATAATCGTATATGCCGTGATAGGATATATTTTTCTTTTATTAATTTTCACAATGTAAATGGCTCAGTGGTTACTGCAGTGGGGTTGGTGTATGAGTGGTAGGAGTAAGTTGTTAGAAGTCTAGTCATGTGAGAAAGATAATGCTTAACCCTAGACAGGAAAACGTAAAGACTATAGTGGTTGGGAAAGCATTCTCTCGGGCGCTGTTTCGAGAAGAGCTACCTTGTTACTAATAGATTAAGGTGAGAATGAGGTGAGTTCGATCCAGTGTACGCGGCTTAGCTTGAAAGGTTACAACTGGTGGAACTAAGGAATGTGTATCATCAGAACATTGTCCATGAAAATAGCGATGAGTAGCGAAACGCTTGCAACTTTTCGTCTGTAGGAAAACAGTTGTAGGATAGAAAATAAATCCATTAAACCCACACAGACGCTTTTGAACTGGAAGCTGAAGAATCGATAGCTCCCAGATATAGCAGCTGTACTGCATTTCCGGACTTACCTGGCTCTTGTAAAAGAGAATAGCAAGAGGAGTTAGGTACATACCATAGCGATACACGGAACGGACATGGCATTTTTATTAAAATATTATCCTAATTATAAGCGTTCTATTCAACCCAGTTTTAAATATAAACGGATTAAATTTGGTTAAATAGCAAGGTAGATTGTTCCTTCTAGCCTTGTGTCATAGCAAGTCAAAGAGAAGGAGTTTAAATTTCAAAACGTTAACATGGAGAAAATAAACTATTGAGCCGGAGGGAACAACGGCCGAAACGTTGTAATAAATATGGCGACAAAGATGAGGACAATAGTCTGAATAATGTAAATAATGTACATAATACCTCATCTCAGAAATATAGACAGATACTAAAAGGCCGAAACGTTGTAATAAATATGGCAACAAAGATGAGGACAATAGTCCGAATAATGTAAATAGTATACATAATACCTCATCTCAGAAATATAGACAGATACTGAACGGCCGAAACGTTGTAATAAATATGGCAACAAAGATGAGGACAATAGTCCGAATAATGTAAATAGTATACATAATACCTCATCTTAGAAATATAGACAGATACTGAACGGCCGAAACGTTGTAATAAATATGGCGACAAATATGAGGACAATAGTCTGAATAATGTAAATAGTGTACATAATACCTAATCTCAGAAATATAGACAGATAATGGAGAAACTACTTCACTATTTTTCACCAGGAAGTCATTGCAAATCCCATTTATGAGATGGCTGCACACAGAATCACTCGTTCCTCTTGTTTATTTTGTCACATTCAAAAATCTGTCCGAGTCATTAAGGTTGGCGCCCATTGCCACGATCATTGTGCGCCTTTTATTTCTCGTGTCAAATTTGAACGTGCTATATTTCTCTCGACACATCTAGAAGAAAGCTAATATTAAAATTTCGTTCATGCTGCATAACATTTTGTTAGGCTTACTTCCATTTATAGCCCGCTGACTTGGGTCTTCAGAATCAATGTTCAGCGTCTGATGATAAGAGTTGATCGTAAAACTGAGAGAAACGACTGAAGACCTGTACAAACCCGGACTTTAAACCTTATAAAGGCAGTTATAAAAACATCGTTCTGTATCGGATTTTGAACTGGGTTCATAAAGAAAATATGCTCACCAATAGGGTTTGACGGTTTGTCCTTATTTGGAAATTATCCGACGTGATTTAAAATGCTAGGCTATAGATTTATTTAGTCATTAACTGTCTCTCGAATGCACAGGCTGGTAGACGTAATTTACGTTGTTTCAAAATTACATAGTGTCTACACAAATGCGAATATTCCCTGGAGCAATGGGAAATAATATCAGGTTAAAAATAAAATTCCTTATATATTTATGACTTCGCAAAGTAAGATATATTCACTACTTGAAATATCTGAAAGAAAAATTTTAAATGAACATTTCATTAATAAATTGGCTTGTTTTACAAATAGATGCCAACTTGTTGAAGGCCAAGTTAAAATGCAAATTTCAAACACCTTTCTGCATTATATAAGATGATATTCTTAAACAGAACTATTTTGATTTTCATATAGATTCCATAATATAGGTTTTACTAAATTAGCTATTATGTTTCTCCAACTCTGTAAATGTTCAATGTATAATTAATTCTAATTTTTATTTACACTATTTTATTTTTATCTTATAAATTGTCCCCTGTTCTATCACCCATAAAATAAAAATAATTGTACGAAAAATAAGGATCAATCTAATTGTCTTTAAATTAAGTGGCAGCAGAAGAATTATATTTAAAAGCTTAAACATTAATTCAATATTCAAATGCAGCGATCAATTTTGAGTTCTGTAGTTTATTGATGCCTGTCACATCTACTTCTCCTTAACTATTAGGGTGGCTTTTAAGGTAGCTTAAAATTTTAAGCTAGCTGCAATTTTGGATAGAAACGGAAAATAAGAGTTACTCCGCTTGAAACATGAAAGCAACAATGATTGATAGTATAATATCTTAATATATATATTTAACCTCGCATAATCTGGCAACCCTGAACTTGATCTCAACAGGTTCCCCGCGTTTAACTTTTCTAGGGCTTTTAAAGGAGTTATGAACCATTGAAATCGGACCAGTAGGATCGGAGGCGTTGCTTGGACGCACACACGCAGAGACACACAGCACACTGTACTTTATATATAAGATGACCAGCTACTCTCGTTTTCCGAGCACACCCGTCTGCTAGGGCGACTAATCTATCCCTGTCCCAGGCACATATGTGTTCGCGCAACACTTAAATTACGCTGAGCGGGATTTAGTTACAGTTTTTGTTAGGAAGCGCATAATATGTCATGATCAGCAGTTTGAACAACGCCAGTACGTAAGGGATTCCGAACAGTCCTATCTATCCAATTTCACTCACAAGGCTTGGATCAACTCTTGGTTTTTCGGACACTTTCCAAAGGTGCTGCAATCTGGGATCACCTCTTGAAAATCGATAAATCGACCATGAAGAAACTCGACTTCAGGTAAAATCAAAAATCTCATCTTATAATCACTCAGCCAATCTATATAAATAGACAGATATAATTTTTTTTAACCATTTACCCCAAACAAGGTAATGAAGCCACTAAGATGCAAGAGTGTGAAAGAATATGATAAAACGAAAAACTATTTTACATATCTATAAATCTACCGTATATCCATACTATCAATATTGCTGTCATATATGGTCCAGTGATCCTGCTATTTATATAGACACCATCCAAAGAAGAATGTGCAATATTATTGTTCTTAACTTGGCATCTCGGCTTCAGTTCCTTCCCCACCGCCGTAATGTAGCATACCTGTGCCTTTTCTATAAATACTCTTATGTTAATTATTCGTATGACCTCTTCGGTATGGTTCCTAGACTTTTCGAATTTAAGCGCAGTAACAGATTGGCAACAAGGTCTTATCAATTCAAAATTGAATTGGCCAGATGTAATCGTAAGTTCAATGCTAAAACTTTCTTTTTTCACACTTCTCGCTTGTGGAACTCTCAACCGGCTCCATCCTTTCCAGCTAACTTTGACCTTCAAAAATGTAATGTCAATCGTTATCTACTGTTTTCTTGATTACTTTTCTGTTGTTCGTCTTTCTTCATAATGTTTTTCTTTTTTTCTTATTCTCTCACACTCAGTAACCCCTTGTGTCTTAGTGGCTTTACTGCCTTGCATGGAGTGAAATGAATAGAAAACAAATTTAAATGCAATGTCAATCGTTATCTACTGTGTTCTTGATTGCTTTTCTATTGTTGTTACACCTTAATAATATTTCTATTTTTTCTTATTCTTTCACACTCAGTAACCCCTTGTGTCCTAGAGGCTTTACGGCCTTGCATGGGGTGAAATGATTAAAATAATTTATAAGGAGGAAGAACAATAAAAGTAATCAAGAAGACACTAGGTAACGATTGACATTGCATTTAAATTTTTGAAGATGAAAGTTGACTCAGAAGAAAGAATCCGAAAGAGAGTAGCATAAGCGTGAATTGTGAGAAAAGAAATTGTTTTCATAGAATTTACGCTTACATCTAGAAATTTAAACTTCAAAATGATGAGACCAAACTGCCAACCCAGCTTAAATTCGTAAAGTCGAGGTACTAAAGAATAAAATATTTATAGAAAAATTACAGGGTTGATACGTTACAGCGATGGACAGATGAGTAAAACCGAGATTCTTCTTTGGATTTTATCAAGAATATGTAAATACATCATATAGATGTATACGAGCGAATACTGAAAAGTTCGTAAACCTTCCCACTTCCTTAAATCTACCCAGCTGATCAGATATCAGACATTTTGCGAATCCTTTCATGATCAAGACCAGAATATCTCAGCAATTCATCGTATTTTGATATTTTTTAATGTGTATTTACTTAAATTTTGTGGGGCTTTTCACATAAGTAAATACAAGTAGAAATGTTTAGCATATTGATATAAATCTGTAACGATATCGATACGTTTGTGCGTGTGTATGTTTATGGGTTTTATGTGTTTATGTGTGCTTCTCTGTGTGTGCGTGTTTATCCATATACTGAATCAAGAGCGACTTTCTGGAAATGATCAATCCACTACACATTTCTTATGTTCCGTCATTCTATTAAATAGTGAGACGCGTCTTTGCTTATGTACACACGCATGCGCAAAGGTTTCGTCCGCTTTCAGCCATTTGTAGAAATGGATAGGATGGATAGGTGGTGATGAATATAAAAAGACAACAAATTAAAGAAAAAAATAACAGAATAAAATAAAGCATATATTTACGGAAATAATATGTCATTCATTACAACGTTTTACTTATCGTCCTATAGCGTAAAAATCCGCTAAAATATCTGCTTTACGATCTTTTTTATTTAAACATATTTTCTTTCCGTTTTTTTTTTTTTTTTCTCTTTTCTTGTTCAGTCATTCAGCCAAAATATTGGATTTTTCATGCATCACCGACCACGTTGAAATATTTTTCAATCATGAATTAGAGTTTGTCTATTATCTTTTTCTTTGATCGCTTTCCGGTGAGAACGAAAAAAAATTCTTTTGGCAGGAAAACTACATTCAGAACTGGAGAAAGAAAAGCGATTGTTCTCCACAAGTACACATACATGTGCACACATAAGAAAATACCCATATACCAAAAATGCAGAGGCGAACGCACGCACGCACGCACGCACACACACATATACACACCTTCATACACATACGCTCACAAGAATAATGTCTCATTTATTTTTTGGATACTACAACAGATACAGGGTCCCGAAACAACAGGCTCTGATATTTATTTTTACTGATGCTCACCTTATACAAAACCCAAGAGTCACTCATGCTAGAGGGTTACTGAAAGAGCTTATCTCAGCGGTAAGAATAAGAGGCAAGGGGCGAATTTTATGAGGATATGTGGAGAAGATAACTGTTACCACTATACTTGATCAGGTTAATATTTTAGGGGTCGAGAAAGCAGCCTCTTAGGAGTCGGTTCCAGAAAGTAGCGGTTCGTGGCAAGAATCTGATCGACTGGAACTTTTTTCCCAGTACAATGAGAATGAAGGTGCTTCATCTCAGTGTACATGGCCGGGCGGGTCTCAGTTGTGAGGATTAGAGTTGGTGGAACCAAACAACATAGCTCGTTCATAGAAATAGCGATAGAGTAGGGAGAAATGGGTTACAGGGTAGAAAATAATTCATCACCCACAAGTCCGCGTAGATTATTTTAGACCGGAAAGTGAAGACTGAGTAGCTTCAATCCACAAAGATATTATCTCTCTTATAACTGTACCGCCGGCCATTGTTCAAGAAATGTCGATTTGGAATTTTTTTATTAGGTTTGCACTTTCATGACAAATGTAATTTTGCCAGACTGCCACTCATCTGCCATCTGAAAATAGATAGGCTTATTTATGGGTTATTGGTAGCATTATTCAACTTAGATTGCCACACATTGACATTTCAAAATTCAGGAGTGAACATTGCGTTATAGTAATGATAGATGGCCCGACTGTTTCTTGATGTCATGGAAATAACTTAGTTGTGATCTAATATCTAGTAAATTAGCCTAAGCTGCACATAGCGGAAATCAGAAAGAGTAGAGCAGTGGGTGCTAAACGCATGCGAACATACCATTTCAGAAACTGGGGAGATAATTGATATCACACGATCTCTAGTGTCATTTTTGTAGCTAAAATATACATGATGAACGGGGAACAGCATAGGAGCCAACTACATGTCCTTACCCATTGTGACCACTCGCTCAAATCATATGCACATTAAATGATATTATGCATATATCATTCGATGAGCTCTACATTCGATGAGATTAGATGTATATCCAGTAGACACGTTCAACATTCTTTAGCTTCAATAGGATATAGGAACAGAAGACCCATCAGGGCCGCACTGTTAACACTACGGCACCGGACATAGCATGACGTCGCTAATGAGCTATGAGGGAATTATGCAAGATAGAGATAGTTTAGTAACGGTGTGGGGCGTGTTCACAAATCATTGTTTGAGAATGCTGGTCCAAATATTCATATATAAATATGCATAAATTTCCTGCTACAGCAAAAAATACCCAACTTTTATGATATTCAGGCTAATAATTGTTTTATCGATAGAATTGTACGAATATCGCAACAAACGCATAACGTAGAAGTTTTTCTACATTTTGTCATTTCAAATACCCACTCTTAGTTTGACATAGAGATTTGTCTATCCTATCTTACAGGTGCATACACACGCACAGCCTGCCTATGAGACCCTTTCACTTATGAACACAAAAAGGATCTCAAAACAACTTACATATATTATTTAAACACATGAATAAATCCAACCACAACTTCGATCTAAAGATCCATTGACATTAATATAGAAAATAACTCATTTATAGGGAAAGTTCTTCAGAGTGCAACTATCGATTCTTGCCAAAATGTAAACGTACGCCCAATTTATTTCAAAATATTTCCTTTCTGAAAAACGATATTTTTCCTTCACTCTCTCTTTCTAAATATTTGTTGCAACATAAAATCCTTACGTTTACGTTGATCAGTAGGCGAACCGCAGTAGTAAAGTTTTCCTTTTATCTTTATTCATATATAAATATATGTGTATGTGTGTGTGCGTACGTGTGTGTGTGTGTATACAGAGATAGAGATGGGGAAAATGTAGTTTTATACTATAGAGTAAAAATGGTCAATACGAGGGATAGAGAGAGTGTAAATAAATAGTCTTGGGTGTCAACACAGAGTAACGATAGTCTGTTTCATGCTTGAATGCAATGTTCCGGCCATTGTTCGTATATATATATATATATATATATATATATATATATATATATATATATATATATATATATATATATACATATTATTTATATTGTTTATATATATATATATATATATATATATATATATATATACATATATATATATATATATATATATATATATATATATATAGTGATTTTCAAAGCGTAGCTTAGATGTAGCACAAGGCCGAAATTAGGGGGCACACAGTGTGGATCGAACTCACTACTCACTCGTAAATTTTCTAGCGAGACAAGCTTGCTAACCATTATAGCACTACAGGTGCCACACACACACACACATATATTTGTGTGTGTGTGTGTGTGTGTATAAATTTAAATATATATATATATATATATATATATATATATATATATATATATATATATATATATATATATATATATTTATATATTATTATTTATATATTATATCCATGTACTTATTAGAAAGCGCTCAATATCAGAGATAGAGCTTACATGAGTTTGTCTGACGATCATAAAAGCGTGAAACCCAAGGTCACAAACTCACATCAATCCAACCATATATATATATATATATATATATATATATATATATATATATATAGTCCTGATTTCAAATATTACTCGAGGACGAGATACTCTTCCAACTCAATACTCTTGTCGAAAACAATTTATTTATTCATGTCAATTAAATGCCGTCAATATGCCACCAAACCAAATATTTTAAGGATCTTACAACAAAGGTAAAATGAACAAACAATATAAAAAAAATATATTAACCTACTCTTGTATTTATCACTTGGAATGAAAGTTTGCACGTGTGTAACTATTTCTGTGAAAAAACAAATCTTCTAAAGCCGTTCACCAAATATATTTGCTGGACGAATCTAACTTTAGCAAGAAGCTGCCATTACAGCAAAACGAATGAAGGTCGAACATATCGATCGACATTTTTTTTTTAGTCTGGCATCCGTCCATAATGTCGATGAACCGAAAAAGTAATCGAACTCTCTAAATAATCACCGATTCCTTAAATTCACAAATCATTGCCTAACAAAAAAAAAAAAAAAGTAAAATAAAAAAAAAAACATTGTATGGACATTATTTACAAGACAAAATATGAAAATTGAAAATGTGCACGTGCAAACCAGTTCGATGTTTCAAACTTTTACTTTCTAGTTGACATTTCTCTCTTTTTACGTGAACATTATCAAAATAAAACTGAAAATGTCTAAAGAGAAAGTCGTTACGTTGGCAGCCCTGTTACATAAAAATGCTTAGGTCAATCTGAAAAATTCAAACAGCCAATACAATTTTAAAATATATCATTAAACAAATCAATGGGGATATATGTTAAAATAAAATGGCGATTAGACATAGGAAAATAAAAATGAGAAAGAAAGTTTTGGGAGAAAAATAAAGATAGTATAGGGAAAATATTTATAGATAAGATCATGCCTTTAATATTCTAATAAACTTTGCTGAAATCCTTTTTTTTTTACAATGTTGATATAGTGAATTTTTTTATATTAAAAAGAAAAGTTTATAGATTTCACCAGGTATTTGATAACAAATATTTCACTGTTCCCTTAATGGAAGACAGAATTCACGTGTCTGTCTATCTTTCTGAGATGAGGTATTATGTACACAATTTACAGTGTTCGGACTACCGTCCACATCTTTGTTGCCATATTTATCACAACGGTTCGGCCGTTGTACGGTCCGGCCTTCTTCAGGTGGGGTTGGAATGTCGAACTGAACCCTTTATTTCGCTCGCTGGGGAAGACTCGTCTAGTTCCACGTGCCATGATTGCAATCTGTTAAACGCTAGACGTCAACCTTAGTGCGAAATTCTTGAAAGTGGTTAGGTTACCAGGATCATCTACAAGTGGCTGAGATTTGCATAATGGTCTCGGATTGTAGCTTTCAGGAATGCATCCTCCGCGGAAGCATCCACCACAAAGTAGCAATTCTTGGGGAAAAGCCTTTGAGCTTAAGTTTTTCTTCCATTTGGAATACCGGAAAAAATGACGGTGGTGTGACACTGTGAAAGTAACAATGCGTGTCCTAGTTGTCAAAGTCTGAACTGGTGGCTACCAGTTGACGTAAGCTTGGATGTGTGGTAGTGTAATGAATAATAACTCGAAATTGGAAAACGGAGAGCAGAGTTCCAACTTCAGTCGGGTTTGTTATATTTATTTACGCGCAAATTCCCTTGAGAAAGATTTGAATCCACATTGTCCCCCAGCTATGGGTTAATTAGTAGGACTTGTATAATTAAATCATAAATTATTACAATCTCAAAATATTTCCGGTTTTAAATAGCCAGCAAAAAGTTGATAAGTCATAAAATCAATTATTTACATTATTCGGACTATTGTCCTCATCTTTGTCGCCATATTTATTACAAACTTTCGGCCGTTGTACGCTCCGGCCTTCTTCTGGTGGTTGAAATGCCGAACTGAAACCTTTATTTCGCTCACTGGGGTAGGCTGTTCTAGGGTTCAGTTCGACATTCCAACCACCTGAAGAAGGCCGGAGCGTACAACGGCCGAAACGTTGTAATAAATATGGCGAATAATGTAAATAATGTACATAATACCTCATCTTAGAAATATAGATAAATACTCATATAAAAAAATCAGTCAATCAATCTTAACTGGTAGGATCAAAAAATGGGGCTCTTATCCTTTGCGATGAAAATGGCGATAGTCTGCTATTTGGCATAGAGACCTACACATATGATTTGATTAAAATGGTGAAGGCTTTGTGCAGAGCCAACCACAATTTTTGAAGAGCCGAATACAGAGGCCAGGTGCACCGTGTGTCACAAGATCCCCAAACGACCCTCCGAAGGATTTGAGATTCAGAGTTGTCCTTCTATTAGATCAGTTGCCATCCAAGGCTATAGAACCCAGCAGGCTGGGGAGAAGAAGAAGATACGTACCTTTCCAAGGGGTATTAGCACGTAAGTGAATGTAATGGATTCGACTGGTATTCGAACTTGGCTCTCTCAATCCGAGCCGCTATCCATTACACCATCGTGTCTATTACATATTGGAAATAATATAATATAATATATTAATATAATTAAATAATATAATATATTAATATAACGAAATAAAAATAATATATTAATATAATAAAATAATATAATATAATATTTTAATATAATATAAATAATATAATATAATATATTATTATAATATAAATAATATAATATATTAATATAATGTATTAATATAAATAATACAATATAATATAAATAATATAAGTACTATAATATAATATAAATAATATAATATAATATAAAATAGTATAATATAATATTCGGTGAGAGAGAGAGAGATAGAGAGAGAGAGAGAGAAATTCAGTAAATGAATGAATCGATTTCAGACTACAGTCTTTTGAGTTATATTTTCCCATAAGTTTGTAGAAGCATTTAAATAATACGCATACGTTATGTTGTATATGTGAGTGTGCATATGGAAATGTATGAAAGTTTTTACTGTTATTTCCACAAAGAGCTTTGCGTATCTATACATATGCTTAATTTAATTCCGGAATGCGGACCCTGCTAACTGCAAATATGTCTATTTCTGTGTCTTGCATTGAATTGACTAGTTCCACAGATGTGGAAGCACGTAGGATGCTATCCGGTGCAAATATAGAATGCCGATCACAAATACTGATTTTCAATAGTTTAACCAAGCAGATTTATAGAATTTGGGACGCAAAGAGGATTAACTACGAGATTTCTCTTGTCAAATAATTCGAAATATCTCATCGGACATTGTTTAAAAAACTGCGCATTAGTATACACTTCGTTCCTCATTTTTTTCTCTTGGCTTAGGCTCTGCAAATCTTTTTTTTATTGCAGTTTGGATTCCATGTAGCTATACTTCTTTTGTTGTCTTATCGCGAAAAGAGGCGCAGAGAATATCACAATAACAACCCTTTATAAATATTTGCACATGCTGCTAAAAGAATATAAATTCAAAGACATCATCGTGTCAAGGTATCTTTTAGGTATAGTCAGAAATAATTTCTGTTATTTTCTTTATCAATTTCATTCTTCGAAAAAAAAGCGAAGTATCGTCATATTTTATTCATTTATATATTCACCATCATTTGCAATGTCTTCTTGTCTCGAAGCAGGCAGCTCTTTGATAACTGTTGGGAAAAATTCATAGTTTTCCACGAATTCTTGAATCTAGTTTTCATTAGAGAATCTTTTCCTTCAGAATCATTTTATAGCGATAGAAAAATGAAACAGCCGGTTGGTGAAAGGTCAGTTGAATATGGCGAGTAACCAACTTCGATTTTTTTTTCTGTTATTCTTGCTGCAATCAGTCTTGTATGGAGGTTAAGATTTTTTATTCCTATTGACTAGCACAAAGCGATTTCGTCCAAATTCTGATAACCACGTTGCAGCTGTTGGATGTATAAATGTGCATTTAGTGTTTCATTGTTTTGAAGAACTCTAAAAGAACGATACGTAAACAAGATCACACACAGATACATTATCTTTCTTCTATGGAGTTCAGCTTCTGAAGTGGTTTTGGAAATTTAACTTTGTCAGTCATTTGCATTTTGAATTGAACATTGTTGTATGGAACCCATTTTTCATCACCTGTTATAATATATTAGGTTGTAGCATAAGGAATTGTAATAATTTGAAGAATAAAGTTGATAAACCAAACCGGAACATTCATTTATTGTGACTGGTAATAATTCAGGGTCTGATAGGCGAGAATGGAATGGAACACAGTTTGGCTTTCGAGGTACTAAATGTAAAATTCTACTTACGACCGAATAATTTCCGAAAAGTCCAATAAAAATCCTAATTGTTTCTTTTTTTTTCCTTTTATATTTATGATTTTATTACTCAGCACAACGTTTCGGCCGTTGTACGCTCCGGTCTTCTTCAGGTAGTTGGAATGTCGAATTTGAAACGTTGTGATATATATGGCAACAAAGATGAGGACAACAGTCCGAATACTATAAATAGTGTACATAATACCTCATCTCAGAAGTATAGCCAGATCCTTATGGGCCATTTAATGCCGAAACTGAATTTTCTTAGGATCGTTAGTAATTTATTTTACAAAAATCTATTACTGGTAATATTTTTTCCTTCTTTTCTTTTTATGTGCCGTGTCCCTTCAGGCCGTAGGTGATCATGCCTCTCCACTTCCCCCTAACCCTTTTAGCTCTCAATAAGTTTTGTCTCGTTGCTACTTCTCCTAAACTCTGTTCTCTCATCCACTTGCTTAAGCCCACTAGGTATTTCATGCGTTGCTTTCCCCTGTCCCTCGTTTCCTCTATTCGATTTGTGAGTATCAGATTCTCCAAGCCCTCCTTTCTCATTACGTATCCCAGAAATTTCAGCTGCCTCTTCCTGATGTTAAGTATAAACTTCCTCCTTGTTTGCATCCTCTCCAAAAAACTGCTCGTTACTTTGCTGGTACATTTCTTTTTTCCTTACACTATATGTATTTCTACAATTTCATAGCGTTTTGACTCCAGTTTGGGGTTAACTATTTACCCATAGCTGGGACCCGGGTAGGTGCTACCACTCCGGGTAAGGGTGAACCTGGGACAACAGCAATTAAAGAGGCCGTTCCACGCTGCTGAAAACCTCTTGACCAGCTACCTTACTGCTTGATGTAGTTTATCGTCATACCCAGGACAGAAAGGTTTTGAGCCCATATACGTAAACTGGATTTTCCGTAGATATCAAATTATTCCTCAGATGCTATTCTATGCATCTATTCTGTATATACAGTAGTCTGTTGTCAAAATGATTGGAGTCCTTTCTTTAGAGGAGGGTGACTGCCTTGAAAGACCGTATTTTCAAACGAATTCTCGTTTAGAAATATCTAAACTCTCTCTGGCAAACAACTGTTTTTCAGTTTCATGATTAAAAATGTCTTAAAAAGAATATATTGGTAGCACATGTAACAATAAAAGAAAATAATTATATAATCAATATGTTGAAATAGGATGATACAAAAAAAAAGAAAAAAAGAAAAGTTAAAAATGAAATAGAAACTCCCATCAATACAAGAAAGATCTATAACAGTTAGTTGAGAAGTCTAGTTTCCTGGAAAACTGTTTTAAGAAAAGGTTTTGTAAACTGAACTGTCTGGTCAATGAATGCCTAATGTTTCCTGTATGGAAACGGTTATTCTCACCATTATCATTATAATCATTCTAATGGACCAGAATGACAAAAGATGATAAGCCTCTTTGACTAAACCCAGTTTATAGTCCAACAATGACCACTGTCTTGTCTACTCCCGGCTCGGCTTTCATTTCTAATTAAAGCCGAAGAGATATGAAGCGATTCGGAACATCATTAATGTCAACTGCTTCCAAACCAAGAAATCTAAGGCATTAATGATTAATGATGACACGCTTCAATTCTTAACAAAAGACGATCCTTCATCAGACTACAAAATGCTGAATAACTTTAACAAATAGAGAAACCCGTATCACTTCATGATTTCCAAACCCAACAACAACTAAAATGCGTAGCATATGAAACTCGAAGGATAAGAATCATAACTTTCCACACGACCCAAAACAAAAGGTTTAAGACGAAACGCATATCAATACTAGAAACAGTTAGTGGACTTGAGAAATCTAATTTTCCGAAAGCTGATTGAAGAAAAAGAATTTATAAGTTTCAATTGTCAGTAACATTAACTTTTAGGTAAATGAATGCCCAGTGTTTCCTGTATGGAGCCTTTGCCATTTCCTGGATTCATTTGCATATCTCTAGCACTATTGTTTCGCCTACCAAACGTCTGTGATTCTGAGATGAAATACTGTAATTATTTGCACTATTTACAATGTTCGGACTGTGCCCAAGGACACATGGCCCAAAGTGTTAGTTGAAACCAGTGACTTGACCCAAAGAATTGTGAGTTTAATACCTGGCTACAACTGAGATGAAAAACAACTTGGAGAATCGAGTTAAAGGGACGATATCTGATACTGAGACATACGGTGGACGAAATAAAGGGTTCAGTTCGAAATTCCGATCACCTGAAGACGACTGGAGCGTACAACGGCCGAAACATCGTGAATATTGGAGACAATGATGAGAACAAAAGTTCTAACAATGTAAATAGTATAAACAAACAAACCGTAATAATTATTCTAATCATACACATTTAATTTTATTGTTCTGAAATACAACACCTCCACCAAAAATAAATAAATAAATAAAATGAACAAAGAAAGTTATCGTATTTAATAAGTTTTAAAGTCTGTCTTTCCTTTCTCCGTTACGCTTAAATTTCTCTTCTCGATCAATTTATCCGCTCGGCGTACATTTGTGACACTGACTGACTGTTCTGGGTTCCTCAATGACGACACAGAACAAATTATTTATACGGAGTGCTTAAGATCTAGAAGTTCTTCTTTTCTAGAGTCGGTAATAAAAGTAACTATCTTCAACAATAAATAATTAAATTTATATAAAGAATAACAATAGGATCTGCCTAATCAAAGGTAATCTTTATTGTAGGCAGAAATATAAAACCAATAACATCAGTTTCAATCATCCCATTAAGGTATTGCAAATGTGATTGCTAATCTTAATTCTAAGAAGACAAGGAATCGATGACGCTGGTGGATTAGAATTTTGTTTCACAAGAACCGCGCGTGATTCTATTATTTACGGTCTTCGAGGGACGTGTTTTCAATGTCGGATTCCACAGTACAATTCTTTAGTTACATGTATCGTAATTATCGAATCTCTCTTTCTCTACTATTGTGAAAGCTGCTTGCACAATTACCTCCCTTGAATGACTAATTTCGACTTTTATGCCCTTGGGTCGCGCAAGAAAGAAAGAAAGAAAGAAAGAAAGAAAGAAAGAAAATTATAGCTCATAGTAGAAGAAAACGAGTAAAAATATGAAGAACGAAAGAAAGAAAGAAAGAAAGAAAGAAAGAAAGAAAGAAAGAAAGAAAGAAAGAAAATTGAAGCGCGGTAAAGGAAGAAAGAATGAAAGAATCAAGAAGTGGGAAAAGAAAGAAAGAAAGAAAGTAGGAAAAGAAAAAGAAAGAAAGAAAGAAAGATGGAAAAGAAAAAAGAAAGATGGAAAAGAAAGAAAGAAAAAATGAAAGAATCAAGAAATATGAAAAGAAAGTAAAAAATTGAAGCAAACAGAAAGAAAGAAGAAAAAAGAACACTTAACAAAAATGAAAAGAAAGATAATTAAAAGAAAGAAAGAAAAAAGAAAGAAAGAAACATAAAAGACTCGACGAAAAGAAGGAGAATTAAAAGAAAGAAAGAAAAATATGAAAGCCTCGTGGAAAAGAAAGAAAATTAAAAGAAACTAATAGATAAAAACCGACAAGTGAAGCAAATAGAAAAAAGAAGACAAAGTAAAAGCAAGATTATTGAAGCAGAGGAAAGAAAGAAAATTAAAATAAAGAAATAAAGAAAGACAGGAAAAGAAAACTAATAGGAAAAGAAAAACCAAAAGAAATAAGAAAAGTGAAATCAAAAAGCGAAAAAAGAAGAAAGAAAAACTGACACAAAGTAACGGGGGATTGTCCAAGTTGACTCGCCTATCTTGACCATCTCAAACCCGTTCCAGTGAGAAGGGGAAATTTCTACCTATATTTTTATTGTCAGTGTTTCTATCTTCACGTATCAGATACGAGCACCGAACTGTTATTACACGAGCCGTCGGTCCGCTTGAGAGATAGCCATGGCAGACATGTTGGAATCGGACGCCATATCTCCGCGAAGCCATACACGTTCGATTGAAGATTTTCTTTCCATCCCGTTTATACGAACAGTTTATGCCCAGCGTATCGATTTGAAAGTGCACGCATTAAAGTTAGTGAAATGATGGAACCAGTATCTGCCACCGATTCTCCTACCCTCGGGCCTTGATATTCGGGCAATTGCCTTTATGATATCAGTGATAACCGTTGAAAATCTTTATTGATCTTCTGGAGAAAGAAACGAGGAGAAATCAGTCATTAATTTTTTTTTCCAACTGGAGTCATGTAATGTTAACGCGATGTTGGTGATCATTACAATACTTGTAAGCGTTGCTACTAACTTTGAATTTATGGTCCAAACTGACTGATATGTGGGTTTCTAAGCATTTGTTTCGACCTTAACAAATATGCAAAAGAAAAACGAAAACGAGAAATGTAAGCGGCCTTTTTTTTTTGTTGATCATCTTTCAATATAGACTGCAAAAATTATTCACTATTCAGTAAAATAGAATTTTAGACAATATTTTAAGCATTACCAACACTTATTTTCCTATCGAATCCTGACTGTGCCTCAGAGGGGAAAATATCTTATATTATTCTGTCTTTCTATGTTTTTCTTTTTTTGTTGTTTTTTCCACCTAACACAAATCCAAAAGACACTGAATTTAGAGTCAGTTATGTGCCATGCGTGATACACGCTTAGGCAATCAGGTATCTTTCGATACATGACTGACGAGGCATATTTTTTTCCGCAGTAGGTTGCAACATCTTTCTGCAGTTGCCATCCAAGGCTATAGAACTCAGTCTGTCTGCTATTTATTCATAGCTGGAGGCGAGGAAGAAGATGATTAATACTTTCCCAAGAGTATTAGCACGGAAGTGAATGCAATGCATTCGACTGGAATTCGAACTCGGCTCTCCGATTCCTCAATACGAGCCGCTATCCATTACTCCACCGTGCCTCCTCCCTAGAGTTACTAAATTGATGTCAGGCTTTACGGAGAGGATCAAGCGGTGCATAGTGTGACGATAGATAACGGTTGACTTTAGACTTGAAGAGGTTAAGATTTTAGTGGTCTGTGAAGCATCCCTCACCAGGGAGTCCGTTGCCAAATGCAAAAAAAGCTGAAAGTAAATGACAGCGAAAGAATATGTCTGAGAACATCATCCTCACTAATGGAATGAGGATAAATATCTTTGGTCTGGTTGGTCCTAACTGTGATATGGAGGCAGCAAGAGAAGTCGTTACCCCAGATATCTGCCATAGTAATAGGGATAGAGTCAGTGGAGGAAGGGTTTTTTTTTAGGTTGAAAACAATCCGTCATCCAGAAGACCGCACAAACGAGGCAGGAATAGAATTAATTGAACAAGTTCAGCTCAGATATTTTCAGTAACAAATTAACTTTTACGGGGCTAGCCTGGCTTACAGGGCTAAAAGACTCCAGTCGTGATGGCTTACAGGGCTAAATGTCTCCAGCCGTGCAGGCTTACAGGGCTAAATGACTCCAGCCATGCTGACTTTCAGGGCTAAAAGACTCGAGCTATGCTGTCTTACAGACTAAAAGACCCAAGCCGTACTGGCTTATAGGGCTATAAGACTCCAGTCGTGATGGCTTACGGGGCTAAATGTCTCCAGCCGTGCAGGCTTACAGGGCTAAAAGACTCCAGCCGTGTTGGCTTACAGACTAAAGAACACAAGCCGTACTGGCTTACTGGACTAAAAGTCTCCAGCCGTACTGGCTTACAGTGCTCAAAGACTCAGGCTGTGCTCGTTTACAGGCTAAAAGAGTCAAGCGGTACTGGTCTACATGTCTAAAAGACTCAAGCCGTGCTGGGTTACAGGTCTAAATGACGCCTAACAGTGCTGGCTTACAGGTCTAAATGGCCCAAGCCGTGCTGGCTTACAGGGCTAAAAGACTCAGACCTACTAGAAGAGTAAGAAGTAGTCTTGTTTTTCCAAAGAGCATTAGTTTAAATTAAATATAAACCGACCTAGGCATACTCTGAACTCGATTCGCTGATTCTATTTGTCGTGTCCTTAACCCTCAGGCAACCTGCTTTTCCTAATAAAAAAATGTTTAGCAACTTACAATTTTGTGATCGGTTTTCATGCAAGAAAACTGCAACAGAATTTTTTATGTATATATAGGACACATATTACTGAATAATTCACCTCTTAATTACTGTTGTTCCTACGTCAACCTGAACATGGGGTGGCAGTACCAGTTAGGATCCCAGCTACAGGCAAATAATGAACCCCAAACAAAAGCAAAACACTATGAAAGTATAATAATATATTTTCATAGTAAAATTACCAGCATTTATATAAAAAATTAGTACAGTACATAATTATAGTAATATTACCAACAAGATCTAAAAGTATAAAATAACAATACAAAAGGAACAGCAGCACCATTTTATAGTCAAATTTCAACAATACATTTTGTAGAGAAATGACCAACAACACATTTTATCAGTAATTAAAGCCATGAAATTACGTTTAAAATATATTCAGTTGAAGCCATAAAATTGTGTTCAAAATATTTAGATTTCGACATTAAATAACCCATGGAGGTGTTGATATGCCACAAAACAAAATCAACCAACTAACCAATTGAAAAATAACTCTGTAATAGTAGTACGAGTTGAGGTTTTAATATTTTGGCAGACAGAACTGGGTGGACACAAGAACTGGAAAATTATCATCCGCGAGTCGTTATTATCTGAACTGTTTGCTTTAATAAGTCCCATATTTCGACAAGAGTCAAATATGAGTTTTATTAAAATAAGGGAAAAAATAGATTTAAGATGAAAATATTCTTTTTTTTTTACTAAAGTTCACCCAGTACAAGACCCAAGATCGATTCAATAAATGACAGGATATGAAGACAAGAAAGAATTGAATATAACGAAGATATGACCGATGGACAACTGTTGAGCCGAGACTTGAAGATGTTCAGATTACAGTATTGTTACCAGGTCAGCCTAGACCCGGGGTGTCATCACCTGTTACGTGTTACCTGTTACGGTGTGTGATACGGGCAGATGTTTTGATATTTTGGCAGACATGTGTCTGATATGAACACAAGGAAGAAGTAAGAAATGAATATAACAAAGATATGGCTGATAGACAGGTTACAGTGTTCTGGGAAGCATTCAATCGGGAGTCTCTTCGACAAAATAGTACTAACTCGGAAGAAGTTGTGGCCCTCCTTGTTAAAAGAAAAACCGTAGGAAATGGGATAGTTCAATCCTGTGGACGTTGCAAGGCCGCTCTTAACTGCAAAGGTCTAATGCTCATATACAGGAATCTATTAAATTATCATACACGATCTGGTCTCAAATATGCGGCTTTTTACATGGACAATATCGATCTGTATTAGGAATCAATGCCAGAACATGGAACGGAATTTTCATCAGATTCGTGATTTTTATAAAATATTTGTTTATGTCACCTAATGGAAAATATATTTGGCGAATTTGGTTGAGTGATTTCAAATGGACTTTATCAAGTGCATTCGCTTTGAAGATCAGACCCTACTCAAATAATCGATTATTTATACTTCTTTAGTATAAAGTGAAAAAAAATGCTGTAAAGTTCTTTACATGCTTTCACAGAATATGAATTCATCATTATTTTGATACGACATCGCTGAAGAGTGTAAACAATTTCCTTTGCTATTTGTGAATTGCTATAACTTTTCTGAAAGACTGAGTATTTTCCTGTTGCCTTCTTCACGGTTTTAAAAGTCAGTGTTTTCCACCACTAGAACTGGCTGCAACCAAAGATTAGAAAGTCCAGTCTACCTCATGACTGAATCACTAACTGAGGAGAAAGTGATTAATTAATGACTTCCTTAAGAATAATTATACGTATAAAAGGAAATAGAATAGACCGGAAATGGAATATCGATCCTCCAATAGACTTTCCTCGCCTATAGTTACACTAACTTCAAATAGAGTTCGTCATTATAAGTTTAATAACATGGTTTGCTTGTTGAAGACAATCTCTTAACAGTGAGTTACAGAAAAGGTTAATAATTTTTGGACAAAATAAGGATTCTTGAGAAATAAAGATAGGAATATTTTTTAGAAAAAATTTTGCATAAAATATAGATAGATGTAGATATAAATAAAAGCAAAAGAGAATAACACTGATTCTAGACACTTAAAGAAATATGGAAATAATGCAGCTTAACGCTGTGGGAACTGCTGCCGAAAAGGGCCTCTAATCAGTGCTTAACTGCGGCAAGGAATATTATTCAAATTTTAACGTTCCCAAAAGAGAACTGCTTTCATTTAATCACCATAGAAAACCTTTTCTGCATTCCCTCAGCATGACAGATGCTAAACTCCAAATGATTCCATTTTTGTCTCACGTTTTCCACTGGCATGAGGTAGAGACATTATATTGAACAAACTGCTAAGTCTACTGATAAGGAAGTTGGTTCACTGTATTGTACACATCAATAAATCTACCGTTTGTCATTGCATTGAATACTGATGCCATATCTGGTATACTGATCCTACTATATATATTGAGATACACGGCAAAATTCAAAGAAGAATCTGTAATGTAATCGAACTGGGCCTGGTATATAACTCCAGTGACTTTCCCACCACCGTGACATAGCCTTCCCTGCCGCCTACAATCTTCAAACATTTAAAAGCAACGCAAGTCATCATCTGCTGTCTTCTTGAACGCTTTTCTTTTGTTGCCCTTTCTCCTGCCTAAAGTCTTCTCATTCTCTTTCATTCCCACTAACCCCTTGCGTCTTAGTGGAATTATCGCCATCTTCTCTCTTTCTGAAACCTGTTCTTTTATTGTCCTTTCTCATCAGTAAACTCTTCTTATCCTCTTTTACTCTCACTAAAGTCTTCTCAGCTTGTTCCACTCCCAGTAACGCCCATGCGTCTTAGTGGCATTATCGCCATCTTCTGCCATCCTGAACCCTGTTCTTTTATTGACCTTTCTCATCACTAAAGACTTCTCATTCTCATTCGCACACAGTAACCCCTCGTTTCATTATCACGATCGTTCTGCCTTCCTGAAACCTTTTCTTTTATAGTCCTTTATCCTTACTAACACTTCTTATTCTTTTTCACTTTCAGTAATCACTTGCGTCTTAGTGACATTATTGTCATCTTCTGTCTTCCTGAAACCTGTTCTTTTTTTTGTTCTTTCTCCTCAGTAAACTCTTCTTATCCTCTTTTACTCTCAGTACCACCTTGCGTCTTAGTGGTATTATCGCCATCTTTTATCTTCCTGAAAATTGTTATTCTATTGTCCTTTCTCCACACTAAAGTCTTCTCATTCTCTTTCACACCAAGTAACACCTTGCGACTTAGTGGCTACATCGCCATCTTCTGTCAACCTGTTCTTTTATTGTCCTTTCTCCTCACCAATGTTTTTTCATTCTCTCTCACTCCCAGTAACCCCCTTACGTGTTAGTGGCATTATTGCCATCATCTGTCTTCCTGAAATCTGTTCTTTTATTGTCCTTTCCTCTCACTAAAGCTTTGTCATACGTTTTTACTCCCAGTAACACTTTGCCTGTTGGTGGCATTGTCGCCATCCTGAACCCCGTCCTTTTAGTCTTCTTTTCTCCTCACTATAATCTTCTCATTCTCTTTCACTCCCAGTAACTTCTTGCGCCTTAATGGCATTATCGCCATCTTCTGTCTTTCTGAAATCTGTTCTTTTATTGTCCTTTCCCCTCACTAAAGCTTTCTCATTCTTTTCATCGATCAGAGTCACCCCTTTGGCGTTATCACCTTGTTTCGGGACGTTGAAATGTTTTTCAAAAAGTTTAACAGCGATCAAAGATTTGGAAACAAAATATTCAAGAATAAAAACAAAAAAGTTGAACAATAGTTAATTGATAGAGAAACAGACATGCCACATAAAAGATGTATTTTCGCAGAGCTGACCATGTCATTAAACGCTCGCTAAGGGTTTGTTTCACTGTGCGTGTTATTTGCCATCATATTTCTTTGGATTGATAGTGGAGTGGTTTCCTGTTGCCTTCTACACGGTGATTTATGGAGACACCACCCCGAGTTAGCTGGCCGTTGACTCAGTGAGTTCTTCCACCCTTTGTTAGATCTTATTCTTCGTCCTACTGGCTCGCTAACAAGCCGCCTCACTCTCGAAAACTTGGTGAGCCATAGCAACTTTAGTCGCCGGCATTCCGACTGTGGAATACTAATAATACACACATACATATATATATATATATATATATATATATATATATATATATATATATATATATATATATATATATGTATGTATATAATCGTATATATATATATATATATATATATATATATATATATATATATATATATATGCAAACATGCGGAAAATTTAAATTGATAGAGAAAAGCTTCAAACCATTTTCTATCGCACTTCCAGTTTCACCAATATACACGGTTCCTCGAGTTAAATAAATCTGTTTTATTAACAGATATCATATTTAAATATATATATATATATATATATATATATATATATATATATATATATTTGTTAACGAATTCCGTAGATTTATCTGATCCTGAAGAGTGGTGTAGATGTGAAAATGGATGTGGGAAGGTAAATCTTTTGAACTTTTCTTGATCATTATCTAAACTAAAAAGTTTCCATTTTTTAAAAAAATGTGAAGATGACATTATTTCATGGCTAAAAATATATTATTTAGCAATTATCAACCGTTTTATTTTTCCTCTTTTGCTGTTGATGAAATTTTATTTTCAATTTTTTAACAGACAAAAAACAAAAACATTTTTATCAAGGTGAAGGCAAACATGAATTTTGCCAATGGACTGCAAATTGGACGGGAAATGGTTTCATTCTTTAAGTTAACGTATTTTAATGTTATTTTGCTAACAACAATCTTGCTACGATGTGCCGATTTTTCTGTGTTACTGTAACCAACACATCCTACGGATTTTTATAATACTGATTCAGGTATGAACGATGCATGACTGTCACCAATAAATACAACCAAAGAAAGTATATTATACTCGCACATTTAAAATTACATTAGCTTGCATTTTTTGCTGCAAGCCAACTTGATATATTTTCTTAGCTAATGTTTGGACGTTTAGTCTAAATAATAACTTCATTTTTATTGGTTAGCTCGATCTCACGCTGTACAAAACCTGAGTAATTTAAAAAATTACTTTGATGTGAGTTGTGGTGTAATGGACAGCGGCTCGGAGTGAGAACTCAGACGGCCCTTCCACCTTGTTTCTGTTCAATTTGGCAAGTGGAGATTCTATTTCGTCCGTACCTCTGTGTATTGTGGGTTGTTCTTTTTCGTATTGGAAGAGTTCTCTAATATACTCGCTCCAGGGTTGAATAATGTTTTCCTTCTCTACTATGAGTGTTCCATCTTTTAATTTTATGCAGTCTGTTGACAAGCCTATCTTCAGTCCTGTTAGTACCCTTATTTGTTTCTGTATATATATATATCCTTTGTCTGTGGTTCTCAGTCTATTTCTACACATTTTTTGTTTATCCACTCTTCTTTAGCCTGCCTGCATTTGGTCCTTATTTCATTATGTCGTTTTCTGTATTCCGTTCCGTATCGTGTCAAGAATCTCATCAGTCATCCATTCGTTTTTTTTTCTTCTTCATCCATTCTCCTTTGGGATGATATCGTTTACTAATGTCACTAAAGCCTCTCTTAGTGCATCTCATTTCGAGATTCCATTTCCATTGTGTCCTTCGTATCTTCTTTTCACACTTGTCATATATTTTTCTTTCAGGTTCGGGTCGCTCATGATTTTGTTGTATTGCAATTTGGGTGTCAGCGTTAGGCTTTTTCAGTTTCAATAGTTTCACTCTTACTTTACAAAGAACAGAGCAATGATCGCTTCTGAAATCAGCACTTTTTACGTAATTAGTGAGACTCTAAAGTAATTGCCCGATAAAAGCCAAGAAAATGAAGAAAAAAAGAATTATTTTCTTTTTGCCTTTTCTTTTATTAGAATCGCAAAGTCGCCATTTTCAAGGGTTTAAAAGAGGGTTGGTCACCCTAGCATCTCATTGAACTCTACCTCAAAACCAAGTGACTTCGTCTTTGTTTGACCCCCCCCCCCACTACCATCCATCTAACCCATCCAAGCCAGCGTATTTGGTATCTGAAATCAAGTCTGCCACACTTTTCACTAAATTACCATTGATTCGAGGCTAGCAGGATTAACTTAAAATTTCAGTTGAAATTAATAAGAATTCCTTTTCTATGACATTCGGAAGTATATTCTTTATATTATTATGATTCAGGTATGTTAGGGTAATGTGTAAATTTAAATTTTCCGCATGTGTACATGTATATATATATATATATATATATATATATATATATATATATATATATATATATATATATATATATATATTATCGTGTTTAGTCTGGATTAAGGTTTTTTGGTAACTGGTCTGACTCTAACTCTAATGTAATTCCTTGATAATCGTGTATTGATTTAATAGTGAGTAATGGATCTTATAATAAGTTAAAACTTAATAATCTTATTCTATTCTCTCAGCTTATAACTCTGTCCCTTTTATCCGCAAACAGATTGGGGGATTCTCTCACCCTCTCTCATATATATATATATATATATATATATATATATATATATATATATATATATATATATATATATATATATATATATATATAATATATATATGTATATATATATATATATATATATATATATATATATATATATATATATATATATATATATATATATATATATATATATATATATATATATATATATATATATATATATATATATATATATATGTATATATATATATATATATATATATATATATATATATATATATATATATATATATATATATATATATATATATATATGTATATATATATACACACACATATATATATATATATATATATATATATATATATATATATATTCTCCCATCGAATTCGACGTATGAGGGTCAAGCAGATCAGTTCCCAGGAAACCGACAGCCCGACAACAGCACATGAGATTTGATCATAATGGTGAAGGTTTCGTGCAGGACCATCCACACTTTTTGAAGGGCCGAATACAGATAACCTGGTGCACTACGTGCCACAAGTTCCCCAAACGACCCTCCACTTGTTTTGAATATATTTTTAGTATTCCACAGTCGGAATGCCGGCGACTAAAGTGGCTATCCCTCTCCAAGTTTTTGGGAGTGAGGCGGCTTGTTAGCGAGCCAGCAGGTCGAAAAATAAGACCTATCAAAGGGCGGAAGAACTCCCGATGAGTCAACGGTCAGCTAACTTAGGGTGGTATCTCCCTAAATCCCCGGAGAGAAGTCAACAGGAAACCACTCCACTATCAATGCAAAGAAATATGATGGCAAATAACACGCATAGTGAAACAAACCCTTAGCGAGAATTTAATGACATCGTCAACTCTGCGAAAATACATCTTTTATGTGGCATGTCTCTTCAGGACGTGGGCGATCATGGTTCGCCAAAACTTCTGTCTTTTGTCGTTCAAATTAAGTTTTGAATATTTATTATCCCACTTTGACCTTGTTCTGCCATCCATTCACACAAAGTTCTTTACTGTTTTTGCTTTCTCATCTTGTGAGTGTTAAATTCTTTAAGCCTCGTTTCCTTTGTATGTAATACACAAATTTCGCCTGTCTCTTTCTGACTGTAATTAGAACTGTCCTTGTACTTCCTGTGATCCTTAAGACTTCCACGTTCCTTACATATTCTATCCATGCAATCCGATTATTCATCGATAGAACCACGCCTTTGTCGCTTAATATTATCTTCTTCTTTATGTATCTGCTTGATTTTGACGTCCACAATACAAAGATCATAGCTCTTATTGTTTTGTTTTTTTTCTGACAGTCATGTATTCTTTCTTTTTGAAGATAATAGTTAGTCCTTTCTTTTGCTTTCCTCCCGGGTCTGATTTTTTTTCAGTTCTCCTCCTGGGTCTACCATCAATAAAGTGTCGTTTGCGTATGTAATGTTGTCTGTCAATAATAATAATGGTTTGATTTATAATTCTCTTAGGATCGCTACGCTCTAGAGGTTAAATAAATTCGGTGTCAGAAGACATCATTTTTTTACTTGCCTTTTTATTTTTTCTATTTCGTTCTTTATACTCATACAGGCTATTTGATCCCAGTTATTCTAAAAAGTAACTAACATCGCTAGCAACTGAAACCATTTAATGATTTAAAAAAATAATAATAGTCGGGGAGAGATGTGCTCCGCTAGAAATACTTGCCTAAAACACACTACGCACCAGTGATTAGGTCTCCGTCTTTGGTTTGGTTTGGTTTTCGGCATATCACCCTCAATGAGTTATTTAATGCCGACAAGATTTTTTATTGCTGGTCACTTATATTTCTTTATTTTCAAAATGTATTACTGGTAATATTTCTTGTTTTTTTTTTCAAAAATGTCTTGCTGGCAATAATTTATTGCTGGTAATAATTATTTTAAAAACTGTATTGCTGGTAATATTTATTTCCTTCAAAAATGTATTGCTGGTTTGGTCTGGTTTACGGTATATAAACCTCAATGGGTTATTTAATGCTGACATTTTTTATTGCTGGTAATATTTTTCCTTCAAAAATCTGTAGCTGGTAATATCTTCTTTTTTTTTTCAAAAATGTATTGTCGGTAATAATTTTTTTACTTAGTATTTCTGATATTAAAACTTATTTTTACACTTACATAGTGTTTTGATCCCAGTTTGGGGGGGGGTAACTATTTTCCCATAGCTAGGACCCTAACAGGTGCTACCACCCTGGGTCAAGGTGGACCTGGGAACACCAGCAATTAAGAGGTGGTTTCACGCTCCTCAAAACCTTTGCTGTTGGACGTAGTTTATCGTCTCACCCAGGACGCGGATGTAGTTTATCGTCATACCCAGCACGGCTCCGTCTTTCAACCCAGATATAGGCACGCAACAGAGACATGTAGAGGAAACCTTTCAGCAACCTTACGAACCCACACGTATATGAGGATGATTACGATGACGATGAGGACGATGATGATGATGATGATGAAAAATACAATTCTTGTAGACATGTGGGCTTGCATAATTGTGGCAAAATATTAATTATAGTACAACACACAAGGGTTGAATTTAGTCGGTATGGAAATGTTCAATTTTATTAAAGAAATTAAGTGCTAAGATTAAACAGTTTAGAGTTTTATTTTTCCTTTTTCTAGCAAAGCGCCGAACATGTTCATATCGTGGAAAGGTGTCCGCCGCTTCAGTATTAAGAAAAATGGCGTACAAGTTTCGGGTTTCGTCTGACGGACTGCGTACGATGAATCAAAAAGGAAACGAGCGGAACTATCTATATGATCACAGATTTTTATCGCTGGAATTCTCAGTCATAAATCCGATATAATTTGGCGAATCTCGACTCAGCGTAATCAACATTTTGCCTCTGGAAGATTGTGCACAGAGCACAGAGGAGAACGTAAGTCTGGATATCTCAGTTGAAAGAGCGAGGAATGAATTAAACTTGAGGCGTTGGACACTTATCACATTGAACTGACAACGGGACTCGCAGCAAATAGATAGCCGGACGGGAGGATTGCATTTATTGATATGAGCGGTGGCCGAAGGAAATATTGCCAAAATTATCAACGATGACTACGGTTACTGCCATCAGCGAGATGTACAAATCAATTGTCTTTCTTTTGCAGAGATAAGGAATCCTTTGAAATAACCGTTCGGACAGCAACAAGAATGAGGGCGTTCAGTCTTTACGTTGACCATCTAATGACAACTGACGCCTTTGAGTTAACTCCCCTTGAAATGGATCGACAGGTTAATCAAGTCCTGTCTGCCTGGTGAGCGCAAAATTGGTGTGAAAGCTCAATTCGGTAAGTCAAAAATAAATGATTGTCTTTTTGGAACGCAGCTAACGGACAATTCATTATTTTTTAAATTTTTTTTTAAAAATGTTTGCTGTTAAAAATCGACACTATAGACTTAGAAAACATATTTAGGAATGTTAAATAATTTAATCATCTTTTTGGAGAATTTCTTTAAATAGAAATGGGAAGCTGATTTGTCTGATTATAAACAAGTGAAAGTGACGCTTATATAAACGTGGATATTGCGATTAACGTATACTTCCTACCAACGTGGTTAACAGATATATCCGTATCGTTTTGGCTTATTACGTCATCTTTCCAAAATAAACATTTCCCATCATTCTCTTAATACATACATCCACTCCTCACTTAACGACTTATATGTTAAAAATTGCCGAATTTACGACCAGATATAAAAATCTCACAACATATTTTTTTTATTTTTAAAAAGTGTCCAACCAGAGTCAGTATAAGCAGTATCTACAAAATCTTTATTCCTACTTGTTTTTATTTTTTTCAAATGTAATCAAAATAAATAAATAAACAGAAAAAAATTAATTCTGTTGTATTTCCAGAATACAAATCTAAAGCATGTTTAGAAAGAACAGATTTCCGAATATGTTTATTAGGTTTAGTGTTCAGTAGACTACTGTACTGTATAAGTACTTAGAAATAATTTAGAAAAGTAAAGCAATGAGGTGAAACGCAATGACACAAACCAATTACAAGCGTACTAGCCTGAAATAGTAGCCAGATATAAATTCTTACTTAGCGACCAGTTCATTGGAACAGGCATAAAGTGAGAGGTGACTATATAAAAGTCCCATACTATCTATAACAATTACTGGAATTCATGATAGCACGCATTTCCTATCTTCCATCTTGAAAGTGCAGTTCTTTATTTAAATAATTAGCAATTAATTTACATTGTACGCGTTACAGTGCTACTTAATCTGAAATACTACAATTAATTCCGGACTATTTCTGAATTTTCAATGTTTTTCCATTGCCAATGTATTTACATTATACATAGACGTATAATAGCGTTATTCTATCAGTAACGACTATATTCATTCCTCGTCACGGGCATCTAGTCCTTCTTGATTCCCAACGCATTTCCATAGTACAATAATTTAAAATACGTTTTCTAATACCTCCAATATATACCTCCTAGAAATACATTCCACATAATAGTAAAATATTAGTAACAATGGTGTCTTCATCTGGGTATTGACTTACCATTATGCCGTAGGCATTTTTCCCGCACCCTATATTATACATAGATTAATCCGAGTTAGTCAATTCATTGAAGTCGCCTTCCCATACACACAGAGTCTACCTATGGTTTATATTGCAACTAGGCTAATCGAACCTTAGTTACAGTTTCTGAGAGGGAGAGAGAGAGATAGATAGAGAGAGAGAGAGAGAGAGCATTTTCTAGCGTGTTCAAAAGTCTGAACAAGTCCAGGATGCCGACACGCTCGTTCACGATGACTTGTCACTTCGTGCCAGCACAAATAGCTACATCTTCCCAGTTTCATTCCAAAGTCGCTGACCCCGTGAGGTACGATTTTAAGGCACTTTCTAGCGGTGCATCGCTTCCACATCAAGAAATCACATTCTTGACAAATAGACCATGGTGAGATTCGAACCCGGATCTCATGGTCGGAAAGCGAACGTTCTAACCATTCAGACATTAATACTTGACCATTTTCTGTCATATTTGTCTTGATTTTAAATATATATTTTTAACAAAATTATTCTCTTTCTATTTTAAAATAACTTTCGATATATTTTCATAATAAAAAGGTTTCAAACGCACTTCTAATGCATTCCCATAGTAAAATAATTTCCAAAGTAAAATAATTTCCGTAGTAAAATAATTTCCATAGTAAAATAATTTCCAAAGTAAAATAATTTCCATAGTAAAATAATTTCCAAAGTAAAATAATTTCCATAGTAAAATAATACTCAAAGCATTTCCCTAATTTACATAAGCGGACTACCGACCATATAAATATGGGTTGGTACCGGAAGACGGGGAAGATTGTCGAGATTAAGCGTTTACACCGTTTTTTCTCCTGACCGGTGCTAGACATATTTGCTGTCTACCAAAGGACTATTTTTTCAACTTTTCAGACTGCCTTAATTTAGTTAAGTTTTTTGATTTAATTATACACCATTTTTCTAACGTATTTTTTTTGACTCTTTTGTTAAAACTTGTCATTTTTCGAACTTTCTCATTTTGACCTTTTGTTTTTTCCTTTTCATTTCCTTTCCCTTTTAACCGTTACTTCCTTTTTGTTATTAATTATTTCTGTTCTGAGTTCATTTTTTTTTTCAGTACCCACACCCCGGAGTTTTTCTGTTTATTTTTCGTTTCTCGTTTGACCTTTTTAATTTTTACGTGTTAATTATTTCTGTGTTACCCGTTTAAAAAAAAAAAAAAAAAAAAAAGTCTACGTGTTTTATTTTAATTTTTGTAATCTCTGTCCCTCCTCTTTTTTTAACGTTTTGGGCAGCCATTTTTTTTTTAGCGGCAATTTTGTAAATTGTTTTTTTTTTTTGTTTCGTACGTATTGCGTTTTTCTTTTCCGTTTATAACTATTAGTTTTATTGTGTAATTTGTTGCTTTCTTGTCTGTTGTCCTTTAAATTTTTTGTTCTTTCTTCATTTTCGTGAACCTTGTTCACATTTTCTCGTCTGTATATTTGGTTTTTGTATCTGTTTATATTTGTGGTTATAATTTTTGCACACGTCCTCCTGTTTGATTTTTTTTTTTGTCTGTTGATATTTGTTTAATTGTTGTCTTGCTGATAGGCCAAACTTTATTTTTACCCTCCCCTTTTATTTTTTTTTCTCCCTCCCTCCGCCTATAAGGCGGTTCCCCACCCGTATTTACCCCTCCCCCCTCTTATTATTATTTAAAAATGGAGAAAAAAAAGGATAAAAAACCACCCTCCTTTTTGGCTATTAAAAAAAAGCCCAAAAAGGCTATTCGAAAGCACCTGTTCAACCCAACCAAAAAAGACCCCCCGGACAAAGACAGTTTGGAAGAGTTTCCAGCTCTTAATACCTCTTCCCCTAGCAGTGTGGAATCTGTTGGGGAAAAAGTCAATAATAATGAAAAATTTACTTCTACGGAAGCTCAGAATGGCAACAAAAATGACTCAACTATGGAGGCCAATAATGGCCATGATTCTGAAAAATCCAAAAATGAACCGCAAACTGAGCCTGAGGCCGGGGAATCGCCCTCTTGTTGGTCGTCCCCTCCTAAGTGCATTATCAATTTAGCGGAGTTCTTGGAGCGTGCCAAAAGTTACGCACACCTTGTTGTAGATGGTGGACTTTTGGAAGACCCCAAGAATTGAAAAAAATTGACAAAAAGAATAGTGTCGGTTTTCGTCGTGGACAAGCGTACGCGCAAAATTTGTCGCTCGACGAAAAAACACAGTGTTAAAAGCATTGGAATCCTTCGGGTTCAAGCCCCTTAGAATAGTTAAGGGTGCTAAATTTTTCATAATGGGACGTACTGTTGCCCACATCAGAAGATTGCGTCGCCGCGGCTAGCCGTGAGCTTATCAACAAAGAGATAATACTGCGTACAGAGTACGAAGGCCGACGTAAGACCAGGGTAACGGTATACGAGGTCCCTCCTCAGGTTATCGGGGAACATCTCGCGGCGTTCTTCTCTCAGTATGGCGAAATTCTGGGAGCTTCCTGTGATAGCCTGAGCGGGGGGTGGAGCTTTGACATCATGTTGGACGAGAAAGCCTTCCGCTCCATCCCCAACTGTCTGGATGTTGGCGTCTTGAAATTACCGGTCATTGTGACGGGTCGAAGACCGGTATGCTGGAGGTGTGGGGACTGGTCATCTCTCCTCCTCCTGCCCAGAGAAGAAGGCCTCTGGAAGTCAAGCGCCAGTTACCCAAGATCCCCTCTGACCGCGTCTCTAAATTCCGCCTCGCCTGTAATGGGCGTACCAGCCTCCGGACCGGGTCGGTTAATCCTCCGGTCGGCGCAACATCGAAAGCCACATTCCCCAAAGAGCCTTCGCCCGCTGCCGGTGCAGTTGTGGAGAAGGGGAGGGGAATGGCTGGTTGCTGGTAAGGCCAGAGGAAGCGCCGGACAGCGGGTCCTCAGTCCCCTGAAGCCCCTAGGAAGAAAGGCACATACAGCCCCACTCCCTCTAACAACGTTAAGGGCGATGCCCCGGCCTCGGAAGAATCATTTGAAGAAAAACAAAAGAGATTCGACCCCGGTTATGAAAAATCAGAAAAACTCAAAAGAATTAAAAAAGAGGCTGGATTCAGAAAGAAAAGACCCAATCCCTTCTACGTCCTCTAGTAGACCCGCCCCTTTCTCCGAAGAAACAACCCCTTCATCGCCTGCTATTTCACCATCAAAGGCCAAACCCTCCAGTAGGGATCCCAGCCCCTATAGGCATAGATCCTTTTATACCCCCATGAACACTCCCACTCCTTCCCCGTTAAACAAAAAAACCCACTCCCTTCATACCCCCAAGCAATCACCGGCAAAAAAATGCTGAGATGCCTCCTCCTGCTCCCAAGCGGCAAAGAAGCCCAACTCAAAAAGAAGAAAAAAAAGATAGAAAAAAAATTTATTTTCAACACAGGAGAGGAGGTATGCCGTATTTCCCCTGCCCAGGCCGAAAGAGCCCGGGACTATAGTAACAGGGTCAAAGATTTGAAGTTCCTGCTTTCAATCAAACAGTTTGCTGACCTTGACATTGAGGAACCTAAAAACTTCCCAAATGCCCAGAGGGTCCTGACAGTTATTAGGTCAGGACCTGCAGCCAAATCAGACTTGGGCGATGGTGGAAGAAGCCGTAAATGCCTGTAAGATGGCTTTGCCCATCGCCATAGTCGAAAACGAAAAAATTAAAAAAGTTACAACAGTTCTGTGCAGGGAGGGTCCCCGTTTTAGTTCACCCATCCCTGTATAGAGCTCTTAAATTGACCTTCCCTGGGATATCGGCGGTATCTCCCAAGACGGCACCATCAAGAATGAGATGGGCCATGGGTCTATGGGAGACGCGGTCGGTATCCTTACCCCGGCCATGTTTAATGCTGGTAAGCAACCCTAATCGGACTTCTCATGTCTCTCTGGTTAGCTACGTTAAATGTGCGGGGCCTGAGGTCCGAGTCTCGCAGGGCGAGGCTCTCTCGTGACCTTCAGCGCCTCGGGGTGAATGTTTGTTGTGTGCAAGAGACCCGTTTTTCTTCTCATGACCGTGAGGATATACTGTCTAAGGGGTTCGCCCTTTTTTCAGCATGTTTTGATGGTCGTTCGAGGGGTGTCTCTTGGCTAGTGAGCAAGTCTTTGAGGCTGCATGTTCCCTTGTCTTCGCAGATCCGGCGGGCAGGCTTTGCGTGCTGGATGTTACTATAAAGGATAAGGCTTTACGTCTCATTGGGGTTTATGCGCCCAATGTTCATGCTGAGCGGCCTGCTTTGTTTCGGCAGATCGAGCCGTTTTTGACGACTTCTCGTCGGGTAGTCTTAGCGGGGGATTGGAATGCCGTCCTTGACCCCGATATAGATCGTATAGGTAAAAACCGGGTACTAACAATCCTGATGTGAAGGCATTTCGGGACTTTATCGACAGGTTTGATCTTGTCGATAAGTACCGGAATGAGCACCCTCAGGAGGTAGCATGGACTTGGACAACTAGTGGCAACTCGGCCAGTGGCTCGCTTGCGAGCTATCTGGACCGAGTGTTAGTTAGGAGAGTCGACGTAGGGCTCTTAGAGTGTCCAAGTTTCCATTATATAGTTTACACGGATCATAGGCTTGTCCGGGTCCGTGTAAACTTAGATAAGCCTAAGGTTAGATTGGCTGGTTACTGGAAATTTAACTGTTCACTTTTCGGTGAACAGGATTTCCGGGACCAGCTGCTACTAATGATTCAGAGGGAATTGACGGGGCGGTTGTGGGAAACGCCTGGTGGGGAAAAATTAAAATCAAAAATTAGAACGTTTGCTGCCGATTTTAGTCGTCGACTCAATCTAGATAGACTAGCGGCGCAAACGGCATTAGAAGATAAAGTTGATCGGGCCGTCAAATCCCGTGTTAGTGGGGACATAGTCTTAGCTAAGGCAGAGTTGGCCTCCTTGCTTATCAAGAAGGATCAAGCTCTGGTAGTTAGGGCTAGGCTAAAGAGAATGTCTTCTGAGGCGACGAATATGGCCGCAGAATTGCGTGCAGAGGAAAATCGGAACGCGGCTAAGCGACATATAGCGTGCGTCACATTGCCGGATAAGCGGACCGTGACTACAAGCGCGGGCATATGCGAGGCCTTTCGGCTTTATTTCCAGGATCTTTTCACCAGGGAGCCCGGTCTGAGCTCTGCTCAGTTCGATGCCTATTTGGCTGACTTTCCCTGCCTTGAGGCAGCTGAAGCGGCTAGGTGCGGGGTCCCATAACAGAGTCGGAAATCTGGGATGCGCTGAAGCAGGTTGGCCTGGATAAGTCTCCGGGACTAGATGGACTTCCCTACGAAGTGTACTTGAGGCTGTCGCCCGTTTTTGTTCCTTTGCTGCAGCTGATTTACAACCACTGGATGAGGCAGGGGGTCTTTACCTCGACGCTTCACCAGGGGTGTGATCAAGTTGTTGCGTAAGGACAAGAACGGTGGGGATGGGTTAGGGAACTTTCGCCCTTTGACGATGTTAAATACTGACTTAAAGATTTTGGCGAAGATCTTAGCCAACCGTTTGCAGCTTGTCCTGTCTCGTCTGATTGGCCCCGAACAGACTTGTGCTGTGAAGGGCAGGACGATTCAGGATAACCTTCATATGGTACGCTTGATCTTAGAACAAGTCGACAGTGAAGCCGCGCTGATCAATTTAGATCAGTCCAAGGCCTTCGATAGGGTTGACCATCGGTTTCTGGAGGCTGTCCTGTCGGCGGCCGGTTTCGGAGCCGACTTTCGCTCCTGGATCCGGCTCTTGTATGCGACCCCCGGTGCGCTGGTGGAAGTGAATGGGGTAAGGTCGGAGCCTTTCGTATTGTCTCGCTCCATTCGTCAAGGTTGTCCGCTATCGCCCTTGCTTTACGTTCTTGCGTTGGAACCATTCCTTCGCAAGTTAAAGGCGAATCCGGTCCTGCGCGGAATTACCCTGCCGGGCGCTACCACCTCGGCCAGGTATTCTGCCTATGCTGACGACGTTTCGGCTCTTGTGTCGAGCAGAGCCGAGATTGACGAAGTCAGCAAAGAAATAAGTGGGTATGAGATGGTGACAGGGGCCAGGATCAACCGTGATAAGTCTGTGGGCTTGCGGTTGGGTGCGTGGAAGGGAGTTTCTCTTCCCGGACCTTTCCTCTGGACGGATGGGCCGATCAAGATACTCGGCGTCTGGTTCGGTCCTGATCTCCAGTTGGAAATGAACTGGTCGGAGGTACAAGGGAAGGCCGAGATCGCGGTTAATCTGTGGTCTCGGAGGAGACTTTCCCTGAAGGGAAGGGCGGAAGTATGTGTTTCACACATCTATCCGATCCTCCTCTACCGACTCTCTGTGCTTCCACTCCCGTATGCCCGACTAATGCAATTAGTCAGGACCTTGTTCTCTTTCTTGTGGAGAGGCAAGGCCCCTATGGTATCTCGCGAGGTCTGTTGCCTCCATCCCTCTGAGGGCGGTCTGGGGATGCCTAGCATTGAGATCCGTCAATATATGCTTCGCATTACCTTTTTAGACCGAATGTGTCGTGGGTCGAATGAGGAGGGTGCCTTTTGGAAAGAAGACGTCCAGAAACATTTTCCATCCCTGAAAAGTGTGCACTCGTGCGAACAAGAGGCCGGCCGTTTACCACGTGCCGAGTGCTCTTTTTATCGTGAATGTCGTCGCGCTCTGAAGCTCCTCTTACGGGTTTCGGATGGTCTCTCCAACGCCCAGGCGTTGTCTCGCAAGGCATTATATCAAGTTTTAGTTAGGGGTCCGTACAAGATGATCTGATTGGCGAGCTCGGTCTTACGAAGCGGGAGGCTCGCTCGATATGGCCTTGGGCGCCCGGGTTGAAATGTCTCAATAACGATGAGGCATCACTCACCTGGCTGGTGATTCGTAAAGCCCTCTGGGTCAGCAAGAGACTTTGTTCAGCAGGCTTGGAGAATTGTCCAAACTGTCGTCGCTGTACGGGGGAAGTCGAGACTATTGGTCACGCCTTCTTTCAGTGCAGGGTGATAGTGCCGTTGTGCAAGTTTCTTGAGGGCCTCATGGTTCGCATGCTGCATGGAAAGGTTTTTGTCCTGGATGCCAGAGCTGTTTGTAGCAATGTGGTGCCGCAGATGACGAAGGCTGAACACTATGTGTTCTGTTGCTTACTAGGGGTTATGAGAGTCGTGATTTGGACGACGCGTCAGAAGGGATTCCATGAGGGCGAGAAGTTCACTTCTTCCCAACTGATCTTGTTCTTTAAGCATCAGCTTAAAGTCAAGATCAGGACGGAAAGGCGGCGGCTCACCTCATCGGAATTCAGCAAAAGGTGGGTGATTCTTGCGCGAATGTGCCGAGTAAAAGGGGCTGACCTTGAGTGGCATTTGGATGCCGGTTAGGCATTAAGATATTGTTTTCCTGGGTTGAACATAGGCAACCCATCCCGGAGTTAGGTTAGATTAGGTTTTTGTATTTTTTCTTTTAGTTTTTTCTATTCTGGTAAACTTAGCTAAGGTGTATTTGCTCATTGGTCCCCTTTTATTTCTGTCCCTTTTTTTTTTTTTTCTTTAGTTTAACTCCCCATCCCCTCCCTCGTTTTTTTTTTAGTGGTCAGTAATGTCAGTTCTCTGGTAGATGTGGGGCGCCTTTCGTTTCGTGTGTGTGTTTTTTTACTTGTTGTTGTGTATAAATGAGTGTGTGCCTGTGTGAGTGCTTGGGATGAATGAGTGTGGCTTTATTTTCATAAGTCCCGCATCGATTTCGTCCAGTTAACTGATATTTCTGCCACATTCAAGAGTTTGTGGGGGGTTTATTACTAACACTAATTTTATTTGGTTTCTTGTAAATATATTTTGTCATTTTGTATAATTTCATTGGGGTTCATTTTTAAAAGTTGTTGTTGTTTTTTATGCCCCTCCCCCACGGACAAATATTTTTGTACATAAGGGGATTATTTAGGTTTTTTCATGGAGTCAAAGAGGCATTTTGGTGTTTGTAGTAAGAAAGGTATGGATAAATGTGTTGTTTTGGTGAAAGGAATATTGTTCTGTATGATAGGGTCAGTGATTGTGGCTAGCTAAGTTTAATCTAAGACTAGTGATGACCGTCCTTCACCCCAATCCCCTTTTCGGCCTTGTGCCACATTTGTACATATGTGCAATAAATAATAGATAGTCGAGATTAAGCGTTTACACCGTTTTTTCTCCTGACCGGTGCTAGACATATTTGCTGTCTACCAAAGGACTATTTTTTCAACTTTTCAGACTGCCTTAATTTAGTTAAGTTTTTTGATTTAATTATACACCATTTTTCTAACGTGAATTTTTTTTTGACTCTTTTGTTAAAACTTGTCATTTTTCGAACTTTCTCATTTTGACCTTTTGTTTTTTCCTTTTCATTTCCTTTCCCTTTTAACCGTTACTTCCTTTTTGTTATTAATTATTTCTGTTCTGAGTTCATTTTTTTTCAGTACCCACACCCCGGAGTTTTTCTGTTTATTTTTCGTTTCTCGTTTGACCTTTTTAATTTTTACGTGTTAATTATTTCTGTGTTACCCGTTTAAAAAAAAAAAAAAAAAAAAAAAAAAGTCTACGTGTTTTATTTTAATTTTTGTAATCTCTGTCCCTCCTCTTTTTTTTAACGTTTTGGGTTGACCGTTTTTTTTTTTTTTTTTTTTTTTGTAAATTGTAACTTTTTTTTGTTTCGTACGTATTGCGTTTTCTCTTTTCCGTTTATAACTATTAGTTTTATTGTGTAATTTGTTGCTTTCTTGTCTGTTGTCCTTTAAATTTTTGTTCTTTCTTCATTTTCGTGAACCTTGTTCACATTTTCTCGTCTGTATATTTGGTTTTTGTATCTGTTTATATTTGTGGTTATAATTTTTGCACACGTCCTCCTGTTTGATTTTTTTGTCTGTTGATATTTGTTTAATTGTTTGTCTTGCTGATAGGCCAAACTTTATTTTTACCCTCCCCTTTTATTTTTTTTCTCTCCCTCCCTCCGCCTATAAGGCGGTTCCCCACCCGTATTTACCCCTCCCCTCCCCTCTTATTATTATTTAAAATGGAGAAAAAAAGGATAAAAACCACCCTCCTTTTTTATTATTAAAAAAAAAAGCCAAAAAGGCTATTCAAAGCACCTGTTCAACCCAACCAAAAAAAGACCCCCGGACAAAGACAGTTTGGAAGAGTTTCCAGCTCTTAATACCTCTTCCCCTAGCAGTGTGGAATCTGTTGGGGAAAAAGTCAATAAAAATGAAAAATTTACTTCTACGGAAGCTCAGAATGGCAACAAAAATGACTCAACTATGGAGGCCAATAATGGCCATGATTCTGAAAAATCCAAAAATGAACCGCAAACTGAGCCTGAGGCCGGGGAATCGCCCTCTTGTTGGTCGTCCCCTCCTAAGTGCATTATCAATTTAGCGGAGTTCTTGGAGCGTGCCAAAAGTTACGCACACCTTTGTTGTAGATGGTGGACTTTTTGGAAGACCCCCAAGAATTGAAAAAATTGACAAAAGAATAGTGTCGGTTTTCGTCGTGGACAAGCGTACGCGCAAAATTTGTCGCTCGACGAAAAACACAGTGTTAAAAAGCATTGAATCCTTCGGGTTCAAGCCCCTTAGAATAGTTAAGGGTGCTAAATTTTTCATGGGGACGTACTGTTGCCCACATCAGAAGATTGCGTCGCCGCGGCTAGCCGTGAGCTTATTAACAAAGAGATAATACTGCGTACAGAGTACGAAGGCCGACGTAAGACCAGGGTAACGGTATACGAGGTCCCTCCTCAGGTTATCGGGGAACATCTCGCGGCGTTCTTCTCTCAGTATGGCGAAATTCTGGGAGCTTCCTGTGATAGCCTGAGCGGGGGTGGAGCTTTGACATCATGTTGGACGAGAAAGCCTTCCGCTCCATCCCCAACTGTCTGGATGTTGGCGTCTTGAAATTACCGGTCATTGTGACGGGTCGAAGACCGGTATGCTGGAGGTGTGGGTGACTGGTCATCTCTCCTCCTCCTGCCCAGAGAAGAAGGCCTCTGGAAGTCAAGCGCCAGTTACCCAAGATCCCCCTCTGACCGCGTCTCTAAATTCCGCCTCGCCTGTAATGGGCGTACCAGCCTCCGGGACCGGGTCGGTTAATCCTCCGGTCGGCGCAACATCGAAAGCCACATTCCCCAAAGAGCCTTCGCCCGCTGCCGGTGCAGTTGTGGAGAAGGGGGAAGGGGAATGGCTGGTTGCTGGTAAGGCCAGAGGGAAGCGCCGGACAGCGGGTCCTCAGTCCCCTGAAGCCCCCTAGGAAGAAAGGCACATACAGCCCCACTCCCTCTAACAACGTTAAGGGCGATGCCCCGGCCTCTGAAGAATCATTTGAAGAAAAAAACAAAAGAGATTCGACCCCGGTTATGAAAAATCAGAAAAACTCAAAGAATTAAAAAGAGGCTAGATTCGGAAAGAAAAGACCCAATCCCTTCTACGTCCTCTAGTAGACCCGCCCCTTCTCCGAAGAAACAACCCCTTCATCGCCTGCTATTTCACCATCAAAGGCCAAACCCTCCAGTAGGGATCCCAGCCCCTATAGGCATAGATCCTTTTATACCCCCATGAACACTCCCACTCCTTCCCCCCGTTAAACAAAAACCCACCCCCTTCATACCCCCAAGCAATCACCGGCAAAAATGCTGAGATGCCTCCTCCTGCTCCCAAGCGGCAAAGAAGCCCAACTCAAAAAGAAGAAAAAAAAAGATAAAAAAAAGATTTATTTTCAACACAGGAGAGGAGGTATGCCGTATTTCCCCTGCCCAGGCCGAAAGAGCCCGGGACTATAGTAACAGGGTCAAGGACTTGAAGTTCCTGCTTTCAATCAAACAGTTCGCTGACCTAGACATTGAGGAACCTAAAAACTTCCCAAATGCCCAGAGGGTCCTGACAGTTATTAGGTCAGGACCTGCAGCAAATCAGACATGGGCAATGGTGGAAGAAGCCGTAAATGCCTGTAAGATGGCTTTGCCCATCGCCATAGTCGAGAACGAAAAATTAAAAAAGTTACAACAGTTCTGTGCAGGGAGGGTCCCCGTTTTAGTTCACCCATCCCTGTATAGAGCTCTTAAATTGACCTTCCCCTGGGATATCGGCGGTATCTCCCAAGACGGCACCATCAAGAATGAGATGGGCCATGGGTCTATGGGAGACGCGGTCGGTATCCTTACCCCGGCCATGTTTAATGCTGGTAAGCAACCCTAATCGGACTTCTCATGTCTCTCTGGTTAGCTACGTTAAATGTGCGGGGCCTGAGGTCCGAGTCTCGCAGGGCGAGGCTCTCTCGTGACCTTCAGCGCCTCGGGGTGAATGTTTGTTGTGTGCAAGAGACCCGTTTTTCTTCTCATGACCGTGAGGATATACTGTCTAAGGGGTTCGCCCTTTTTTCAGCATGTTTTGATGGTCGTTCGAGGGGTGTCTCTTGGCTAGTGAGCAAGTCTTTGGAGGCTGCATGTTCCCTTGTCTTCGCAGATCCGGCGGGCAGGCTTTGCGTGCTGGATGTTACTATAAAGGATAAGGCTTTACGTCTCATTGGGGTTTATGCGCCCAATGTTCATGCTGAGCGGCCTGCTTTGTTTCGGCAGATCGAGCCGTTTTGACGACTTCTCGTCGGGTAGTCTTAGCGGGGATTGGAATGCCGTCCTTGACCCCGATATAGATCGTATAGGTAAAAACCGGGTACTAACAATCCTGATGTGAAGGCATTTCGGGACTTTATCGACAGGTTTGATCTTGTCGATAAGTACCGGAATGAGCACCCTCAGGAGGTAGCATGGACTTGGACAACTAGTGGCAACTCGGCCAGTGGCTCGCTTGCGAGCTATCTGGACCGAGTGTTAGTTAGGAGAGTCGACGTAGGGCTCTTAGAGTGTCCAAGTTTCCATTATATAGTTTACACGGATCATAGGCTTGTCCGGGTCCGTGTAAACTTAGATAAACCTAAGGTTAGATTGGCTGGTTACTGGAAATTTAACTGTTCACTTTTTCGGTGAACAGGATTTCCGGGACCAGCTGCTACTAATGATTCAGAGGGAATTGACGGGGGCGGTTGTGGGAAACGCCTGGTGGGGAAAATTAAAATCAAAAATTAGAACGTTTGCTGCCGATTTTAGTCGTCGACTCAATCTAGATAGACTAGCGGCGCAAACGGCATTAGAAGATAAAGTTGATCGGGCCGTCAAATCCCGTGTTAGTGGGGACATAGTCTTAGCTAAGGCAGAGTTGGCCTCCTTGCTTATCAAGAAGGATCAAGCTCTGGTAGTTAGGGCTAGGCTAAAGAGAATGTCTTCTGAGGCGACGAATATGGCCGCAGAATTGCGTGCAGAGGAAAATCGGAACGCGGCTAAGCGACATATAGCGTGCGTCACATTGCCGGATAAGCGGACCGTGACTACAAGCGCGGGCATATGCGAGGCCTTTCGGCTTTATTTCCAGGATCTTTTCACCAGGGAGCCCGGTCTGAGCTCTGCTCAGTTCGATGCCTATTTGGCTGACTTTCCCTGCCTTGAGGCAGCTGAAGCGGCTAGGTGCGAGGGTCCCATAACAGAGTCGGAAATCTGGGATGCGCTGAAGCAGGTTGGCCTGGATAAGTCTCCGGGACTAGATGGACTTCCCTACGAAGTGTACTTGAGGCTGTCGCCCGTTTTGTTCCTTTGCTGCAGCTGATTTACAACCACTGGATGAGGCAGGGGTCTTTACCTCGACGCTTCACCAGGGGTGTGATCAAGTTGTTGCGTAAGGACAAGAACGGTGGGGATGGGTTAGGGAACTTTCGCCCTTGACGATGTTAAATACTGACTTAAAGATTTTGGCGAAGATCTTAGCCAACCGTTTGCAGCTTGTCCTGTCTCGTCTGATTGGCCCCGAACAGACTTGTGCTGTGAAGGGCAGGACGATTCAGGATAACCTTCATATGGTACGCTTGATCTTAGAACAAGTCGACAGTGAAGCCGCGCTGATCAATTTAGATCAGTCCAAGGCCTTCGATAGGGTTGACCATCGGTTTCTGGAGGCTGTCCTGTCGGCGGCCGGTTTCGGAGCCGACTTTCGCTCCTGGATCCGGCTCTTGTATGC
Source organism: Acanthosepion pharaonis (assembly GCA_903632075.3). Lineage (NCBI taxonomy): Eukaryota > Metazoa > Mollusca > Cephalopoda > Sepiida > Sepiidae > Acanthosepion > Acanthosepion pharaonis. Next base: position 3,980,374 of record CAHIKZ030001335.1, on the reverse strand, counting down.
GACCCCGGTGCGCTGGTGGAAGTGAATGGGGTAAGGTCGGAGCCTTTCGTATTGTCTCGCTCCATTCGTCAAGGTTGTCCGCTATCGCCCTTGCTTTACGTTCTTGCGTTGGAACCATTCCTTCGCAAGTTAAAGGCGAATCCGGTCCTGCGCGGAATTACCCTGCCGGGCGCTACCACCTCGGCCAGGTATTCTGCCTATGCTGACGACGTTTCGGCTCTTGTGTCGAGCAGAGCCGAGATTGACGAAGTCAGCAAAGAAATAAGTGGGTATGAGATGGTGACAGGGGCCAGGATCAACCGTGATAAGTCTGTGGGCTTGCGGTTGGGTGCGTGGAAGGGAGTTTCTCTTCCCGGACCTTTCCTCTGGACGGATGGGCCGATCAAGATACTCGGCGTCTGGTTCGGTCCTGATCTCCAGTTGGAAATGAACTGGTCGGAGGTACAAGGGAAGGCCGAGATCGCGGTTAATCTGTGGTCTCGGAGGAGACTTTCCCTGAAGGGAAGGGCGGAAGTATGTGTTTCACACATCTATCCGATCCTCCTCTACCGACTCTCTGTGCTTCCACTCCCGTATGCCCGACTAATGCAATTAGTCAGGACCTTGTTCTCTTTCTTGTGGAGAGGCAAGGCCCCTATGGTATCTCGCGAGGTCTGTTGCCTCCATCCCTCTGAGGGCGGTCTGGGGATGCCTAGCATTGAGATCCGTCAATATATGCTTCGCATTACCTTTTTTTTAGACCGAATGTGTCGTGGGTCGAATGAGGAGGGTGCCTTTTGGAAAGAAGACGTCCAGAAACATTTTCCATCCCTGAAAAGTGTGCACTCGTGCGAACAAGAGGCCGGCCGTTTACCACGTGCCGAGTGCTCTTTTTATCGTGAATGTCGTCGCGCTCTGAAGCTCCTCTTACGGGTTTCGGATGGTCTCTCCAACGCCCAGGCGTTGTCTCGCAAGGCATTATATCAAGTTTTAGTTAGGGGTCCGTACAAGATGATCTGATTGGCGAGCTCGGTCTTACGAAGCGGGAGGCTCGCTCGATATGGCCTTGGGCGCCCGGGTTGAAATGTCTCAATAACGATGAGGCATCACTCACCTGGCTGGTGATTCGTAAAGCCCTCTGGGTCAGCAAGAGACTTTGTTCAGCAGGCTTGGAGAATTGTCCAAACTGTCGTCGCTGTACGGGGAAGTCGAGACTATTGGTCACGCCTTCTTTCAGTGCAGGGTGATAGTGCCGTTGTGCAAGTTTCTTGAGGGCCTCATGGTTCGCATGCTGCATGGAAAGGTTTTTGTCCTGGATGCCAGAGCTGTTTGTAGCAATGTGGTGCCGCAGATGACGAAGGCTGAACACTATGTGTTCTGTTGCTTACTAGGGGTTATGAGAGTCGTGATTTGGACGACGCGTCAGAAGGGATTCCATGAGGGCGAGAAGTTCACTTCTTCCCAACTGATCTTGTTCTTTAAGCATCAGCTTAAAGTCAAGATCAGGACGGAAAGGCGGCGGCTCACCTCATCGGAATTCAGCAAAAGGTGGGTGATTCTTGCGCGAATGTGCCGAGTAAAAGGGGCTGACCTTGAGTGGCATTTGGATGCCGGTTAGGCATTAAGGATATTGTTTTCCTGGGTTGAACATAGGCAACCCATCCCGGAGTTAGGTTAGATTAGGTTTTTGTATTTTTTTCTTTTAGTTTTTCTATTCTGGTAAACTTAGCTAAGGTGTATTTGCTCATTGGTCCCCTTTTTATTTCTGTCCCCTTTTTTTTTTTCCTTTAGTTTAACTCCCCATCCCCTCCCTCGTTTTTTAGGTGGTCAGTAATGTCAGTTCTCTGGTAGATGTGGGGCGCCTTTCGTTTCGTGTGTGTGTTTTTTTTTCGTACTTGTTGTTGTGTATAAATGAGTGTGTGCCTGTGTGAGTGCTTGGGATGAATGAGTGTGGCTTTATTTTCATAAGTCCCGCATCGATTTCGTCCAGTTAACTGATATTTCTGCCACATTCAAGAGTTTGTGGGGGGTTTTATTACTAACACTAATTTTATTTGGTTTCTTGTAAATATATTTTGTCATTTTGTATAATTTCATTGGGGTTCATTTTTAAAAGTTGTTGTTTTTTATGCCCCTCCCCCCACGGACAAATATTTTGTACATAAGGGGATTATTTAGGTTTTTTCATGGAGTCAAAGAGGCATTTTGGTGTTTGTAGTAAGAAAGGTATGGATAAATGTGTTGTTTTGGTGAAAGGAATATTGTTCTGTATGATAGGGTCAGTGATTGTGGCTAGCTAAGTTTAATCTAAGACTAGTGATGACCGTCTTTCACCCCAATCCCCTTTTCGGCCTTGTGCCACATTTGTACATATGTGCAATAAATAATAGATTGTCGAGATTAAGCGTTTACACCGTTTTTTCTCCTGACCGGTGCTAGACATATTTGCTGTCTACCAAAGGACTATTTTTTCAACTTTTCAGACTGCCTTAATTTAGTTAAGTTTTTTGATTTAATTATACACCATTTTTCTAACGTATTTTTTTTGACTCTTTTGTTAAAACTTGTCATTTTTCGAACTTTCTTATTTTGACCTTTTGTTTTTTCCTTTTCATTTCCTTTCCCTTTTAACCGTTACTTCCTTTTTGTTATTAATTATTTCTGTTCTGAGTTCATTTTTTTTTCAGTACCCACACCCCGGAGTTTTTCTGTTTATTTTTTCGTTTCTCGTTTTAACCTTTTTATTTTTTACGTGTTAATTATTTCTGTGTTACCCGTTTAAAAAAAAAAAAAAAAAAAAAAAAAAAGTCTACGTGTTTTATTTTAATTTTTTGTAATCTCTGTCCCTCCTTTTTTTAACGTTTTTTCTTTATTGGGTTGACCGTTTTTTTTTAGCGGCAGCCATTTTGTAAATTGTAACCTTTTTTTTTGTTTCGTACGTTTATAACTATTAGTTTTATTGTGTAATTTGTTGCTTTCTTGTCTATTGTCCTTTAAATTTTTGTTCTTTCTTCATTTTCGTGAACCTTGTTCACATTTTCTCGTCTGTATATTTGGTTTTTGTATCTGTTTATATTTGTGGTTATAATTTTTTTTTTTCCTCCTGTTTTTTTTTTTTTGTCTTTGATTATTTGTTTAATTGTTTGTAGGCCAAACTTTATTTTTACCCTCCCCTTTTATTTTTTTTCTCTCCCTCCCTCCGCCTATAAGGCGGTTCCCCACCCGTATTTACCCCTCCCCTCCCCTCTTATTTTTTTAAAAATGGAGAAAAAAAAGGATAAAAAACCACCCTCCTTTTTGGCTATTAAAAAAAAGCCCAAAAAGGCTATTCGAAAGCACCTGTTCAACCCAACCAAAAAAGACCCCCCGGACAAAGACAGTTTGGAAGAGTTTCCAGCTCTTAATACCTCTTCCCCTAGCAGTGTGGAATCTGTTGGGGAAAATGTCAATGAAAATGAAAAAATTACTTCTACGGAAGCTCAGAATGGCAACATCAATGACTCAACTATGGAGGCCAATAATGGCCAAAATTCTGAAAAATCAAAAATGAACTGCAACTGAGCCTGAGGCCGGGAATCGCCCTCTTGTTGGTCGTCCCTCCTAAGTGCATTATCAATTTAGCGGAGTTCTTGGAGCGTGCCAAAAGTTACGCACACCTTGTTGTAGATGGTGGACTTTTGGAAGACCCCAAGAATTGAAAAAAATTGACAAAAGAATAGTGTCGGTTTTCGTCGTGGACAAGCGTACGCGCAAAATTTGTCGCTCGACGAAAACACAGTGTTAAAAGCATTGAATCCTTCGGGTTCAAGCCCCTTAGAATAGTTAAGGGTGCTAAATTTTTCATGGGGACGTACTGTTGCCCACATCAGAAGATTGCGTCGCCGCGGCTAGCCGTGAGCTAATTAACAAAGAGATATAATACTGCGTACAGAGTACGAAGGCCGACGTAAGACCAGGGTAACGGTATACGAGGTCCCTCCTCAGGTTATCGGGGAACATCTCGCGGCGTTCTTCTCTCAGTATGGCGAAATTCTGGGAGCTTCCTGTGATAGCCTGAGCGGGGGTGGAGCTTTGACATCATGTTGGACGAGAAGGCCTTCCGCTCCATCCCCAACTGTCTGGATGTTGGCGTCTTGAAATTACCGGTCATTGTGACGGGTCGAAGACCGGTATGCTGGAGGTGTGGAGTGACTGGTCATCTCTCCTCCTCCTGCCCAGAGAAGAAGGCCTCTGGAAGTCAAGCGCCAGTTACCCAAGATCCCCCTCTGACCGCGTCTCTAAATTCCGCCTCGCCTGTAATGGGCGTACCAGCCTCCGGGACCGGGTCGGTTAATCCTCCGGTCGGCGCAACATCGAAAGCCACATTCCCCAAAGAGCCTTCGCCCGCTGCCGGTGCAGTTGTGGAGAAGGGGGAGGGGGAATGGCTGGTTGCTGGTAAGGCCAGAGGGAAGCGCCGGACAGCGGGTCCTCAGTCCCCTGAAGCCCCTAGGAAGAAAGGCACATACAGCCCCACTCCCTCTAACAACGTTAAGGGCGATGCCCCGGCCTCTGAAGAATCATTTGAAGAAAAGCAAAAGAGATTCGACCCCGGGTATGAAAAGTCAGAGAAACTCAAAGAATTAAAAAAGAGGCTAGATTCGGAAAGAAAAGACCCAATCCCTTCTACGTCCTCTAGTAGACCCGCCCCTTCTCCGAAGAAACAACACCCTTCATCGCCTGCTATTTCACCATCTAAGGCCAAACCCACCAGTAGGGATCCCAGCCCCTATAGGCATAGATCCTTTTATACCCCCATGAACACTCCCACTCCTTCCCCCGTTAAACAAAAACCCACCCCCCTTCATACCCCCAAGCAATCACCGGCAAAAAATGCCGAGATGCCTCCTCCTGCTCCCAAGCGGCAAAGAAGCCCAACACATAAAGAAGAAAAAAAAGATAGAAAAAAAAGATTTATTTTCAACACAGGAGAGGAGGTATGCCGTATTTCCCCTGCCCAGGCCGAAAGAGCCCGGGACTATAGTAACAGGGTCAAGGACTTGAAGTTCCTGCTTTCAATCAAACAGTTCGCTGACCTAGACATTGAGGAACCTAAAAACTTCCCAAATGCCCAGAGGGTCCTGACAGTTATTAGGTCAGGACCTGCAGCAAATCAGACTTGGGCAATGGTGGAGGAAGCCGTAAATGCTTGTAAGATGGCTTTGCCCATCGCCATAGTCGAAAACGACAAATTAAAAAAGTTACAACAGTTCTGTGCAGGGAGGGTCCCCGTTTTAGTTCACCCATCCCTGTATAGAGCTCTTAAATTGACCTTCCCTGGGATATCGGCGGTATCTCCCAAGACGGCACCATCAAGAATGAGATGGGCCATGGGTCTATGGGAGACGCGGTCGGTATCCTTACCCCCGGCCATGTTTAATGCTGGTAAGCAACCCTAATCGGACTTCTCATGTCTCTCTGGTTAGCTACGTTAAATGTGCGGGGCCTGAGGTCCGAGTCTCGCAGGGCGAGGCTCTCTCGTGACCTTCAGCGCCTCAGGGTGAATGTTTGTTGTTGTGCAAGAGACCCGTTTTTCTTCTCATGACCGTGAGGATATACTGTCTAAGGGGTTCGCCCTTTTTTCAGCATGTTTTGATGGTCGTTCGAGGGGTGTCTCTTGGCTAGTGAGCAAGTCTTTGGAGGCTGCATGTTCCCTTGTCTTCGCAGATCCGGCGGGCAGGCTTTGCGTGCTGGATGTTACTATAAAGGATAAGGCTTTACGTCTCATTGGGGTTTATGCGCCCAATGTTCATGCTGAGCGGCCTGCTTTGTTTCGGCAGATCGAGCCGTTTTTGACGACTTCTCGTCGGGTAGTCTTAGCGGGGATTGGAATGCCGTCCTTGACCCCGATATAGATCGTATAGGTAAAAACCGGGTACTAACAATCCTGATGTGAAGGCATTTCGGGACTTTATCGACAGGTTTGATCTTGTCGATAAGTACCGGAATGAGCACCCTCAGGAGGTAGCATGGACTTGGACAACTAGTGGCAACTCGGCCAGTGGCTCGCTTGCGAGCTATCTGGACCGAGTGTTAGTTAGGAGAGAGTCGACGTAGGGCTCTTAGAGTGTCCAAGTTTCCATTATATAGTTTACACGGATCATAGGCTTGTCCGGGTCCGTGTAAACTTAGATAAACCTAAGGTTAGATTGGCTGGTTACTGGAAATTTAACTGTTCACTTTTCGGTGAACAGGATTTCCGGGACCAGCTGCTACTAATGATTCAGAGGGAATTGACGGGGGCGGTTGTGGGAAACGCCTGGTGGGGAAAATTAAAATCAAAAATTAGAACGTTTGCTGCCGATTTTAGTCGTCGACTCAATCTAGATAGACTAGCGGCGCAAACGGCATTAGAAGATAAAGTTGATCGGGCCGTCAAATCCCGTGTTGGTGGGGACATAGTCTTAGCTAAGGCAGAGTTGGCCTCCTTGCTTATCAAGAAGGATCAAGCTCTGGTAGTTAGGGCTAGGCTAAAGAGAATGTCTTCTGAGGCGACGAATATGGCCGCAGAATTGCGTGCAGAGGAAAATCGGAACGCGGCTAAGCGACATATAGCGTGCGTCACATTGCCGGATAAGCGGACCGTGACTACAAGCGCGGGCATATGCGAGGCCTTTCGGCTTTATTTCCAGGATCTTTTCACCAGGGAGCCCGGTCTGAGCTCTGCTCAGTTCGATGCCTATTTGGCTGACTTTCCCTGCCTTGAGGGCAGCTGAAGCGGCTAGGTGCGGGGTCCCATAACAGAGTCGGAAATCTGGGATGCGCTGAAGCAGGTTGGCCTGGATAAGTCTCCGGGACTAGATGGACTTCCCTACGAAGTGTACTTTGAGGGCTGTCGCCCGTTTTTGTTCCTTTGCTGCAGCTGATTTACAACCACTGGATGAGGCAGGGTCTTTACCTCGACGCTTCACCAGGGGTGTGATCAAGTTGTTGCGTAAGGACAAGAACGGTGGGGATGGGTTAGGGAACTTTCGCCCTTTGACGATGTTAAATACTGACTTAAAGATTTTGGCGAAGATCTTAGCCAACCGTTTGCAGCTTGTCCTGTCTCGTCTGATTGGCCCCGAACAGACTTGTGCTGTGAAGGGCAGGACGATTCAGGATAACCTTCATATGGTACGCTTGATCTTAGAACAAGTCGACAGTGAAGCCGCGCTGATCAATTTAGATCAGTCCAAGGCCTTCGATAGGGTTGACCATCGGTTTCTGGAGGCTGTCCTGTCGGCGGCCGGTTTCGGAGCCGACTTTCGCTCCTGGATCCGGCTCTTGTATGCGACCCCCGGTGCGCTGGTGGAAGTGAATGGGGTAAGGTCGGAGCCTTTCGTATTGTCTCGCTCCATTCGTCAAGGTTGTCCGCTATCGCCCTTTGCTTTACGTTCTTGCGTTGGAACCATTCCTTCGCATGCAAGTTAAAGGCGAATCCGGTCCTGCGCGGAATTACCCTGCCGGGCGCTACCACCTCGGCCAGGTATTCTGCCTATGCTGACGACGTTTCGGCTCTTGTGTCGAGCAGAGCCGAGATTGACGAAGTCAGCAAAGAAATAAGTGGGTATGAGATGGTGACAGGGGCCAGGATCAACCGTGATAAGTCTGTGGGCTTGCGGTTGGGTGCGTGGAAGGGAGTTTCTCTTCCCGGACCTTTCCTCTGGACGGATGGGCCGATCAAGATACTCGGCGTCTGGTTCGGTCCTGATCTCCAGTTGGAAATGAACTGGTCGGAGGTACAAGGGAAGGCCGAGATCGCGGTTAATCTGTGGTCTCGGAGGAGACTTTCCCTGAAGGGAAGGGCGGAAGTATGTGTTTCACATCTATCCGATCCTCCTCTACCGACTCTCTGTGCTTCCACTCCCGTATGCCCGACTAATGCAATTAGTCAGGACCTTGTTCTCTTTCTTGTGGAGAGGCAAGGCCCCTATGGTATCTCGCGAGGTCTGTTGCCTCCATCCCTCTGAGGGCGGTCTGGGGATGCCTAGCATTGAGATCCGTCAATATATGCTTCGCATTACCTTTTTAGACCGAATGTGTCGTGGGTCGAATGAGGAGGGTGCCTTTTGGAAAGAAGACGTCCAGAAACATTTTCCATCCCTGAAAAGTGTGCACTCGTGCGAACAAGAGGCCGGCCGTTTACCACGTGCCGAGTGCTCTTTTATCGTGAATGTCGTCGCGCTCTGAAGCTCCTCTTACGGGTTTCGGATGGTCTCTCAACGCCCAGGCGTTGTCTCGCAAGGCATTATATCAAGTTTTAGTTAGGGGGGTCCGTACAAGATGATCTGATTGGCGAGCTCGGTCTTACGAAGCGGGAGGCTCGCTCGATATGGCCTTGGGCGCCCGGGTTGAAATGTCTCAATAACGATGAGGCATCACTCACCTGGCTGGTGATTCGTAAAGCCCTCTGGGTCAGCAAGAGACTTTGTTCAGCAGGCTTGGAGAATTGTCCAAACTGTCGTCGCTGTGGGGGAAGTCGAGACTATTGGTCACGCCTTCTTTCAGTGCAGGGTGATAGTGCCGTTGTGCAAGTTTCTTGAGGGCCTCATGGTTCGCATGCTGCATGGAAAGGTTTTTGTCCTGGATGCCAGAGCTGTTTGTAGCAATGTGGTGCCGCAGATGACGAAGGCTGAACACTATGTGTTCTGTTGCTTACTAGGGGTTATGAGAGTCGTGATTTGGACGACGCGTCAGAAGGATTCCATGAGGGCGAGAAGTTCACTTCTTCCCAACTGATCTTGTTCTTTAAGCATCAGCTTAAAGTCAAGATCAGGACGGAAAAACGGCGGCTCACCTCATCGGAATTCAGCAAAAGGTGGGTGATTCTTGCGCGAATGTGCCGAGTAAAAGGGGCTGACCTTGAGTGGCATTTGGATGCCGGTTAGGCATTAAGGATATTGTTTTCCTGGGTTGAACATAGGCAACCCATCCCGGAGTTAGGTTAGATTAGGTTTTTTGTATTTTTTCTTTTAGTTTTTTCTATTCTGGTAAACTTAGCTAAGGTGTATTTGCTCATTGGTCCCCTTTTATTTCTGTCCCCTTTTTTTTTTTCTTCCTTTAGTTTAACTCCCCATCCCCTCCCTCGTTTTTTTTAGGTGGTCAGTAATGTCAGTTCTCTGGTAGATGTGGGGCGCCTTTCGTTTCGTGTGTGTGTTTTTCGTACTTGTTGTTGTGTATAAATGAGTGTGTGCCTGTGTGAGTGCTTGGGATGAATGAGTGTGGCTTTATTTTCATAAGTCCCGCATCGATTTCGTCCAGTTAACTGATATTTCTGCCACATTCAAGAGTTTGTGGGGGGTTTTATTACTAACACTAATTTTATTTGGTTTCTTGTAAATATATTTTGTCATTTTGTATAATTTCATTGGGGTTCATTTTTAAAAGTTGTTGTTTTTATGCCCCTCCCCCCACGGACAAATATTTTGTACATAAGGGGATTATTTAGGTTTTTTCATGGAGTCAAAGAGGCATTTTGGTGTTTGTAGTAAGAAAGGTATGGATAAATGTGTTGTTTTGGTGAAAGGAATATTGTTCTGTATGATAGGGTCAGTGATTGTGGCTAGCTAAGTTTAATCTAAGACTAGTGATGACCGTCCTTCACCCCAATCCCCTTTTCGGCCTTGTGCCACATTTGTACATATGTGCAATAAATAATAGATAGTAGAGATTAAGAAATTGAATCCAGAGACTCTGCCCGACTGCGATTTAGTCAACCCATTATGCAGGAACAGTCTTCCCAAGAATATACCAAACTAACTGTAAATATTGTGTACCTATTCTTTGTTTCAATACATTTTGTTAACGTACATTTTGTGTTGTATATTATTCCATGCTCAGCAAAATTTCTTATTTAAATTATTGTTATTCTTTCTATTATAAAATTTTAAATGCATTTCAATTGTAAAACCAAGAATTAAAATATATATCGTTATTCTACTCCTGACTTGCATTACTTTTGACCTTTGAAATTTTCTTTCAACGACTTTCAGTATCCTTTCATCTACGAATTCCAAAACACCAATTTTAAAGGTTTTTTCGCCTGAAAAGCATAGCCCAGAAGATCAAAGACAGTAAGCAAGAAGGAATCAAATTTTTATCTATCGAATTCATTTAAGCCAAATTTGTTGTTTTGCTACAAACAAATAGCCTTGTATCACGATATGGTAAGTGCATATTTAAAATCGCCACAGTTACTGCACATACAACAAATAATAAAGACATTTGAAAATATATACTTCATTCCTGACGTTTTGTAATAAATGTCACATTGTAATGAGTCAGAAATGTCATCTCCACGTAAAACTGCTCCGAGGACTGCATTCTTTGTTCCAAAACTAGGCTAATCCTGCTCTCAACTGTCGTGAAACTGTTAAATGTAGCCATCTCTTCTCCAATAGCTTCTGTCTCGTAAAAAATATCCCTCCTTCCTGTTTCCCCCTGATAACTATAATCTCCAACTATTCAAATGTAATGTCAATCGACGTCTCCAGATGCACTGTTCATCCCCTATCCTTCTCGTCATCCTTTCCTCTTAACTCTATTTGTTCTAGCTAAACTCTCTGTAACCGCTTGTGCTAGTGGCTTCCCGCCTTGTTTGGGGTGAAACTCTTAAAAAAAAACAACAATGGCTACAGAGCAATTTCAAGAATGCAAACCTCTTAATCCATTGTTAGTCAGTGTGTAGATTTCGTATTGTATTTTTACGTACAATTTGACACAAATCCGAAGGAGAAGTGGGCTGAGGATGGTCGTCTCCTGACTATCCAAATCCTAACAATCTGATTCGCGAACCATTTATTCATCACAATTTTACTCATTCACCAGAGGAACACATCTCTTTCACACAATCCTACATTCAGCAAAATACAACAGATTTACAAGAGAATCTACTAAAATCTCATGATTTAAACTTTTACAGATATTTACAATTTTGTTTTTCAATGTGTTGGGCATTTTTTTATTCTAATGTCCACTCAATGTCCTTTTAGATAATTATTATCATTGCAAATATACAGTTTCATGACGCAATGAAGTTTATAAACGGTAATAATTTAAAATATGGTTCAGTTTTTCTTGATCTCATAAAAAAAAACGACAAATTCATTCTCCGATGGATTCTCTTTGAAATAAAACATCGTTAGAGGATGAAAGTCAGAAAATATTTGAAATTCGGCCCGGTCTTGTAATTTCGTTCTTTGACTTGTCGGCCAAGACAATGCTAAATTATGAATATATAGAAACTAAACATGAAGTTTTCAGTATTTTTATAACATAATATTTTCCATTATTAAAGTGTATCAACTGTAACGTAAAGAACTCCAGATACTTGTAATCTAATTTGAAAGAAAATAAAGGTGTTCAATAGGAAAAATCAGTATATTAAAAAAATAATTGTACATATGCCCAAATATAAAAACAGAAAATGTTTTTAATAACCATGCCAATGGCTTAAAAGACGGTTTCGTTCAAATTATACGTGTATGTGCGTTTGTGTGTTTTGCAGTTATATCTGAATTCAATGAGAGCATATGTATATTTTAAATCAATGAGAGTATAAGTATATTTGGACTCAATATATCTACAAAATTAAACAACAAAATTAATTTTTCAACTTATTTAATATATATATATATATATATATATATATATATATATATATATATATATATATATATTAAAGGTAACAAATCTGTTGTTATATAATTCAAGTGGATACTAGTGATATAAAATATTAAAACTGATCCACAAAAGAGCTCAATGTATTTATTAATACAGAGCTATATAATTAACAATAAAATCCAAAATTACCTCCTATGGGGGAATAGACTATTTCGGCAGACGAAGATATCGGTGTAGACTGATCTTGTCTATACAGTGAAGGAGGACGGAAATGAATTTAACTGTGAAAGCTAAATAATCAACTCATGTTAAATGTCGACATAAAAACAAATTCAAACTTCCATAGTATATGTTTAAACTTTAATTAAATACCATATTCATAATATTCCACTTCCTCTGACTCAAATGTCGACATATTCTAATTTTCTTTATATTTTATTTTCCTCCTCTATAACCTCTTTACATATATTAATTATAATCTATATCTTTCCCTATTTTAATATCTCCTCAATTCTCTTTCCATTAATCCCTTACATCCCTTTATCTATATAATTTAAAGTTATTTTTTAAATCCTTTTATACCTCCTTTAATTTTAAATTAAAATTTCATTCTTCATAGAAACCAAAATTAATGTCATAAGGTTAATATTCAGGTTTAATTTTATAAAATTTCTTCTCTTTAAGACAAATGCCTTTCACTTACCGAACCCCATCTTCCCTTTGTCTGACTGAAACATTGAAATGAATAAATTCTGTTAATTTTTCGATTGGTTCATTTTTTAGCTTTCACAGTTAAATTCTATTTTCCGTTCCTCATTCAGTAAATACCGAAGGTTGATAAGACAGACGACCGTCTGCCGAAATAGGCTATTCTCCATATGATGTAATTTTGGATTTTATTGCCTGTTATATATATATATAAGTGAACATGAAAAGGCGATAGCTTTTTTCGTGCTAGACGCAATCGTCTAGCATGAAAAGCCTAATCGTCCCTAAATGTTGACTTCAATGTTCACTTTATTTTTATTTACATACGCTCTATCACTGATATTGAGCACTTTATCCCATAAATATAGCACAACATAAAACTATATTTCTTCACACACACACACACACATATATATATATATATATAATCAAACAAATCCTTTAGCTTTAGAGTTTGAAAAGATAGACGACAATCCTCGTCTGCCATAATTTAAGACACGATATATGAAAAAAATATATACGGAAAAACAAACAAAAAATCCTTATATACAATTATGCTGTTTTTAATGTTAATATGTCAACGTCGGACGTTTCGGTCTAATAAACCATCTTCAGGACATATTCATAAATATAACATTATCAATACAACATGACAAAAGACGATGTACATAGAACAAGACTTATCAAACAAATAACTGAAACGTCCGACGTTGACATATTAACATTAAAACAGCATAATTGTATATAAGATTTTTGTTTGTTTTTTTTCCATATATATTTTTCTTCATATTGTCGGATCTATATCCATATATTTGCTTACATTACGATATATATATATATATATATATGTGTGTGTGTGTGTGTGTGCATCCTTTCGCTTGTATTAAAAAGCCTAATGCCCGTGTTATATTTAAGAGCCCCCCACCGCCTCCACGAGGGATGTATGTGGCACGAGTACACCGTGGGTTCTCCAGCCCGTATTACTACGATCCCATGGATTATATACCAACGATTTGTTACCTTACTATATATATATATATATATATATATATATATATATATATATATATATATATATATATATATATATATATGTGTGTGTGTATGTATGTTTGCATTCTTGCGTCAGTAATAAAGTCAACTACCCGTGTTACTTACACGCGTGCAACAAACATATGCATGGACGGTATAGTAATTTCCCAAGCGTCGCTAAGATGTTACACAAGGCCGAAAGTATGGGTCAACCCAGTGAGGTTCGAACTCTTCTCAGTCGTAATTGTTCTAGCGAGATGTTTGCTAACCATTACACCGCCTCGAGGTGCCCTATTCATGAACGGTATTATATGCGCATGCAAAAATCATGGGAGGACAGTGTATAATGGGCAGAGAATTAACTCTTCTTTCATGATATTCTTTTCATGTAGTTGGCGCATCGTTTGACATCGTACAATGACCTTGCCCAGCAGATAGTGGTTTACCGATCCCATATTTCCGAAAGCCAGTAGCGCTAACATATCTTAATATAACTATGAAATAATTTTGTGTAAAACGCTTTAAAATACACAACATTTTATTTTCAAATGTCAGTGTTTTTATTTTATAAAAAAAACAAAAAAAAAAAAACGGCAAAGTTTTTGAATTGTAATAATTCGATAATAACGAAATTCGGCGAACGAATAAATAAAACACGACAAAAAAAGTGGCTTTAAATTTGCTGAACAAGAGTCATTAAAATCGTCAGTGATTTTATCTTCTTCAGAAGAAGATTGGTGATGACAATGGACAATGTATTTATTTCTCCATCAGGGTTATTTCATTGAATTTATTATCAAAAGGTCACAGTCAAATATACGTTGTTCGTCAAATGTTATTTATTAGACGAACCTGCTAACAATTGCGCTTTCATCTTTTATGTGTCATGTCCGTTCAGAATGGGAGTAATCATGTCTTTGCACAATAACCATGTTGTGTCAAAAGATTTTCTCTGATTTTCACTGATAATTTTTTTTTATAACTTCTATCTTCATTGTTGAATCTTAATTTGATACAACATGGAGCATAATTGTTACTGAATTGTTTATACTTTATTTTCATATATAATATATAAACAATAATTGTATATTTCTTTGTTTAACAGCATTGATAATGAGTGGTAAAAAATTAAAATTAAAGCCATTTTTTACATTATATTTGTGTCATAGGAAGAAAATGAGTAACTACCGACACTGAGGTTCGACCGTGACACTCTTGACTAATGAATATATATTTTCCGTCAGCTGTATAAATAGCGGTGACTTTTAGATTATTGGAGTGATTATTGAGTGGAACTATCAGTCGAATTAGTGTGAATTATTATGCGTCGATGATTTGGGATTTGATTTAGGATTTGCGGAACGTTAAGCCGACTGCTCTACTAACAATCACTGAAATGGTTAATTGACTTTTACTTCTTTTTGTTCTTGTAAAGTATTTATTTGCGGTTGTATTTAAATACTGTTTTGGCCCCAAGATTGGAAGTCTTCAGTTATACTTAATCATTAACGCCATCGTACGTCAAAAATTGTGTAAAAATAGGATTGAGTGCAATGGAAGCAGTAAAAAGAAATTAGGACATGGGAGGCCTAGAACTGTCTGCCGAAATAGCCTATTCCCCAAGTGAGGCAAAATGATTTGTTTTGATTATTAATTATATTGTCTGTATAAATAAAATACATCCAACTATTTATTATAGATCCAGTTCTAATAATTTTCTTATTAGTATCCACTTGTATTATATACCAACGGAATTGTTACATTACTATACACACACACACATATATATATATATATATATATATATATATATATATATATATATACATTCATACAAAATTGGCTCAGACGTTTCAAGAAGAAATGCCACCAGCCTCGAAGACAAATCTTGGTAAGGAGACCTTTTGCTGTGAAAGATGAGGTCTTGTTTCAAATGTTGAACAACAGCCATAGCACAAACACACATATATTGTTAACAGAATTTGGTGCTTCACAAATCAACCCTCAATTGACACCTCTATAAGATTGGCCTTGTAGACAGACTGTCGATAAGTTCCTCAAGAACTGATCAAGGATCAGGTTCAACGGCTTGTAAAATTTGAAAACTTCTGCAAGCAAATCTTCAAGATTTAGGCGTCGAATTTAAACTTGGATGGAAATGGATCTATTTTCGTAATCTAAAAAAGAAATCAATGACTTCGTTCCATTGGGTTTCAGAAAATTTAGGGTAGTTTGGACAGAATGTCCCTGTTGTGTTTTGGCGTAATGTCGAGGGGTGACACAAATTGAGCTTGTTCTAGTTCATGCTGTGAAAGCTGACCTCATGATCAACAACTGCAGGCGAGCATGTTTTTTGAATCTCCACTACCCGGCATTGATCAATTGAAAACGCGAATTTCCACAGCAGGAAAAATTCCGCAGGGCACACCGTCTGGCCTTGACCATGTACAAACGAAGAGCGAGGGACTGGAAGAGATGCCTCACCACTGCTAACAGTCCATACCCTGAGCACCAACAGATTACGATATTGTCCAAGCCATGGCTCATTTACTGCGTAGATGTTTTTGTTTGCCTCTAAATCATCCAAATGTGGAGCTTCTGTCACAACGATGGATAACAGACAACAGAATAGGATGAGACATATTTTTGATGAATAAACGCTTTCCGTATGTATTTGGCTTGAATTTTTATTAAAGCTTGATGATACAATCTTTTGATTTATAAGTATTTAACTCCATGCAGTATTTATTATTTGTAGCTCTCAGTAACGTTTCCTTTTTATTATTTTTTCCGTTCGTTGATCTGTCATACATTGACAGGTGTACGTTTGGCAGTTTACTCACGGATTCTTTCTGCACCTCCGCCTTCAATATGTCCTAATAGTGCCAAATTCTCTAAACTGACTTTCTTCATTATGTGTTGTAGAAATTACAACTATCTTTTTCAAATTCTAAAATGCCCTTTTTGATCTCAATTTTCTTTAATACCTCATTGCTCACATGTCCCGTCCATGATATTCCCCAGCATCCTTCTGTAGAACAACATCTTTACTGTCATGTAGAACTCATTATCTGTCTATATTTCTGAGATGAGGTATGATGTACACTTTTACATTATTCGGACTATTGTCCCTCAACTTTGTCACCATATTTATTACAACGTTTCGGCCTTTTGTTCGCCCCGGCCTTCTTCAGGACACTGGCACAGAGGGATAAAGGCGTTAGTTAGATCCAGTGACAGGAGGAAAGAGTGTGAGTTCAATAACCGGTTAAGGCAGTGGAGAACTGGAGAGGAATTAACAGGACATAACTGATAACTGACATCCATTAAAAAACATGGCACGTGGAACTAGAACAGTCTACCCCAGTGAAATAAAGGGGTTCGGTTCGACATTCCAACCACCTGAAGAAGGCCGGAAACGTAAAAGGGCCGAAACGATGTCATAAATATGGTGACAAAGATGAGGACAATAGTCCGAATAATGCAAAAAGAGAACTCATATTATATAACACTTCAACAGGATCATTTGTTCCTAAATTTTTCTTATTTCACGATAATTTAGAAGGAACCTTTATATATTCAAACTTCCATCTTCCATATTACGTTTTTCCGTGGTCTTTAACATCTCCAGTTCCGGAGGTAGCGTCTTGAGCTTTTTGCATGCCGAAGACCATAAATTATGTCTTTTTAAACTTCATCGTTATTTCTTCATCTTTCCTTTTGCTAACTTGCCAAAAGTTCTTGCATTATTTCTGTTTACAATCAAAATGGTTCCATTTGCGTATCTTGCGTTGTTAATCTTGTACCTACCGATAATAGGTCCTGATAGGACTTCTAGTTCTTTAGGATGAGAATTCTACAAAAGGCTAAATAAATCCAGTGGGAAGACATTCTTGTCTTATGACCATTTGTGTTTTTTAATTATTCAATCATTGTCTATCACATTCAGGCGATGTTCTCATTAACACTTCTGGGGATTCTCTATATATTTCCCAATTAAATCAAGTTTTCCTAGCAGTTCAAACAGATCTTTTGTGTCGTAGCTAATTAAACTGTTTTGTGTGGTATATCAAAAAGTATAAAATATGGAATTAAGTGAAACAGAAACATTTAGAAGAATGCTTGAATATGAAATTATTTGTAATTTCTTTCCATTTAATTTTGAGGAGCATTGAAAGTTTTACATTATTTACATTATTCGGACTACTTTGTCCTCATCTTTGTCGCCATATATATATCAATATAAATAAATATGGCGACAAAGATGAGGACAATAGTCCGAATAATGTAAATATAATATAACATCTCATCTCAGAAATATAGACAGTCTCTGAAAAAATTTAAAATAAAATATTAAAAAATGGGTCCCCATTGAAATCTGGTCTTATTAAACGGTCTGATCTTATTATTTCTGAGCTTGATATATGTCATGAATATTTTCAGGTTAAGTAGAAATTTCTGGAAGTTTTCATTGTCAGATTTGAGTCATCACCAACGACCTTCCTTATGTCATCAGTTTAACTGGGTATATATTCTGATGACACAGTATTTGCCCTTTCTTAATATAAATCGGAGGTATCCGGAAAAGTAAAAACTGGCCACTACTTTCAAAAAAAATGACATCCAGTTAGTTCTTAACGAGGGCAAGAAAGGTCTTGTAAATTTGAACACCTCCAAGCGTTATCGATATCCTTAAGGCATCATAGAGATCCACTTTTGCTCTCCAACCACCATGACTAATACTGACCTCCAGGAAATCAAATCACTGCGTCGTCTTGATCCCGAAAGTTATCGACTGGACATGAAGTGAAGTAAACATATCGAATCGATTGCTGGGGTCTGCTGCTAAGAACTTTGTTTGTGTCGTGCAAGATAGTAAATCTGACGTCAGAATCCACCTTGAACATTTGTAAATCTACCATTCATCTGGCATTGAATATATACTCTCGGACTATATATCTTGGATTACCAAGAAGGGTTTGTAATGCTATCGGTCCTGATCTGGCATCTCGATTTCCTTTCCCACCGCCGCTGCCCTCTGGCTTTTCTATGAATAATTCATGGCGGCTGTACTCAAAGAGCTCTCCTTCTGGGTATCGTATGAATTTAAGCCTACTACACAAATATAAGTGAAGGATCTTATATATCCTACTAGTAGAGGCCGGCGTTGCTCAGGGATGTAACAGTAAGAGATAGATCAAGTATCGATCATCATAAAGACTGAAAAAATAAAATTGATAAAGATTATTGTTTAAGATTGACGGACCTTACTCATCCAAACTCATGGTTCCCTAACCTGAACATGGATACTGCCACTTCATGGAAGGTCCTCCACCCGAACCGTACTTTCAAAACGAACCATCTCTCTCCATCGTTATAGCGAGCAGTAAGTAGTTTGGTTATTGATAATTGGGATTTCCTACTTGTCTTCGTTTTCAATTGTGTATTTTTACATGATAATTCCCAAGCCACTGTATAAAATACCTGAAAAGAAGAAAACTTAGGAAAGTTAATCTACAAAAAAGTTAACCACATCTATCAGAACCTTGTTCCATCCATGCACTGTGTTTATTAGATATCTATTCAATGTTTAACTTCGTTCCTCATACTTTATTTTAATGAAGGTAACAAACCAAATTGAGATAAGTAGACATTGAATATTTCGTCGAGCAAAGAACAAATAATACGTTGTATGTTTCGACTGAGAAGTGAAAAGAAAAAAGATCAGAAAATGTAAAATAAAAGGAAAGAAAAAAAATAAAAAAAAAAAATAGCAATGCGTAAAATTGTTTAAGGCCGACGTAAGACCAGGTAACGGTATAATAGGTCCCCTCAGGTTATCAAATATCCGCGGCGTTCTTCAGTATATGAAATTGAGCTCTTGTGATAGCTGAGCGGGGGGTGGAGCTTTGACATCATGTTGACGAGAAAGCCTTCCGCCCATCCCCAACTGTCTGATGTTGGCACGTCTTGAAATTACCGGTCATTGCTTGTGGATGGGTCGAAGACCGGTATGCTGGAGGTGTGGAGGACTGGTCATCTCTCTCCTCCTGACCAGAAGAAGAAAGGCCTCTGGAAGTCAAGCGCCGATTGCCAAGATCCCCCTCCTGACCATGTCTCAATTCCGCCTCGCCTGTAATGGGCGTACCAGCCTCCGGGACCGGGTCGGTTAATCCTCCGGTCGGCGCAACATCAAAGCCACATTCTGAGCCTTCGCCGCTGCCGGTGCAGTTGTGGAGAAGGGGAGGGGAATGGCTGGTTAACTAATGAGCCAGAGGAAGCGGACAAAGCGGGTCCTCAGTCCCCTGAAGCCCCTGGAAGAAAGGCACATACAGCCCTCCCTCTAACAACATTATAAGGATGTGCTACTGGAATCATTTAAAGAAAAACAAAAGAGATTCGGCCGGTTATGAAAAAACGAAAAACTAAAAGAATTGAAAAAGGACTGGATAAAGAAAGAAAAAGGCCAATCCTTCTACGTCCTCTAGTAGACCCGCCTTCTCCGAAGAACAACCCCCTTCATCGCCTGCTATTTCACCATCTAAGGCCAAAACCCACAGTAGGGATCCCAGCCCCTATAGGCATAGATCCTTTATACCCCATGAACACTCCCCACTCCTTCCCCGTTAAAACAAAAACCCACTCCCCTTCCTACCCCAAGCAATCACCAGCAAAAATGCTGAGATGCCTCCTCCTGCTCCCAAGCGGCAAGAAGCTCAACTCAAAAGAAGAAAAAAAGATAGAAAGAAAAGATTTATTTTAACACAGGAGAGGAGGTATGCCAGATTTCCCTGCCCAGGCCGAGAGAGCCTGGGATTATAGTAACAGGGTGAAAGATTTGAAGTTCCTGCTTTCTATCAAACAGTTTGCTGACCTTGATATCGAGGAAAAAACTTCCAATGCCCAGAGGTCCTGACAGTTATTAGGTCAGGACCTGCAGCAAATCAGACTTGGGCGATGGTGGAGGAAGCCGTAAATGCATGTAAGATGGCTTTGCCCATCACATTTTCGAAAACGAAAAATTAAAAGTTACAACAGTTCTGTGCAGGGAGGGTCCCCGTTTTAGTTCACCCATCCCTGTATAGAGTCTTAAATTGACCTTTCCCTGGGATATCGGCGGTATCTCCTGACGGCACCATCAAGAATGAGATGGGCCATGGGTCTATGGGAGACGCGGTCGGCATCCTTACCCCGGCCATGTTTAATGCCGGTAAGCAACCCTAATCGGACTTCTCATGTCTCTCTGGTTAGCTACGTTAAATGTGCGGGCCTGAGGTCCGAGTCTGCAGGCGAGGCTCTCCTCGTGACCTTTCAGCGCCTCGGGTGAATGTTTATGTGCAAGAGACCCGTTTTCTTTCTCATGACCGTGGAGGGATATATACTGTCTAAGGGGTTCGCCCTTTTTTTTCAGCATGTTTTGATGGTCGTTCGAGGGTTATCTCTTGCTAGTGAGCAAGTCTTTGGAGGCTGCATGTCCTTGTCTTCGCAGATCCGGCGGGCAGGCTTTGCGTGCTGGATGTTACTATAAAGGATAAGGCTTTTGTCTCATTGGGGTTTATGCGCCAAATTTCATGCTGAGCGGCCTGCTTTATTTCGGCAGATCGAGCTGTTTTTGACGACTTCTCGTCGGGTAGTCTTTAGAAGGGGATTGAATGCGTCCTTGACCCCGATATAGATCGTATAGGTAAAACCGGGTACTAACAATCCGATGTGAAGGCATTTCGGACTTTATCGACAGGTTTGATCTTGTCGATAAGTACCGGAATGAGCACCCTCAGGAGGTAGCATGGACTTGGACAACTAATGGCAACTCGGCCAGTGGCTCGCTTGCGAGCCATCTGGACCGAGTGTTAGTTAGGAGAGTCGACGTAGGCTCTTAGAGTGTCCAAGTTTCCATTATATAGTTTACACGGATCATAGGCTTGTCCGGGGTCCGTAAACTTAGATAACCTGGTTAGATTGGCTGGTTACTGGAAATTTAACTGTTCACTTTTCGGTGAACAGGATTTTGGGACCAGCTGCTACTAATGATTCAGAGGGAATTGACGGGGGTGGTTGGGAAACGCCTGGTGGGGAAAAATTAAAATCAAAATTAGAACGTTTGCTGCCGATTTTAGTCGTCGACTCAATCTAGATAGACTAGCGGCGCAAACGGCATTAGAAGATAAAGTTGATCGGGCCGTCAAATCCCGTGTTAGTGGGGACATAGTCTTAGCTAAGGCAGAGTTGGCCTCCTTTGCTTATCAAGAAGGATCAAGCTCTGGTAGTTAGAAGAAATAAAAGAGAATGTCTTGAGGCGACGAATATGGCCGCAGAATTGCGTGCAGAGGAAAAATCGGAACGCGGCTAAGCGACATATAGCGTGCGTCACATTGCCGGATAAGGACCGTGACTACAAGCGCGGGCATATGCGAGGCCTTTCGGCTTTATTTCCAGGATCTTTTCACCAGGGAGCCTGGTCTGAGCTCTGCCAGTTCGATGCCCTATTTGGCTGACTTTCCCTTGCCTTGAGCAGCTGAAGCGGGTAGGTGCGAGGGTCCCATAACAGAGTCGGAAATCTGGGATGCGCTGAAGCAGGTTGGCCTGGATAAGTCTCCGGACTAGATGGACTTCCCTTTACGAAGTGTACTTGAGGCTGTCGCCCGTTTTTTGTTCCTTTGCTGCAGCTGATTTACAACCACTGGATGAGGCAGGGTCTTTACCTCGACGCTTCACCAGGGGTGGACAGGGTGTTGCGTAAGGACAAGAACGGTGGGGATGGGTTAGGGAACTTTCGCCCTTTGACGATGTTAAATACTGACTTAAAGATTTTGGCGAAGATCTTAGGCCAACCGTTTGCAGCTTGTCCTGTCTCGTCTGGATTGGCCCCGAACAGACTTGTGCTTTTTTTGTGAAGGGCATCGATTCAGGATAACCTTCATATGGTACGCTTGATCTTAGAACAAGTCGACAGTGAAGCCGCTGATCAATTTAGATCAGTCCAAGGCCTTCGATAGGCTTGACCATCGGTTTCTGAGGCTGTCCTGTCGGCGGCCGGTTTCGGAGCCGACTTTCGCTCCTGGATCCGGCTCTTGTATGCGACCCCGGTGCGCTGGTGGAAGTGAATGGGGCTGGGTCGGAGCCTTTCGTATTGTCTCGCTCCATTCGTCAAGGTTGTCCGCTATCGCCCTTGCTTTTACGT
Source organism: Acanthosepion pharaonis (assembly GCA_903632075.3). Classification (NCBI taxonomy): domain Eukaryota; kingdom Metazoa; phylum Mollusca; class Cephalopoda; order Sepiida; family Sepiidae; genus Acanthosepion; species Acanthosepion pharaonis. Next base: position 3,957,834 of record CAHIKZ030001335.1, on the reverse strand, counting down.
TCTTGCGTTGGAACCATTCCTTCCTGCAAGTTAAAGGCGAATCCGGTCCTGCGCGGAATTACCCTGCCGGGCGCTACCACCTCGGCCAGAGCTGCCTATGCTGACGACGTTTCGGCTCTTGTGTCGAGCAGAGCCGAGATTGACGAAGTCAGCAAAGAAATAAGTGGGTATGATGGTGACAGGGCCAGGATCAACCGTGATAAGTCTGTGGCTTGCGGTTGGGTTGCGTGGAAGGAGTTTCTCTTCCCGGACCTTTCCTCTGGACGGATGGGGCCGATCAAGATACTCGGCGTCTGGTTCGGTCCCCTGATCTCCAGTTGAAATGAACTGGTCGGAGGTACAAGGAAGGCCGAGATCGCGGTTAATCTGTGGTCTCGGAGGAGACTTTCCTGAAGGGAAGCGGAAGTATGTGTTTCACACATCTATCGATCCTCCCTACCGACTCTCTGTGCTTCCACTCCCGTATGCCCGACTAATGCAATTAGTCAGGACCTTGTTCTCTTTCTTGTGGAGAGGCAAGGCCCCTATGGTATCTCGCGAGGTCTGTTGCCTCCATCCCTCTGAGGGGCGGTCTGGGATGCCTAGCATTGAGATCCGTCAATATATGCTTCGCATTACCTTTTAGACCGAATGTCGTGGGTCGAATGAGGAGGTGCCTTTTGGAAAGAAGACGTCCAGAAACATTTTCCATCCCTGAAAGTGCACTCGTGCGAACAAGAGGCCGGCCGTTTACCACGTGCCAGTGCTCTTTTTTTTATCGTGAATGTCGTCGCGCTCTGAAGCTCCTTACGGGTTTCGGATGGTCTCTCAACGCCCAGGCGTTGTCTCGCAAGGCATTATATCAAGTTTTAGTTAGGGGGTCGTACAAGATGATCTGATTGGCGAGCTCAGTCTTGGCGAAGCGGGAGGCTCGCTCGATATGGCCTTGGGCGCCCGGGTTGAAATGTCTCAATAACGATGAGGCATCACCACCTGGCTGGTGATTCGTAAAGCCCTCTGTCAGCAAGAGACTTTGTTCAGCAGGCTTGGAGAATTGTCCAAACTGTCGTCGCTGTGTACGGGAAGTCGAGACTATTGGTCACGCCTTTTTGTGCAGGGTGATAGTGCCGTTGTGCAAGTTTCTTGAGGGCCTCATGGTTCGTATGCTGCATGGAAAGGTTTTTTGTCCTGGATGCCAGAGCTGTTTGTAGCAATGTGGTGCCGCAGATGACGAAGGCTGAACACTATGTGTTCTGTTGCTTACTAGGGTTATGAGAGTCGTGATTTGGACGACGCGTCAGAAGGGATTCCATGAGGGCGAGAAGTTCACTTCTTCCCAACTGATCTTGTTCTTTAAGCATCAGCTTAAAGTCAAGATCAGGACGGAAAAAGGCGGCTCACCTCATCGGAATTCAGCAAAAGGTGGGTGATTCTTGCGCGAATGTGCCGAGTAAAGGGCTGACCTTGAGTGGCATTTGGATGCCGGTTAGGCATTAAGGATATTGTTTTCCTGGGTTGAATATAGGCAACCATCCCTTTGTTAGGGTTAGATTAGGTTTTTGTATTTTTCTTTTAGTTTTTTCTATTCTGGTAAACTTAGCTAAGGTGTATTTGCTCATTGGTCCCCTTTTGTTTCTGTCCCTTTTTTTTTTCTTCCTTTAGTTTAACTCCCCATCCCTCCCTCGTTTTTTAGGGTGGTCAGTAATGTCAGTTCTCTGGTAGATGTGGGGCGCCTTTCGTTTCGTGTGTGTTTTTTCGTATTTGTTGTTGTGTATAAATGAGTGTGCCTGTGTGAGTGCTTGGGATGAATGAGTGTGGCTTTATTTTCATAAGTCCCGCATCGATTTCGTCCAGTTAACTGATATTTCTGCCACATTCAAGAGTTTGTGGGGGTTTATTACTAACACTAATTTTATTTGGTTTCTTGTAAATATATTTTGTCATTTTTATAATTTCATTGGGGTTCATTTTTAAAAGTTGTTGTTTTTTTATGCCCCTCCCCACGGACAAATATTTTTTGTACATAAGGGGATTATTTAGGTTTTTCATGGAGTCAAAGAGGCATTTTGGTGTTTGTAGTAAGAAAGGTATGGATAAATGTGTTGTTTTGGTGAAAGGAATATTGTTCTGTATGATAGGGTCAGTGATTGTGGCTAGCTAAGTTTAATCTAAGACTAGTGATGACCGTCCTTCACCCCAATCCCTTTTCGGCCTTTGTGCCACATTTGTACATATGTGCAATAAATAATAGATTGTCGAGATTAAGCGTTTACCGTTTCTTCTCCTGACCGGTGCTAGACATATTTGCTGTCTACCAAAGGACTATTTTTTTCAACTTTTCAGACTGCCTTAATTTAGTTAAGTTTTTTGATTTAATTATACACCATTTTCTAACGTATTTTTTTTTGACTCTTTTTATTAAAACTTGTCATTTTTCGAACTTTCTCATTTTGACCCTTTGTTTTTTTCCTTTTCATTTCCTTTCCCATTTAACCGTTACTTCCTTTTTGTTATTAATTATTTCTGTTCTGAGTTCATTTTTTTCAGTACCCACACCCAGAGTTTTTCTGTTTATTTTTCGTTTCTCGTTTGACCTTTTAATTTTTACGTGTTAATTATTTCTCTGTTTCCGTTTAAAAAAAAAAAAAAAAAAAAAGTCTACGTGTTTTATTTTAATTTTGTAATCTCTGTCCTCCTTTTTTTTTAACGTTTTTTCTTATTGGGTTGACTGTTTTTTTTAGCGGCAGCCATTTTTGTAAATTAACCTTTTTTTTTTTGTTTCGTACGTATTGCGTTTCTCTTTTCCGTTTATAACTATTAGTTTTATTGTGTAATTTGTTGCTTTCTTGTCTGTTGTCCTTTAAATTTTGTTCTTTCTTCATTTTCGTGAACCTTGTTCATTTTCTCGTCTAAATATTTGGTTTTTGTATCTTGTTTATATTTGTGGTTATAATTTTTTGCACACGTCCTCCTGTTTGATTTTTTTTTGTCTGTTGATATTTGTTTAATTGTTTGTAGGCCAAACTTTATTTTTACCCTCCCTTTATTTTTTTCTCCTCCCTCCGCCTATAAGGCGTTTCCCCCCATGTTTACCCTCCCTCCCTCTTATTTTTTTAAAATGGAGAAAAAAAGGATAAAAAACACCCTCCTTTTTTGCTATTAAAAAAAAGCCCAAAAAGGCTATTCAAAGCACCTGTTCAACCCAACCAAAAAAGACCCCGGACAAAGACAGTTTGGAAGAGTTTCCAGCTCTTAATACCTCTTCCCCTAGCAGTGTGGAATCTGTTGGGGAAAAAGTCAATAATAATGAAAAATTTACTTCTACGGAAGCTCAGAATGGCAACAACAATGACTCAAATATGGAGGCCAATAATGGCCAAAAATCTGAAAATTCCGAAAATGAACCGCAAACTGAGCCTGGAGGCCGGGAAATCGCCCTCTGTTGGTCGTCCCTCCCTAAGTGCATTATCAATTTAAAGGAGTTCTTGAGCGTGCCAAAAGTTACGCACACCTTGTTGTAGATGGTGGACTTTGGAAGACCCCCTAAGAATTGAAAAAAATTGACAAAAGAATAGTGTCGGTTTTCGTCGTGGACAAGCGTACGCGCAAAATTTGTCGCTCGACGAAAAACACAGTGTTAAAAGCATTGGAATCCTTCAGGTTCAAAGCCCCTTAGAATAGTTAAGGGTGCTAAAATTTTTCATGTGGGACGTACTGTTGCCCACATCAGAAGATTGCGTCGCCGCGGCTAGCCGTGAGCTAATTAACAAAGAAATAATACTGCGTACAGAGTACGAAGGCCGACGTAAGACCAGGGTAACGGTATACGAGGTCCTCCTCAGGGTTATCGGGGAACATCTCGCGGCGTTCTTCTCTCAGTATGGCGAAATTCTGGGAGCTTCCTGTGATAGCCTGAGCGGGGGGTGGAGCTTTGACATCATGTTGGACGAGAAAGCCTTCCGCTCCATCCCCAACTGTCTGGATGTTGGCGTCTTGAAATTACCGGTCATTGTGACGGGTCGAAGACCGGTATGCTGGAGGTGGGAGGACTGGTCATCTCCTCCTCCTGCCCAGAGAAGAAGGCCTCTGGAAGTCAAGCGCCAGTTACTCAAGATCCCCTCTGACCGCGTCTCTAAATTCCGCCTCGCCTGTAATGGGCGTACCAGCCTCCAGGACCGGTCGGTTAATCCTCCGGTCGGCGCAACATCGAGCCACATTCCCCAAAGAGCCTTCGCCCGCTGCCGGTGCAGTTGTGGAGAAGGGGGGAGGGGAATGGCTGGTTGCTGGTAAGGCCAGAGGAAGCGCCGGACAGCGGGTCCTCAGTCCCCTGAAGCCCCCTAGGAAGAAAGGCACATACAGCCCCACTCCCTCTAACAACGTTAAGGCGATGCCCCGGCCTCTGAAGAATCATTTGAAGAAAAGCAAAAGAGATTCGACCCCGGTTATGAAAAAGACAGAGAAACTCAAAGAATTAAAAAAAGGCTAGATTCGGAAAGAAAAGACCCAATCCCTTCTACGTCCTCTAGTAGACCGCCCTTCTCCGAAGAAACAACCCCCTTCATCGCCCGCTATTTCACCATCAAAGGCCAAACCCTCCAGTAGGGATCCCAGCCCCTATAGGCATAGATCCTTTTATACCCCCATGAACACTCCCCCCTTCCCCCGTTAAACAAAAAACCCACCCCCCTTCATACCCCCAAACAATCACCGGCAAAAAAATGCCGAGATGCCTCCTCCTGCTCCCAAGCAGCAAAGAAGCCCAACACATAAAGAAGAAAAAAAAAGATAGAAAAAAAAAGATTTATTTTCAACAGGAGAGGAGGTATGCCGTATTTCCCTGCCCAGGCCGAAAGAGCCCGGACTATAGTAACAGGGTCAAGGACTTGAAGTTCCTGCTTTCAATCAAACAGTTCGCTGACCTAGACATTGAGGAACCTAAAAACTTCCCAAATGCCCAGAGGTCCTGACAGTTATTAGGTCAGGACCTGCAACAAATCAGACATGGGCAATGGTGGAAGAAGCCGTAAATGCCTGTAAGATGGCTTTGCCCATCGCCATAGTCGAAAACGAAAATTAAAAAAGTTACAACAGTTCTGTGCAGGGAGGTCCCCGTTTTGGTTCACCCATCCCTGTATAGAGCTCTTAAATTGACCTTCCCCTGGGATATCAGCGGTATCTCCCAAGACGGCACCATCAAGAATGAGATGGGCCATGGGTCTATGGGAGACGCGGTCGGTATCCTTACCCCGGCCATGTTTAATGCTGGTAAGCAAACCCTAATCGGACTTCTCATGTCTCTCTGGTTAGCTACGTTAAATGTGCGGGGCCTGAGGTCCGAGTCTCGCAGGCGAGGCTCTCTCGTGACCTTCAGCGCCTCGGGGTGAATGTTTGTTGTGTGCAAGAGACCCGTTTTTCTTCTCATGACCGTGAGGGATATACTGTCTAAGGGGTTCGCCCTTTTTTCAGCATGTTTTGATGGTCGTTCGAGGGGTGTCTCTTGGCTAGTGAGCAAGTCTTTGGAGGCTGCATGTTCCTTGTCTTCGCAGATCCGGCGGGCAGGCTTTGCGTGCTGGATGTTACTATAAAGGATAAGGCTTTACGTCTCATTGGGGTTTATGCGCCCAATGTTCATGCTGAGCAGCCTGCTTTGTTTCGGCAGATCGAGCCGTTTTGACGACTTCTCGTCGGGTAGTCTTAGCGGGGATTGGAATGCCGTCCTGACCCCGATATAGATCGTATAGGTAAAAACCGGGTACTAACAATCCTGATGTGAAGGCATTTCGGGACTTTATCGACAGGTTTGATCTTGTCGATAAGTACCGGAATGAGCACCCTCAGGAGGTAGCATGGACTTGGACAACTAGTGGCAACTCAGCCAGTGGCTCGCTTGCGAGCTATCTGGACCGAGTGTTGGTTAGAGAGTCGACGGTGGGCTCTTAGAGTGTCCAGTTTCCATTATATAGTTTACACGGATCATAGGGTTGTCCGGGTCCGTAAACTTCAGATAAGTTTAAAGGTTAGATTGGCTGGTTACTGGAAATTTAACTGTTCACTTTTCGGTGAACAGGATTTCCGGGACCAGCTGCTACTAATGATTCAGAGGGAATTGACGGGGGCGGTTGTGGGAAACGCCTGGTGGGGAAAATTAAAATCAAAATTAGAACGTTTGCTGCCGATTTTGGTCGTCGACTCAATCTAGATAGACTAGCGGCGCAAACGGCATTAGAAGATAAAGTTGATCGGGCCGTCAAATCCCGTGTTAGTGGGGGACATAGTCTTAGCTAAGGCAGAGTTGGCCTCCTTGCTTATCAAGAAGGATCAAGCTCTGGTAGTTAGGGCTAGGCTAAAGAGAATGTCTTCTGAGGCGACGAATATGGCCGCAGAATTGCGTGCAGAGGAAAATCGGAACGCGGCTAAGCGACATATAGCGTGCGTCACATTGCCGGATAAGCGGACCGTGACTACAAGCGCGGGCATATGCGAGGCCTTTCGGCTTTATTTCAGGATCTTTTCACCAGGGAGCCCGGTCTGAGCTCTGCTCAGTTCCGATGCCTATTTGGCTGACTTTCCCTGCCTTGAGGCAGCTGAAGCGGCTAGGTGCGAGGGTCCCATAACAGAGTCGGAAATCTGGGATGCGCTGAAGCAGGTTGGCCTGGATAAGTCTCCGGGACTAGATGGACTTCCCTACGAAGTGTACTTGAGGCTGTCGCCCGTTTTGTTCCTTTGCTGCAGCTGATTTACAACCACTGGATGAGGCAGGGTCTTTACCTCGACGCTTCACCAGGGGTGTGATCAAGTTGTTGCGTAAGGACAAGAACGGTGGGGATGGAGTTAGGAACTTTCGCCCTTTGACGATGTTAAATACTGACTTAAAGATTTTGGCGAAGATCTTAGCCAACCGTTTGCAGCTTGTCCTGTCTCGTCTGATTGGCCCCGAACAGACTTGTGCTGTGAAGGGCAGGACGATTCAGGATAACCTTCATATGGTACGCTTGATCTTAGAACAAGTCGACAGTGAAGCCGCGCTGATCAATTTAGATCAGTCCAAGGCCTTCGATAGGGTTGACCATCGGTTTCTGGAGGCTGTCCTGTCGGCGGCCGGTTTCGGAGCCGACTTTCGCTCCTGGATCCGGCTCTTGTATGCGACCCCGGTGCGCTGGTGGAAGTGAATGGGGTAAGGTCGGAGCCTTTCGTATTGTCTCGCTCCATTCGTCAAGGTTGTCCGCTATCGCCCCTTGCTTTACGTTCTTGCGTTGGAACCATTCCTTCGCAAGTTAAAGGCGAATCGGTCCTGCGCGGAATTACCCTGCCGGGCGCTACCACCTCGGCCAGGTATTCTGCCTATGCTGACGACGTTTCGGCTCTTGTGTCGAGCAGAGCCGAGATTGACGAAGTCAGCAAAGAAATAAGTGGGTATGAGATGGTGACAGGGGCCAGGATCAACCGTGATAAGTCTGTGGGCTTGCGGTTGGGTGCGTGGAAGGGGTTTCTCTTCCCGGACCTTTCCTCTGGACGGATGGGCCGATCAAGATACTCGGCGTCTGGTTCGGTCCTGATCTCCAGTTGAAATGAACTGGTCGGAGGTACAAGGGAAGGCCGAGATCGCGGTTAATCTGTGGTCTCGGAGGAGACTTTCCCTGAAGGAAGGGCGGAAGTATGTGTTTCACATCTATCCGATCCTCCTCTACCGACTCTCTGTGCTTCCACTCCCGTATGCCCGACTAATGCAATTAGTCAGGACCTTGTTCTCTTTCTTGTGGAGAGGCAAGGCCCTATGGTATCTCGCGAGGGTCTGTTGCCTCCATCCCTCTGAGGGCGGTCTGGGGATGCCTAGCATTGAGATCCGTCAATATATGCTTCGCATTACTTTTTTAGACCGAATGTGTCGTGGGTCGAATGAGGGAGGTGCCTTTTGGAAAGAAGACGTCCAGAAACATTTTCCATCCCTGAAAAGTGTGCACTCGTGCGAACAAGAGGCCGGCCGTTTACCACGTGCCGAGTGCTCTTTTTATCGTGAATGTCGTCGCGCTCTGAAGCTCCTCTTACGGGTTTCGGATGGTCTCTCAACGCCCAGGCGTTGTCTCGCAAGGCATTATATCAAGTTTTAGTTAGGGGGTCCGTACAAGATGATCTGATTGGCGAGCTCGGTCTTACGGAAGCGGGAGGCTCGCTCGATATGGCCTTGGCGCCCGGGTTGAAATGTCTCAATAACGATGAGGCATCACTCACCTGGCTGGTGATTCGTAAGGCCCTCTGGGTCAGCAAGAGACTTTGTTCAGCAGGCTTGGAGAATTGTCCAAACTGTCGTCGCTGTACGGGGGAAGTCGAGACTATTGGTCACGCCTTCTTTCAGTGCAGGGTGATAGTGCCGTTGTGCAAGTTTCTTGAGGGCCTCATGGTTCGCATGCTGCATGGAAAGGTTTTTGTCCTGGATGCCAGAGCTGTTTTGTAGCAATGTGGTGCCGCAGATGACGAAGGCTGAACACTATGTGTTCTGTTGCTTACTAGGGTTATGAGAGTCGTGATTTGGACGACGCGTCAGAAGGATTCCATGAGGGCGAGAAGTTCACTTCTTCCAACTGATCTTGTTCTTTAAGCATCAGCTTAAAGTCAAGATCAGGACGGAAAAACGGCAGCTCACCTCATCGGAATTCAGCAAAAGGTGGGTGATTCTTGCGCGAATTGCCGAGTAAAAGGGGCTGACCTTGAGTGGCATTTGGATGCCGGTTGAGGCATTAAGGATATTGTTTTCCCTGGGTTGAACATAGGCAACCCATCCCGGAATTAGGGTTAGATTAGGTTTTTGTATTTTTCTTTTAGTTTTTTTCTATTCTGGTAAACTTAGCTAAGGTGTATTTGCTCATTGGTCCCCTTTTTATTTCTGTCCCCTTTTTTTTTCTTCCTTTAGTTTAACTCTCCATCCCTCCCTCGTTTTTTTAGTGGTCAGTAATGTCAGTTCTCTGGTAGATGTGGGGCGCCTTTCGTTTCGTGTGTGTGTTTTTCATTACTTGTTGTTGTGTATAAATGAGTGTGTGCCTGTGTGAGTGCTTGGGATGAATGAGTGTGGCTTTATTTTCATAAGTCCCGCATCGATTTCGTCCAGTTAACTGATATTTCTGCCACATTCAAGAGTTTGTGGGGGTTTTATTACTAACACTAATTTTATTTGGTTTCTTGTAAATATATTTTGTCATTTTGTTATAATTTCATTGGGGTTCATTTTTAAAAGTTGTTGTTTTTTGCCCCTCCCCCACGGACAAATATTTTTGTACATAAAGGGATTATTTAGGTTTTTCATGGAGTCAAAGAGGCATTTTGGTGTTTGTAGTAAGAAAGGTATGGATAAAATGTGTTGTTTTGGTGAAAGGAATATTGTTCTGTATGATAGGGTCAGTGATTGTGGCTAGCTAAGTTTAATCTAAGACTAGTGATGACCGTCCTTCACCCCATTCCCTTTTCGGCCTTTGTGCCACATTTGTACATATGTGCAATAAATAATAGATAGTAGAGATTAAGAAATTGAATCCAGAGACTCTGCCCGACTGCGATTTAGTCAACCCATTATGCAGGAACAGTCTTCCCAAGAATATACCAAACTAACTGTAAATATTGTGTACCTATTCTTTGTTTCAATACATTTTGTTAACGTACATTTTGTGTTGTATTATTCCATGCTTATTTAAGCTTCAACAAATAGTTTCAAACATATTTCCATAGTAAAATAATTTCCAAAGTATTTTCATAGTAAAATAATTTCCAATGTATTACAATTGGAAAATAATTTGAAACGCCTTACTATAGTAAAATAATTTGAAACGCATTTCTATAGTAAAATAATTGACAATGCATTTTCCAAATTTATGCAAACAGTAATGCAATTCTGTCAGTAAAGTTTGCCTTAATACCTGACCATTTATTGCCAATTTTTTTTAATTTTCATTATATTTCTTCAGCAAAATTATTTACATTATTGTTATTCTTTCTATTATAAAATAATTTAAAATGCATTTCTATTGTAAAAACCGTTAGCATTGCATTTACAATATGCACATTTTTGCGTTATTCTACTAATACCACTTGCATTACTTTTGACCTTTGAAATTTTCTTTCAACCCGACTTTCAGTACACAGCAGAGATTGATTCACGAATCCTAACAAAATCATTTTAAACACCAATTTTAAAGGTTTTTTTTCGCCTGAAAAGAGCTTTAGTAGCGCCAGAGAAGTATCAAAGACAGTAAGCAAGAAGGAATCATCGACAGCTTTTATACCTTATCTATCGAATTCAACGGAAGACACCGCTAAATAAGCATCAAATTTGTTGTTTCATTTTGCCGCCTACAAACAGAATGCCTTGTATCACGATATAGGTAAGAATAAAAAAAAGAACAAGTGCATATTTAAAATCGCCACAGTTACACGAAGGATTGCACAAGCACATACAACAGAATAATAAAGACATTTGAAAATATATACGCTATTGTACATCCTGACGTTTTGTAATAAATGTCACATTGTAATGAGTCAGAAATGTCATCTCACGTAAAACTGCTCCGAGGAGCTGCTTTCGCTGGTTCCAAAACTAGGCTGGCATCCCGCTCTCACCCTTTCACTGTCGAAACTGTTAAATGTAGCCGTCTCTTCTACTCCAATAGCTTCATGTCTCGTACCTCTCGCCTGCGGAACTCCCTCCCCTCTTCCTGTTTCCCTGATAGCTATAATCTCCAACTATTCAAATGTAATGTCAATCGACGTCTCCAGATGCACTGTTCTATCCCCTATCCTTCTCGTCATCCTTTCCTCTATCACTCCTATTTGTTCTAGCTACAACTCTCTGTAACCGCTTGCGTGCTAGTGGCTTCCCGCCTTGTTTGGGGTGAAACTCTTAAAAAAAAAAAAACAACAATGGCTACAGAGCAATTTCAAGAATGCAAACCTCTTAATCCATTGTTAGTCAGTGTGTAGATTTATTGTATTTTTACGTACAATTTTGACACAAATCCGAAGGAGAAGTGGGCTGAGGATGGTCGTCACTGACTATCCAAATCCTAACTAATCTGATTCGCGAACCATTTATTCATCACAATTTACTCATTCACCAGAGGAACACATCTCTCTTCACACAATCCTACATTCAGCAAAATACAACAGATTTACAAGAGAATCTACTAAAATCTCATGATTTAAACTTTTACAGATATTTACAATTTTACTTTTTCAATGTGTTGGGCATTTTCAAATTCTAATGTCCACTCAATGTCCTCAACTAGATAATTATTATCATTGCAAAATACAGTTTCATGACGCAATGAAGTTTATAAGCTGGTAATAATTTAAAATATGGTTCAGTTTTTCTTGATCTCATAAAAAATAACGACAAATTCATTCTCCGATGGATTCTCTTTGAAATAAAACATCGTTAGAGGACAAAAGTCAGAAAATATTTGAAATTCGGCCCGGTCTTGTAATTTCGTTCTTTGACTTGTCGGCCAAGACAATGCTAAATTATGAATATATAGAAAACTAAACTATGAAGTTTTCAGTATTTTTGCAACATAATATTTTCCATTATTAAAGTGTATCAACTGTAACGTAAAGAACTCCAGATACTTGTAATCTAATTTGAAAGAAAATAAAGGTGTTCAATAGGAAAAAATCAGTATATTAAAAAATAATTGTACATATGCCCAAATATAAAAACAGAAAATGTTTTAATAACCATGCCAATGGCTTAAAAGACGGTTTCGTTCAAATTATACGTGTATGTGCGTTTGTGTGTTTGCAGTTATATCTGAATTCAATGAGAGCATATGTATATTTTAAATCAATGAGAGTATAAGTATATTTGGACTCAATATATCTACAAAATTTAAACAACAAAATTAATTTTAACTTATTTAATATATATATATATATATATATATATATATATATATATATATATATATATATATTAAAGGTAACAAATCTGTTGTTATATAATTCAAGTGGATACTAGTGATATAAAATATTAAAACTGATCCACAAAAAAGAGCTCAATGTATTTATTAATACAGAGCTATATAATTAACAATAAAATCCAAAATTACCTCATATGGGGAATAGACTATTTCGGCAGACGAAGATATCGGTGTAGACTGATCTTGTCTATACAGTGAAGGAGGGACGGGAAATGGAATTTAACTGTGAAAGCTAAATAATCAACTCATGTTAAATGTCGACATAAAAACAAATTCAAACTTCCATAGTATATGTTTAACTTAATTAACTACCATATTCCCATAATATTCACTTCCCTCTGACTCAAATGTCGACATATTCTAATTTTCTATATTTTATTTTCCTCCTCTATAACCTCTTTACATTATATTAATTATAATCTATATCTTTCCCCTATTTTAATATCTCCCCAATTCTCTTTCCATTAATCCCTTACATCCCTTTATCTATATAATTTAAAGTTATTTTTAAATCCCTTTTTATACCTCCTTTAATTTTAAATTAAAATTTCATTCTTCATAGAAACCAAAATTAATGTCATAAGGTTAATATTCAGGTTTAATTTTATAAAATTTCTTCTCTTTAAGACAAATGCCTTTCACACTTACCGAACCCCATCTTCCCCTTTGTCTGACTGAAACATTGAAATGAATAAATTCTGTTAATTTTTCGATTGGTTCATTTTTTAGCTTTCACAGTTAAATTCTATTTTCCGTTCCTCATTCAGTAAATACCGGGGTTGATAAGACAGACGACCGTCTGCCGAAATAGGCTATTCTCCATATGATGTAATTTTGGATTTTATTGCCTATTATATATATATATAAGTGAACATGAAAAGGCGATAGGCTTTTTCGTGCTAGACGCAATCGTCTAGCATGAAAAAGCCTGTCGTCCCTAAATGTTGACTTCAATGTTCACTTTTATATTTATATTTACATACGCTCTATCACTGATATTGAGCACTTTATCCCATAAATATAGCACAACATAAAACTATATTTCTTCACACACACACACACACACACATATATATATATATATTATAATCAAACAAATCCTTTTAGCTTCAGAGTTTGAAAAGATAGACGACAACTTTCGTCGTCTGCCGCAATTGTTACATTACGATATATGAAGAAAAATATATACGGAAAAAACAAACAAAAATCCTTATATACAATTATGCTGTTTTAATGTTAATATGTCAACGTCGGACGTTTCGGTCTAATAAACCATCTTCAGGACATATTCATAAATATAACATTATCAATACAACATGACAAAGACGATGTACATAAGAACAAGACTTATCCAAACAAATAACTGAAACGTCCGACGTTGACATATTAACATTAAAACAGCATAATTGTATATAAGGATTTTTGTTTGTTTTTTTCCGTATATATTTTTCTTCATATTGTCGGATCTATATCCATATATTTGCTTACATTACGATATATATATATATATATATATGTGTGTGTGTGTGTGTGTGTGTGCATCCTTTCGCTTGTATTAAAAGCCTAATGCCCGTGTTATATTTAAGAGCCCCCCCACCGCCTCCACGAGGGATGTATGTGGCACGAGTACACCGTGGGTTCTCCGAGCCCGTATTACTACGATCCACTTGGATTATATACCAACGGATTTGTTACCTTATATATATATATATATATATATATATATATATATATATATATATATATATATATGTGTGTATGTATGTTTGCATTCTTGCGCTTGTAATAAAAGTCAACTACCCGTGTTACTTACACGCGTGCAACACAAACATATGCATGGACGGTATAGTAATTTCCCAAGCGTCGCTAAGATGTTACACAAGGCCGAAAGTATGGGTCAACCCAGTGAGGTTCGAACTCACTACTCAGTCGTAATTGTTCTAGCGAGATAAGCTTGCTAACCATTACACCGCCTCGAGGTGCCCTATTCATGAACGGTATTATATGCGCATGCAAAATCATGGGAGGACAGTGTATAATGGGCAGAGAATTAACTCTTCTTTCATGATATTCTTTTCATGTGGTTGGCGCATCGTTTGACATCGTACAATGACCTTGGCCAGCAGATAGTGGTTACCGATCCCATATTTCAGCTTAAGTAGCGCTAACATATATCTTAATATAACTATGAAATAATTTTGTGTAAAACGCTTTAAAATACACAACATTTTATTTTCAAATGTCAGGTGTTTTTATTTTATAAAAACAAAACAAAAAAAGAAAACGGCAAAGTTTTGAATTGTAATAATTCGATAATAACGAAATTCGGCGAACGAATAAATAAACACGACAGCAAAGTGGCTTTAAATTTGCTGAACAAGAGTCATTAAAATCGTCAGTGATTTTTATCTTCTTCAGAAGAGGATTGGTGATGACAATGGACAATGTATTTATTTCTCCATCGGGGTTATTTCATTGAATTTATTATCCAAAAAGGTCACAGTCAAATATACGTTGTTCGTCAAATGTTATTTATTAGACGAACCTGCTAACAATTGCGCTTTCATCTTTTATGTGTCATGTCCGTTCAGAATGGGAGCAATCATGTCTTTGCACAATAACCATGTTGTGTCAAAAGATTTTCTCTGATTTTCACTGATAATTTTTGGCAACTTCTATCTTCATTGTTGAATCCTTAATTTGATACAACATGAAGCATAATTGTTACTGAATTGTTTATACTTTATTTTCATATATAATATATAAACAATAATTGTATATTCTTTGTTTAACAGCATTGATAATGAGTGGTAAAAAATTAAAATTAAAGCCATTTTACATTATATTTGTGTCATAGGAAGAAAATGAGTAACTACCGACACTGAGGTTCGACCGTGACACTCTTGACTAATGAATATATATTTTCCGTCAGCTGTATAAATAGCGGTGACTGTTGTGATTATTGAGTGATTATTGAGTGGAACTATCCAGTCGAATTAGTGTGAATTATTATGCGTCGATGATTTGGGATTTGATTTAGGATTTGCGGAACGTTAAGCCGAGCTGCTCTACTAACAATCACTGAAATGGTTAATTGACTTTTACTTCTTTGTTCTTGTAAAGTATTTATTTGCGGTTGTATTTAAATACTGTTTTATTTAAGATTGAAGTCTTCAGTTATACTTAATCATTAACGGCCATCGTACGTCAAAAATTGTGTAAAAATAGGATTGAGTGCAATGGAAGCGGTAAAAGAAATTAAGGACATGGGAGGCCTAAGAACTGTCTGCCGAAATAGCCTATTCCCCATATGAGGCAAAATGATTTGTTTGATTATTAATTATATTGCTCTGTATAAATAAAATACATCCAACTATTTATTATAGATCAGTTCTAATAATTTTCTATTATTAGTATCCACTTGTATTATATACCAACGGAATTGTTACATTACTATACACACACACACACACACATATATATATATATATATATATATATATATATATATATATATATATAACATTCGCCACAAAATTGGCTCAGACGTTTCAAGGAAAATGCCACCAGCCTCGAAGACAAATCTTGGGTAAGGAGACCTTTTGCTGTGAAAGATGAGGTCTTGTTTCAAATGCTTGAACAACAGCCAAGCACAAGCACACATATATTGTTAACAGAATTTGGTGCTTCACAAATCAACCCTCAATTGACACCTCTATAAGATTGGCCTTGTGAACAGACTGTCGATAAGTTCCTCAAGAACTGATCAAGGATCAGGTTCAACGGCTTGTGAAAATTTGAAAACTTCTGCAAGCAAATCTTCAAGATTTAGGCGTCGAATTTAAACTTGGGATGGAAAATGGATCTATTTTCGTAATCCTAATAAAAGAAATCAATGACTTCGTTCCGGCCGGGTTTCAGAAAATTTAGGGTAGTTTGGACAGAATGTCCTGTTGTGTGTTTGGCGTAATGTCGAGGGGGTGACACAAATTGAGCTTGTTCTAGAAGTTCATGCTGTGAAAGCTGACCTTCATGATCAACAACTGCAGGCGAGTATGTTTTTGAATCTCCACTACCCGGCATTGATCAATTGAAAACGCGAATTTCCACAGCAGGAAAATTCCGCAGGGCACACCGTCTGTGTGACCATGTGCAAACTTGAAGAGCTTGAGGGACTGGAAGAGATGCCTCACCCTGCTAACAGTCCATACCCTGAGCACCAACAGATTACGATATTGTCCAAGCCATGGCTCATTTACTGCGTAGATGTTTTTGTTTTGCCTCTAAATCATCCAAATGTGGAGCTTCTGTCACAACGATGGTAACAGACAACAGAATAGGATGAGACATATTTTGATGAATAAACGCTTTCCGTATGTAATTGGCTTGAATTATTTATTAAAGCTTGAAATACAATCTTTTGATTTATAAGTATTTAACTCCATGCAGTATTTATTATTTGTAGCTCTCAGTAACGTTTCCCTTTTTATTATTTTTTCCGTTCATTGATCTGTCATACATTGACAGGTGTACGTTTGGCAGTTTACTCACGGATTCTTTCTGCACCTCTGCCTTCAATATGTCCTAATGAGTGCCAAATTCTCTAAACTGACTTTCTTCATTATGTGTTGTAGAAATTACAACTATCTTTTTCAAATTCTAAAATGCCCTTTTTGATCTCAATTTCTTTAATACCTCCTCATTGCTCACATGTCCCGTCCATGATATTCCCAGCATCCTTCTGTAGAACAACATCTTTACTGTCATGTAAGAGAACTCATTATCTGTCTATATTTCTGAGATGAGGTATTATGTACACTCTTTACATTATTCGGACTATTGTCCTCAACTTTGTCACCATATTTATTACAACGTTTCGGCCTTTGTTCGCCCCGGCCTTCTTCAGGACACTTGGCACAGAGGATAAAGGCGTTAGTTAGATCCAGTGACAGGACCCAAAGAGTGTGAGTTCAATAACCGGTTAAGGCAGTGGAGAACTTGGAGAGGGGAATTAACAGGACATAACTGATAACTGACATCCATTAAAAACATGGCACGTGGAACTAGAACAGTCTACCCCAGTGAAATAAAGGGTTCAGTTCGACATTCCAACCACCTGAAGAAGGCCGGAACGTACAAGGGCCGAAACGATGTCATAAATATGGTGACAAAGATGAGGACAATAGTCCGAATAATGTAAAGAGAACTCATATTATATAACACTTCAACAGGATCATTTGTTCCTAACAAATTTTTCTTATTTCACGATAATTTAGAAGGAACCTTTATATATTCAAACTTCCATCTTCCGTATTACGTTTTTCCGTGGTCTTTAACATCTCCAGTTCGGAGGTAGCGTCTTGAGCTCTTTCGCATGCCGAAGACCATAAATTATGTCTTTTTAAACTTCATCGTTATTTCTTCCATCTTTCCTTTGCTAACTTGCCAAAAAGTTCTTGCATTATTTTCTGTTTACAATCAAAATGGTTCCATTTGCGTATCTTGCGTTGTTAATCTTGTACCTACCGATAATAGGTCCTGATAGGACTTCTAGTTCTTTTAGGATGAGAATTCTACAAAGGCTAAATAAATCCAGTGGGAAGACACATTCTTGTCTTATGACCATTTGTGTTTTTTTTTAATTATTCAATCATTGTCTATCCACATTCAGGCGATGTTCTCATTAACACTTCTGGGGGATTCTCATATATTTCCCAATTAAATCAAGTTTTCCTAGCAGTTCAAACAGATCTTTGTGTCGTAGCTAATTAAACTGTTTTGTGTAGTATATCAAAAAAGTATAAAATATGGAATTAAGTGAAACGAAACATTTAGAAGAATGCTTGAATGAAATTATTTGTAATTTCTTTCCATTTGAATTTTGAGGAGCATTGAAAAGTTTTACATTATTTACATTATTCGGACTACTGTCCTCATCTTTGTCGCCATATATATATCAATATAAATAAATATGGCGACAAAGATGAGGACAATAGTCCGAATAATGTAAATAATGTACATAATATCTCATCTCAGAAATATAGACAGTCTCTGAAAAATTTTAAAATAAAATATTAAAAAAATGGGTCCCCATTGAAATCTGGTCTTATTAAACGGTCTGATCTTATTATTTCTGAGCTTGATATATGTCATGAATATTTTCAGGTTGAAAGTAGAAATTTCTGGAAGTTTCATTGTCAGATTCCAGTCATCACCAACGACCTTCCTTATGTCATCAGTTCCCAACTGGGTATATATTCTGATGACACAAGTATTTGCTCCTTTCTTAATATGAAATCCGAGGTATCCGGAAAAGTAAAACTGGCCACTGCTTTCAAAAATGACATCCAGTTAGTTCTTAACGAGGGCAAGAAAGGTCTTGTAAATTTGAACACCTCCAAAGCGTTATCGATATCCTTAAGGCATCATAGAGATCCACTTTTGCTCTCCAACCACCATGACTAATGCTGACCTCCAGGAAATCAAATCACTGCGTCGTCTTGATCGAAAGTTATCGACTGACATGAAGTGAAGTAAACATATCGAATCGATTGCTGGGGTCTGCTGCTAAGAAGCTTTGTGCACTGTGTCGTGCAAGATAGTAAATCTGACGTCAGAATCCACCTTGAACATTTGTAAATCTACCATTCATCTGTGCATTGAATATATACTCTCGGACTATATATCTTGCGATTACCAAGAAGGGTTTGTAATGCTATCGGTCCTGATCTGGCATCTCGATTTCACTTTCCCACCGCCGCTGCCCTCTGGCTTTTCTATGAATAATTCATGGCGGCTGTACTCAAGAGCTCTCCTTCTGGGTATCGTATGAATTTAAGCCTACTACACAAATATAAAGTGAAGGATCTTATATATCCTACTAGCAGTAGAGGCCGGCGTTGCTCGGGGATGTAACAGTAAGAGATAGATCAAGTATCGATCATCATAAAGACTGAAAAATATAATTGATAAAGATTATTGTTTAAGATTGACGGACACGCATGTCTTAATTAGTTTTTTTTTTTTTTTACGAATTGGTCAAACCCAAATTCAAACAAAAACATTGTTTTCAATCGTTATGAGTCTACCGATTGAATAGAATTTTATTATAAACAATTGTCTTGTAAATGGAATTTTAAAGCATTCTGAATGTAAAAATAAAAAAAAAAAAAGTGTGCAAGGCAATAAGAAACACTACCTGCCAAAAAAAAGTGAAGTTTTGTTGAAATCGGTTGAAAATGTAGGAAATCCGATCCCATATATAAACGAACACACACACACACACACACAACCTGTGTTTTATAATAAGTATAACTCGATATGAATTGTCCCCCTTTCATTCTGGTGATGCCTCTTTATTGTGTTTTCAAATTGATTTCGTGCAAAAACAATTGTGTTTTTCCAATATTTTGTTAGAACCACCACAAGATAATTTTATGTAGCCCTGTGAAGTTTTATTGAAATCGGTTGAAAAATGTAGGAAATCCGATCCAATATATAAACGTACAGACACACACACACACACACACACACACACACACAATCTGCGTTTTATAATAAGTAAGATTCTTGTTATTTTTATTGCAAAGCTGATGTATATTTCAACTTTTCTGATTGTCCGAATACCCGAAACAATTCATTATCAGTTTCCATGGAAAAATTCGGAATATTATTCCCACTGGTGATTTTTCATCGATCAATTTATCTGATGAATTCTCTGGAATTTCTGCTTGACCGAAATTCTGATGTGATTTATTGTATTTAGAACCTAATAAATCTATATAATAACAATAATAATAATACTGATATAGCAGTCAATGCAGACTGCTATGTAACTTTGAAGATCTTCAAAAAGCTATCAAAATACCGAAATCGAAATCTCAAAACTGTGGCACATGAAAACATCAGCAATCCCTGTTGAAGTTGGAGCACTCGGATTGACTGGAAAAGATTCCAATAGACTCATTGAAGAGATTCATGGTAGACAATACCTTAAAGAAATGCAATAAAGTTATACTCACGAGTGCAGCATTCACCTTACGAAGGGCTTTTTTTCTATGTAAAATACGTGAATTATTTTTTTTTTCTTCGTTGCTCAGTGGAATATGTCAGGACGCCATTTCTGACTTTAGGTCTCTGGTCGTGACCCGAAAAGAAATGAGTATGCACCAGTAAACAAAGGAAAAAAAAAAAAAAAAAATAATAATAATAATAATAATAATAATAATAATAATAGAACTAATTCATAACAAGAAGATGAAAAAGAAAGAAGAAGAATATAGCATATTGAGAAGAAGAATGGAACACAGTGTTGAATTTATTTTGCTTGTAACCGAGCAAATGTCATCAAGTCATTTTGGCGTGACAATTCAATCGGAATAATAAATGCCATCAAATAATCGATATATAGAATATCAAAGTAGCGTCGATCAGTGACTGATTAAATTAAATTTGTTATATTCAAGAGACAAAATGTTCAGATACGCAATCCTAAATAAGTTTTTCATTATTGTATAGCTGGCCACACGTATTCGAGGATACCCGTCTATTAGGGCGGCTATACAATCCCTGTTGCAGATGCTTGCTCATGCACATTTGTATTTATTCAACACCAACAGAGTCCACCTGTTGATACTGTAAGTATACTGAGCAGACCTTAGTTACAGTTTATGGGAACGAGTGTGTTATCTAGCGTGATCAACAATCAGAACAAGGCCAGAACGCTTACGCCCTCGGCAAGACCTCGTGCTAGCACAGCTTCGACGTCCTCCAAGGGTTCCCTCTACCCAATTTCATTCACAAGGCTTGGGTCAACCCTTGGTGTGGTTTTCAGGCTTTTTCCAAAGGTGCTACAAATTGGTATTGACCCCTCCAGTCACGTTCATGATTAATCGACCATAGTAAGATTCGAACCCGAATCACATGGCCAGAACGCTAACGTTCGAAACACTCAACCACGTTTCATTATTAGAATAGGTATATATGTAAGGATTTTAAACTCATATTCAATATTCTTTTTCTTATTTACCACATTGTTTCGTTCATCTCACAGGTTTAATTTTTTTTTAATTATATTCACGAGATAAGAAAGACAGGATATTATTCATGAAAAATGCATGCCAAAGATTTTTCTCCGAAATCGTAGTTTTTTCATCTTCGTTTATGTATCGAGTATTTTTCAAATTTCATTTTAACATCTGACTACTTTCTCCATAAGAGTCCTTATCACAACGCAGTAGGATATTTTAGTAACTGTTTTTGGTCACATTTCCTAATGAAGAAGTCTGATCACTAATGCTAAAGTTAGTTTTGCTGTTGCGAAACTATTCTCACGTCCGATTGAACAAAATCCTGATGCCTACCACGTATTTAGACTTGGTTATGACGATAAACTACATCAAGCAGCAAAGCCACTTATCGGAAGATTGGAGGTTATTGGGAGCGTTGAACCACCTCTTATTTGCTCTTGTCCAGGTCCAGCCTGGACCAGGCTGTTAGCATCTGTTAGGGTCCTAGCTATGGGCAAATAGCGAACCTTCAAACTAAAACAAAACGCAATGAAAGTATATAAAAATATATGTTTATAGCACAACTACTCAACCTCAACGTCTTTTTCACTTCTCAATATGATTTTTCGAGATTACCATCAGCTTCCGCTTAGTGTTCTCTTTGATCTCGTCCACGGTCTAATTTCTCTCTTATAAGGGCGATCCCAGCTTCATAGAAATCAAAAAGATATAGTTTGCAAATCCGATGAGTAATGATAGGAGTGTATCTGACAGATCTGGGTGATGCGATCATAGGTTTGGATTTGGCAGAGATGAATGATAAGATGGTAGGAGTGTGTCAGCAGACCTGGGTGGTCAATGCAAAGAAGGGGTTTAAGAGACATGGGTGATGCGATTGATGGAGGAGGAGAAGAAGAAGTAGAAAGAGTTTGGAGGTGACGGCTGATTTGGTATTTATGCCAAGAAGCTTGCACGATACTTCAAGAATATTATTATTTAAATTGGAAAGATACTTTCCGGACAAGAATCATATTCTTTTCTTCCCGACCAATTTTAATCTGAATAGATATTCTTTATCTTTCGTCTTTGGTGGCTTTTCCCTATCTGAAAGTTTTAACCCACAAACGGGTTTGCAAGGACATCCATCTTTGTTGTTTGTGTTGTGAGTCATTTGGCCAAATACACTTCACATGATTCAATATTGCCTATGCACCTTCTTGGTGTAGCCAACTTGCAGAGCTGAAATCTACATACCAAATAAGCACAATGGTCTAATAATAATAATGGCGGTGATGATGATGATGATAATAATAATAATAATAATAATAATAATAATAATAATGAGAAGAAGAAGAAGAAGAAGAAGAAGAAGAAAAAGAAGAAGAAAAAGAAAAAGAACAAAAAAAAATAGACAAATGTAACTAGGAATAGTGACCCATTCTTTCAATGTTCTAAAAGTTTATATCTCGTTATTATTAATTATATCATATAATATATATATTATATAATATGTATATATGGATGTGGAGTAATGGATAGCGGCCCGGATTGAGTAGATAAAGCTGGGATCGCCCTTGAAAGAGAGAAATCAGTCCGTGGATGAGATCAAGGAGAGCGAAAGAGGAAGTTGATGGTCATCAGGAAAAATCATTTTGAGAAGTGAAAAGGACGTTGAGGATGAGTGGTTGAATATGTTTAGTGGCATATCAACACCTCTATGGGTTATTTAATGACCAAATCTAAGAATTAGAGCGCTGAGTTCGAATTCCAAGCGGATCCATTACATTCACTTACGTGCTAATTCTCTTGAGAAAGATATGAATCCTCTTCTTCTCCAGGACAGAGTGGGTTGCATAACCTTAGGTGGCAACCGATCTGGGAGAAATAAAAATTCCGAATTTAAAACAGGCCTGGAGAGGGTTGGGCTCCGTCAGTCTATCTTGCCCAGGAAACACTACTGTGGCTACATGGTGTCCCTACAACCCTACAGGTCACGGGATATATATATATATATATATATATATATATATATATATATATATATATATATATATATATATATATATATACTGCTGCTACATAGCCTCGTTTTAATGTTCAATATAAAAATAATAAAGCGCCCATGTATCTGTTGAACGGTATAAATACAATACAAATAGATGCCAAATAGACCCGCCACCCTTTGGTAAGACTAAGACTAAAGAGTATTTCTTTTTTGTTTTGATATGTAAAAAATTATTTCTTTGTTCTCATTTAAAACTATAATAGGACATATTTATTAAATTCACAGTAAATTCTGTATTGCTATTATAAACAAATTATTAAAGTATTTTCTTGGTATCAGTTCCTAATGGGCTTCTACCAACGCCCTGTATAGGTGTATATATATGGATTTCATTATTTTTGAGGGGATGGGCATAAGTACCACTGTTGTTTTATGGATTTGATGTTAATGTGTTTTACTGTTGTATGTTTTTTTTTTAATATTTTTTCTTCTTTTTTTACTTCTATTGGTCAGTTGGGCAGAAGAGTACCTTATAGATAAGTCCCCGCTCCTTCCGTTTAAAGTCTGTGTATATTTTTAAAAATTAAATTGAGGCATTTTTTTTTATTATTACGTATGAATATATCTATCAAGCTAGCTAGTTAATAGATAGTCGAATACAGCATGTGTGTGTGTGTGGAAAGTGAGAGAGGATCTATATGCGTGTGCAGACACCGAGGGAGAATCTCTTTCGTGCATGAACGCGATCTTCAGGCCATGTGTGTTTTATTTTGTGACGACGATTTATATATGTATCAATTCTATTCACATATTTCTGCTCATTACGTTTGAACTATATGTACTTATAAACCACTAAATGTGTGCTCTCAAATACCAGATGCAGACTGTATAGATAGATAGATAGATAGATAGATAGATAGATAGAAAAGGACTGAGATAGATAGATAGATAGATAGATAGATAGATAGATAGATAGATAGATAGATGAATATGAACAGATGATACTGTGTTATGAATATGATAACAGACGCAAGAAGTATGCATAGAGAGAGCTAGAAAACCGACGTATATATATATATATATATATATATATATATATATATATATATATATAGATAGATAGATAGATAGATAACAAATGAAAAAAATATATAGAGGGAGCGAGAGGGAGAGACTGAGAGACAAAGAGAAATATGAACAAACTGAGACACATAGATAACATAGGACGCGTGATGAACAAATACATAGATAGATAGATAACCGACGTGTGATGTACATATATGTATATATATATATATATATATATATATATATATATATATATATAACTAAATAAAAATATATATATATAAATAAATATATAAACAGGAGATATATACATACATATATATATATATATATATACACACACATATATATATATATATATATATATATATATATATATATATATATATATATATATATATATATATACACACACACACAGAAATAGGGGCACCTCAAGGCGGTGTAATGATTAGCAAGTTTGTCTGGCTAGAACAATTACCCCTGAGTAGTGAGTTCGATCCTCACTAGGTGTCCTCTGTTTTCGGGTCTGTGCCACATCCTAGCTACAGTTGGAAAATCACTATATATATATATATATATATATATATATATATATATATATATATATATATATATATATGAACAGATAGATAGATAGGCAAACAAATGCATAAAACAGTTTGCGATGGATAAATTGTCGTCATTTTATATTTTTTATTTCGCCCACTAATGTTTTGTTGATATTATGTCGTCTGCACAGTATAGTAGGGTCAGTTGGGCACCGTCTGTAACACCAAAGATGAACTGATGACAAGGATTATGGCAACATTCACCAACGTAAACAAGGAGACCGTCCAGAAGAGATTCAGAAGATTCAGAAGACTTCTGGTGGTCTTGTTTGAAGTCAATGTCGATTTTATTGAATACATTTGCTTTTTAGTATTTCAAGATCTTTTTGTGTAATTTTGGCAGATATATCTGTTAAAATGAGATGTCAGTGTTATTTTCATTTTTTGCATAATTTAGACAACAATTTATTTATTGCACCCTGTAGATAGATAGATAGATAGATAGATAGATAGATAGATAGATAGATAGATAGATAGATATGAAACGACTGTGACAGATAGATAGTTAGATAGATAGATAAATAGATAGATAGATAGATAGATAGATAGATAATCAAGAGATTGAGATAGATAGATAGATAGATAGATAGATAGATAGATAATCAAGAGATTGAGATAGATAGATAGATAGATAGATAGATAGATAGATAGATAGATATGAAACGACTGTGACAGATAGATAGATAATCAAGAGATTGAGATAGATAGATAGATAGATAGATAGATAACGATTTACTGCAACTTTTGGGGTCGGTCTCGTTGTTTAAGTTAATGCTACCAAAATCCTTATCTTCAGTTCGTCTTTGCTGCTACAAAGGGTTTGTTAGTCTCTCGCTCATCTGCACCCACAATAATAATCAACAGGTTTGCGGACTGAGGAGTTAGGTGGCCAGATATAAAGGGTTAGGTGGTCGTAAAAATTATCTGACAGCTATGATTGGGTTCTCCTGTTTGTGTGGCATGTTGCAAAACCTGTTGCCAGACATAGGATCTTCTAGTAGCCACCTCCTTTATCCAGGGGAGCACTACCTCCTATGTGTTGAGTCAGAGACCCCGTAGGAAGATGAATCACTCCAAACACCTTCATAATCACCATTAAAATTATCCAACTTTGCATTGTCCTCAAATTGACACTCAAACACATACGTTTATATCAGATATTCCGGCGCGAATGCCAATCAGTGCAGCATGCCGCTTCCAAATTTCTGGAGAAGTGAATTACGTCACGGTGCTCTTTTTTTCTCACAGACGGTGCCCAATTGACCCTACTTATACTGTGGAGTTGATAAAATCGAAAAAAACAAAAACAAGGCGCATGCGCGAAATTAAAAATATATAATGGCGACAGTTTACCCATCGCACCTTCTATAGATAAATAGACAGATATGTAACAAATGCAGAATGTATAGATAGATAGATAGATAGATAGATAGATAGATAGATAGATAGATAGAATGTGGTAAAAAAACAAGAGAGGTATTTATGAATAGATTGATACACGTTCAAACGAATATACACATGCGCCCCCCCACCCCAAATACACACACGAGAACGTGTACGCATGCTTACACACGAGCACACACACATACACTAAAGAAGATACATAGGAAGAGATTTTAATAAATATTAACATAGATCGATAGATCGATTAGAAAAAGAAAAAAAATGTCAGCTCGAAACGAAGAAGCTACAGAATGTAAGTCGACAGCTTTTTCATCCAATTGCATTTGCTCAATCTTCTAATCTGCTCAGAGAATCGCCAAATGGAATAACTCTATTAGGCCCTTCGTTGACAACTAGGAAGTCTTCATATTCGAATCGGCTTTCTGTCTTGAAATAAAAGGGATCGCCACAATATGAAGGCCAACACATACAGACATCTCTTTGGCACGCGCCATATTTATTTCAAAACTATTAATTGCAACGGACAAGCGAAATGATATCAGGAAGGAAAGAGAACACATCACATGACATTTATAATATTGTAAATAAGGAAGGGACATTCATTTCTCAATTATATTAAGACTGTCAGGTTAATGGCAAAGGTTGAACGCCAATATTTCCCCATTCCCTAGTCATTGGCTTGTTTTTGAGTATGGCTTTGGTTCTGTGGCTCTATCAGTTAGGTCATTCAGCCATATATATATATATATATATATATATATATATATATATATATATTGCGTATTTGGGAAGCAAACCCTCTTTTATACAAGTTTCATTAAAGAAAACTGACAAGGTGTATTGGCCTGAATGTTCGAGAAATGTTATTAAACGGCAGGCTGTTTAAAACTTTCTTTAATAAGATACTACGAAGATTCAGGCTGATAGACGAAAATATATAATTATATATAATGTTTATAATTATATATAATGTTTAAAGTGATAAAAAACAAATATATATATATATAAATGCGCGCATGTCTATAGCATTATAATATTATTATAAATTCAATAATGGATATATTTTCACGTTCTAATGAACGCTCAGCACATTTTCAACCGTTTTACATTTAAAAGCATAATGAAAAAATTACGGTAATGGATAACAACGCATAACTTTGTATAAATATTTATATCAATGAACAACATATACTTTTGTACAACTTGCTGGGAAGAATATCGAAAGTACTTGGGGAATGAAAATAAAAGAAATTTAAACATCTATAGCACATTTCTCTCACCATTCAACATCAACATTCAACATCATTACACGGAAGGTTATTGGTGAGTATGAACGGATTCTGTTAAAAATTAGCAGACATAATATCTGTAATTTATTCAATCAGACATGACTAAAAGAGAATTTGATGCATAAATATATATATATATATATATATATATATATATATATATATATATATATATATATATATATATGTGTATATGTGTTTGTGTGCGAGTATTTATGTGTGGGGAGTTGCGTGTGTGTAACAGATTATAGACTTCAGAAAAGAAATATGAGAGCTAGTGAGGAAATTCTCCGATTCGACAATCGATAGCGTACCGACACAATAAATATTTCATCAGTTCCACACCTTTGCATGCAAACATACATAACTCTATATATGCGTATGTGCGTGCGTGTGTGCACGCATTTGTTTTTATGTGTATGCACGCACGGGTGTATGTGTGCGTGTGTGTTCGTGTCGTTCTCATTTTTAGAACCGTGGAGGTTGAATCGTTTTCAGCACACCAATGTG